>NW_015148990.1:820638-928138 GCF_001465965.1 Polistes dominula | reverse complement strand
TTCCTCTCTCTCTCTTTCTCTTTCTCTCTTTCTCTTTCTTGCTCTATGTACGTATTTTTTTGATGTGTTTGTTAGTAGAGTGCAGTGTATGCATGTAAGTGTATTTGTATGTTAAAGTATATGTAGCATGTTCGTGAATGGCTAAAGGAAATTAGATCGGAGGGTGGTGCAGGAGTGTACGTCTGAAGTTCAAGGTCAACGGGGACTCGGAGCAGGTGGGCTTGGCCGGGGGTCAGGCTCGCTCACTATGCTGTGTGGTAGACCGGGTAATCCAGCAGTAGGGGGAGCTGAAGCAGGGCCTCCAGCCCCGCCGCCGCCTACCGTTGGACCCGCGGGGCCTGTCGGACCCCCGGCGCCTGCACCGCCTGCCGAGGAGTTTGGTCCGCCACCACCCCCACCACCACCGCCGCCGACGACGGAATGCCCACCGGGAGGTGGGGGTGCAGAATCGTGAGGAGTCGTTGAATGCGCCTGTTGAACGGGCAGCGCCCCAGCATAGTATCCGCCGTTGATCCCCTCGGGGTAGCTGCTGGAGAAAGCGAAAAGAAATTGGCCACTTCGATAAATGCCTTTTACAAAGTGCCCAATCGATCTTAGGAAATCCAAAGGTTCGAGAACGCTTCTATAACCACGTTACTTTACACTTGATTCTCTTTCCATGTAATACGAGTTAACATCTGCTTGAAAATCTGTTTCTGTAAAAATTACGATATCTTTTTCCCGGGTGCAAGAAAAAGAAATAGCGTCGATACTCCAAGTATATAAAATATACCCTACGATTTTTAAGCCTTAGTTGAATTTTATTGGCATTTTAAGGACGCTTACCCGGTCGAGGAAAGGAAATACTCCTTGTTTACACAGTTTCGTAAGCAGTCTGGTATGCGACCGACGATAGCTCTTCGTATTTCGCTGGCCGCCATCTCGCGAAGTTCGGTGCAGCTCGCGTCGCTGTAGAATGCGGCGTGTGGTGTGCACAACAGATTCGGCGCATCTTTCAACGGACCTAGGGCATACACGGAAAGAAAATACATTATTCTCTTGCGATCTATCTTTGGGCCCCACTATCTTTTTTTTTCTTACTTTTCCTTTCCTATCCCTCTTTTAAAAACTTCAACGTGTATCGTCAACGAACGTATTTGCTTGTTTATTTCTTATATTTATCAATTTATCAATGATACAAAAATTATCAATGCAAAACTACGTAGTAACGATAAACGTTGTTTCCTAAATATGGTTCACCTTTAATTGATTCCTCTATAAACAATATGCCACTGGTGTATAATATATACCATATACTCAAGAAGAGGACTAGGATGACCAAAGGAAATATTAGTCAGAGAGGGAGGGGGTTAGGTATGGTCAGACAAAACTCACATTGTGTAGACTGACCCTGAAAGACATTGTATGGTTCATTTTCATGAACATCCAATGCCGCTGCACGAATTCTACCCTGTTTAAGTGCGGCAGCTAATGCATCATCGTCTACCAGTCCACCTCGTGCTGTATTTACTAAAAATGCTCCTGGTCTCATCTGCAATAACATCGTAGTCTCATTAAAATATCAATAAAGAAACTTATAATTAATTGAAAAAATATATTAATACCTGCTTGATAGTAAATTCATTTATTAGGTGATGATTGTGTTCATTTAAGGTACAGTGTAGGGACACACAGTCGGATTGAAACAGTAAATCCTGAAACGTACAATGAAACATAAGTTTAATTTAATTGATGAACATTTGATTAAAAAAAAAAAAAAAAAAAAGAAAAAGTAGTCTATTAGGAATAATAGAAAGGATTCTTCACCTGCAATGTATAAACCCTGGTGAGTCCAAGAGATTTCTCGATTCCATCAGGTAGGTAAGGGTCATAAAAGATGACAGTGAAACCAAAAGCTTTAGCACGTAATGCGACTGCAGAACCGATCCTGCCTAAGCCGACTATGCCAAGCGTGTCGCCTCGTATCCTTGCACATCCTGTTGCTGCTTCCCTGACCTAAAATATGTTACATATTAAAATAATTATATCTTATGTTGTTTATAGATAAAAAATTAATAAAGACATATCTCCAAATATCTACATATATATATGTACATCATTTTTCCTTACCTGTTCAGGTCCAGTGAATTTTTTTCCTTCGCGTACCATATTTGCTAACCAATATGTGCGTCGATAAAGATTTAGAATCAGACAAAGAGTGGTGTCTGCTACTTCTTCGACTCCATAACCAGGCACATTGCACACTGCGATGCCAAGTTCACCAGCTGCTTTGACATCGATATTATCTACTCCGGATCCAATTCTAACAATAATCCGTAGTGTTTTGAACTTTTCAAGATCTTCTTTTGTCAAAATTATAGTATGCCACATAAGTGCACCTACAGCTTCATTTAATACCTATGATATATGAAATATAAATAAATATGTCATTTAAATCTCAATTAAATTAAGATACGATGGATCCTTTTACAATATAAAGACATCTTACCTTTTCATGAATTTCTGACGTGGACTGTGCATCACAAAAGGCCACAGTCGCGACATCTTTAAGAATGGGCATTTCAATAGAACAATCTCGTCCATCGAGTAAAGCCACTAGTGGTCGTGTTTGGATGGGCCCATTTGCAATAGGGCCCCTTAGATTCTCCATTCGAGGGCGTTTGGGCATCATCTTCCGTTTTTCCATCGGTCAGACAGCCCCCCCTATGTTTATGTTTTTCACCCTTACTTTCAGTTTCACTAAAAATGTCCACTATTTCGCAAAAAAAGTTTTATAAACCGCACGCAAGGAAGCCTCTTCGAATATCTGATTATATGGTTTTGCACTTTTATGCTTTGTCACACAAATTGCTTTTGCAACACCGACTTCTGGTTGGTTTTTGTACAAGGACCGCAGAACCTCCAACGCATCACGAATTTTTGAATACCGTCTCCTGTAAATAAAAAAAGAGAAGTATTAGTTTAATATGCAATAGATTTGTAAACTTACACACATTTAAAGTTTATATTATAACAAATATACCAGGTATTTAAAGTTTAACATATTATCTTAAGTAAGCAACTCTTTATTTCTTATTTGTCATTTAAAAATGAATTTTAATAAAGCATGCTGTAATACGACGCATTATTAATTGCAAAGAAATGCTTAAGCATTTGTACAAAATCATATAATAAGAAATAATGTGGTATAGTGTATTACAACAATAATGGATGTATAGAAATGAAATAAAATAGGCAATCAAATGGTCAGACGAATAAGCTTGAAAAAACGTATGTTGCACGAAAATGAGGTGAACGAAGATGATAGCATACATACATACATCTTTGTTATGGAAACGGATGAAAATGTGAAATATGTAATAATGAAATCTACATCAAAGGATAGATTTGTAATTTGGCATACTAAATGACCACCTTTGGAAGGCAAATGGCTTAAAAATAATAATAAACGATCCTCTGATAATTGAGTAATTAACTTTGGCAGAACTTATGAAAAAATTACTGCGAGAACACGCACACACAAAATATTCGTAACAGCGTGCGCGATTGAAAGCTTTTTAGGTTACCTTGAAACGCGCCGGCTTAACCTGCGCACTGCGTACGTTCGAGCGAGTAAAATAATAATATCCCGTGAGTGAATTAGAAAAAAATATCACAAAATATCGTAATATCACTACAACTTTGAAATAAGAAATAATATTACGAGAATTATTCCTGCGGTTATTAGTCAAAACGTCGAGAAAAAGAAGATCGTAGAGAAGCGCAGAGGGCACCCAGAACGAAATCACTGGTGTCGGCTGGGGATAATGTTTTCGGGTGCGTTGATACAGTACACTACTCTTGGCGTTGGTAGGTAGCACGATATATATTAGCTCTCGTATTCTTTTTAAAAGCTTCAACTGATTTCTCACTTCTTAGCCAATAACGGTCAACCGAAACTTTGTCGATGACCAATAACAACACAGAGATGTATATACACGCATACGTGATATATATATATATATATATATATATATATGTCATACGAGTAATTTCGTCGGAAAATAAACTAGTATTCTTTTTAAAAGCTTTGAATGATTTGTTACTTCTTTTTACCGACGACGGTCACTAAAACTTTGTTGATACTAACAAGAGATAATACATATACACGTACACACATATATATACGTGTATATATATTTCAAGTAATTTTGTAAGGAACAAATTTTTTTGTTCTTTTACAAATAATACTATTACGCATTCGATCCAGTTATTACAGGAAAGTAATTAGAAAGCCAATGTAGTGCATCTACTTTTTATGCACAAGTTTTATATATATAATGTGTGTATGTATGATGTGTGCGTCATGTATATATGATATGTGTATATAAATCTTACTTATACATATAATATATATACACACGCACGATATTTCTTAAGACAAACTACTCTACTGGTGGGAAGGATGAAACTGATTTTTCTCGTTAGAGGCCTCTACTATAGAGCGTTGATCAACGAGTCGAAAAGAATAACCCTAAAACGATACCGATTTATGATTCAGCGCTTTTATGTGGTCAAACGGAAAAGTGCTGAACTAGTAAAGTTCCATAAGAAAAGTCGGCGCGACTCTAACACGTGGCGCCCTCGCATGCGTGAACGGACGCTTTGCAATTGATGCAGTGTATGGTGGGCACACACATACATATATGCATGCGCGCGCGCGCGCTACTTTCATCACAAGATACTACATACTGTTCGAAGCAACTCCTTATTCTTCTTTTTCTTCATACTTATTTAACGAACGATTCATAACGAGATTATTACACACGTGTCTATTACTAGTTAAAAAGAAAGTTTCTACGCGAATCTTTTTCATCAAAAAAAAAAAAAAAAAAAAANAAAAAAAAAAAAAAAAAAAAAAGATAATAAAAAAAAGAAAGAAGAAAAAGAAAACAATTTCGAATGATTTCTCAATCCTTTTTTGGAAATATATTTTGACATTGGCCAATCAATTTTCTCAAGGATAAACTTTCTGGATCGTGTAAAACGCCGTTGCATATAAAATCTTACTTTGTTTTCATGTTTAACATTATTGACACGAAAAGAAAAATTGTTATTATTTGCAAGATTAATTTACATGAAAAGTTATACATAAAAAAAAAAACATTTTAATATAAACAATAAATTTTTTATGTGAAATTTAAATGGAGTTTAAATAAATTTTAAATGGATAATAAATGTATAACATTTCGAGTTTTTATATTTGTCTAACCATATTGATATTTATCTATAGTTCTATTAACAAAACAAAACCCAAAATAAAAATAAATCAAAACTAACCTATAATTTCGATAACCGAAATAAAAGTAGACCGATGAATCATTTCACGCGCATTGTGTGTAATTTTTGAATGAAATAAGGGGACAGAAAAAGAAAGATAAAGAAAAAAAATAAGGAAGTTTTTCTAAATGTCACATTTATAGAGTACCATGTGGACAAACAAAAAAGAAAACGGAACTAACCTATAATTTGGATAATGGAAAGAAAAGTGTATCGATGAATCGCTTCACACGCATCGTGTAACTTTTGCATGATAGAATAAGAGGAAAGGAGGGAGGGAGGGAGGGAGAAAGGAAGAAGAAAAGAAGGTTTGAGAGTTCGTTCGAATCCTTAGGTCAACATACGCGCGCATAATCGAAATACGTAGGTACATAGCTATTTCCGCAGGGAGGGGAAAGAAGAGATAGAGAAGGAAGGCTACACAAAATGAGATCTACTGCTGGCCTCAGCGAAAGCGAGGATGCGATACTAACGCGAAGTGCAAACCCAAGCACTTTGACTTGGGCACATGTTGTGCCAACTCAGCGAAAACGCCAAGCTCATATCATCAAAAGGAGAAGAGACAGAGAGAGAAAGAGTTGAACCTAGAAAGAGAAAGAGAAGCGACAAGAGAAAGGGATAGAGGGAGGAGGAGATTAAGTCCTTGTTCGACAGCTGGCAGAGCGTATATATCATACAATGTATGCGTACGTGAAGTTTAACCCGAGGAACAAAGTCGCGGATGCATTTGAGGAAGCGCGTTAAAGAAATGAGACGTAGATAGAGATAGAGAAAGAGAAAGAGAAAAAGAGAAAGAAAGAGGGAGAATCAAGCGAGCTCGTATTTACTATACACATGCATATATWCCTACTACTACTACCACACAATGATCGTAACTAGCTATAAACGTTAACGACCACGTACTATGCTCGGAGGAGTCACTTCTTCCCCTCCCCACTCACCCATCTCATACCATTCCGCACCTAACCTCATCCCTCTTCGTCACCCCGAACTTCGTCTCGTTTATCTTGAGGACCGTGATTTCAATATATGTGATGCTCGCGCTTTGATGATTACGGGTCAGAAAATAATTTGAAAAAAAAAAAAAAAAAAAAAAAAAAATAGAGAGAGATAATGTATATAATATTAGACTCATTTGTAGGAAAAATGTTGAAGTATTGAAAAAAGAAAATTCCAAAAGAAATGGTCAAGAAATTAAGTTGATAATGCTTAATGTCTTGCGCTATCCTTTGACCCTATTTCCTCATTTCCATGTGACACATACCGTACACATTATGCTGCGTTGCATTATGGCACAACGTCCACGTTTTCAGCGCTCACGTTACTCATCCAACGACCTAACCTAACCCAACCTAACTTAATCTAGCCTGACTTAACTACCAAACCTAAACTAAACTAAACTAAACTTATGTATCTTTTTCTCTCTTCCTCCATTAATCCATCTATATAAAAGTTAAAAGTTAGTCAAATTTTGTTCCAAAATTTCTTTCGGCTCTACGTCACTTGGTTTAAGTGATTAAATTCAACCCTTTTGCTTTAATCTCGGTGTGCAACAGAGTTTTACAAGTTGGACAGATGAAGAAGGATAGAGAGATAAAGAGAAGGAAGGGATGAAAAAGAGGAAGAAGTGAGGGAGGGATGGAGGGAGGGAGGGAAAGAGCACGCGCGAGGGAAGGGTGAGGTATATTATAGAGAGGTTGAGTAGGAATCGTAGTAAGAGGAGGAGAAGAAGGAGGATTGGAGTCGAGGAGGTGGCGGGGTGCTATGAGGGCGAAGTTATCCAATTATTGTCTAACCTGGGAGCAACTTTACTTGGCTGAGAATCGTGGGGAGGAGATAGGGGGGGAGCTGCTCGTCCTCCCGGTTCACTCACTCTCTCCCTCGGACCTCTCTTCTCTCTCCCTCACTTCCTACAATCGAGCCACGATAAAGTAAAGTTTGTTTCAAAACTTACCTCAGCGAAGTGACTAGGTTTTTGTTAGTGACACGTGAAATTCAAACGACCGTGCCACCCTTCCCTTCTAACTTTCCTCCTTTTCTTTCTCTTTCCTTCCCTCATCCTCGGAAAATAATCGCGTAAGCTTTTTTATCCCCCGTTGCGATAACTTATAAGAAGGGGGGAAGAGAGAGAAAGAAAAAAAAATGAAAAGAAAAAGAAGAAATCGTAGTCATTACGAGAATGTTACTACTCCTCTATGCTCGGAAATTCACTCATCTCTAAATTATCTATCTCTCTTTCTCTCTCTTTCTCTGGTCGACACATTTTATCGGCTATTATTTCCGTGTACTATATCTCTTTCGAGAAAGACTCGTGAGTTTCGATCGATATTAGTGTCCAAGATTAGGGTAACTTCGAAAAGCTTGTGCATGAAGATGTTATCGCGCTATATAGACGGCACCGTTATGCGATAGATACGTTTCAAGAAATATATTATTATTGATTTTAACTGTTCACCGATAATTTTTCCTGATTACAATAACATACTTTTTGTTTTATCTTTTTTATTACCAATATAAACAAATTAATAATAACGAAATGAAAATGAAATAAGAAGAATAATGATAAACTTAAAGAATGCGAAAGAAATAAAAAGAAAATTATATTTCTTGCTAACAAGTATCGCACTACACGTGTTAAAACGTTAAGAACCAAAGTTCAAGGTAAAACTACTATTTTAATGTCAGATAAATGATACAATTATTCTTCCTCAAAGAAACGGGAAATCAAAATGAGAAGAAGAAGAAGAAGAAGAAGAAGAAGAAGAAGAAGAAGAAGAAGAAGAAGAAAAAGAAACTTAGAATGATCTATAGATCTCTCTTTCTTACTACTCTTCTACGACAAAGAAAGAAAAAAAGTTAAAAAGAAAAAGAAATCAAACCCTAGAAAAAACCATAAAAACATGACACGCAGATACACGACATACCTGCACGCATACATATATTCGTACACACACACATACATATATATACATCTCAACACATACGAGAGAGACACTCGTGCATAAGAGGATTTGTTTCATAAAACTTTTCACGGAGTATGGCCTACCTACATACACACATACTATCGTAACCCTTCCTCTTCCTTCCTTCCTTCCGGAAGTTTTCTTCGCTCTCTCGCGAAAGAAAGTTTACTTCTTGGTAGGATCTCTTGGTCGGTTTTGCGCTTGCCAATGGCGGGAGCGTATGTTGAAATTCAAAATGTATCGCACGATTACGCGACAATCTGAACTATTTCGAAACGACTACAATCTTTTGTAACGGAACATAAAAGTAGGCGCTGCTGGCTGATTTCGAGGGGGTTTAGAAAGGGGATGAAAAAGGGTGGAAAAGCATTTTGTACCTTCTGCATTCATTACTACTACTACTACTCTCTACCATACCACTACTAGTACTACTACTACTACTACTGTTACTACTACTACTCTCTACCATATACCACTACTAGTACCACTACTAGTACTACTACTACTACTACTATCGACCCCCCCTCCTTACTGATTTCTCCTGCACCTTTTGCAGAGAAACGAGCGAACGGCCATGAAGGTGGAAAGGGAGGAGAAGAAAGAGGGGGTTGGAGAACGGCAACTACTTAAAGTTGGCGGAAAGTTTGGCTCGGCAGCAAAGTTAACTCAGTTAAGTTCTCTACTCCTAAAGCGAAACTTCGCTTCTCCAACGCCTGCCCTTCCTTCTCTACCTCCACCTTCTTCTTCTTCTTTGCCCTTTCTCTTTCTCTTTCTCTCTTTCTTTCTTTCTATCCATCCATCTATCCATCCATCCATCCATCTCTCTTTCTCTATCGTACACATAACACACCTGTGCGTTCATTCCTTCACCATACACTCTCTCTCCCCCCCTCCCTTTCTCTTCTTCTTTCGTTTCACGGTCTTCGCCATAATCTTCCCGCCATTCTTGAACCGAAAGAGTAACTACTGTGTTTTACGAGTAATTTTCTTCCTCCCTTTCTTTCTTTTCTTGCTTTTTTTTCTAGAAACACTCATTGGAAATTATTGACGCGATGAGAGATAAAAAAAAAAAATCTCTTAATCAATATTATTACTGTTGTTATTATTTAATCTCAAGTTTTTTTTTTTTTTGAAAAATAATCGGATCTAAGAATATGAATAAGCTGAATAAGCTTTTGTATACACATAACAAGGAAGTGAGACCGATAAAAAATAAAAAAGTATTAATGTAACGTCGGCATCTATAAGACAAAGATCTTATCTTTGCTTGTAAGGAAAAAGATCCACTGAAATCCTGATGCAGAAAAAGAAAGAGAGAGAGAGAGAGAGAGAGGCACGCAAGTGAAAGCGATAACGTTTACCGACTTTAATGTCGTTTCGTTACTCACACGCACCGCGTGCCTCCTCGCACGAGTATCAAAAGTATAATTCACCACAGCAAACAGCAACGTGGCAAAGCTTTTCTCAGTAAGTTGCATACGTACTATATACTTGGATCGTTTATTATGAAAATGGTTTCTTTTTTTTTTTTTTAAATATTGAAAAAATATTTATAATTTAGATGTTTTATTTATAATTCACGAAAATAATGTATTTGCTTAATTGTTTTCAATAATTAACTTACACCAATTTTATAATAAACGGCTCATATATGTAATATATGTTCATACATTTACTCGTTTATATTTATTTCGATCCTAAATTTATATACGATAAAACTTCCATTATTTGAATGAATAGAAAGACATTACTACTGTTTTGATAAAGGAATTTTCATAAGATAGAATACTAATTTTTATCACGATTGTAAGCTTCTAAATAAAAACAAAAAAAGGATACCATAATAATGAGCAAATAATAAAATGTGTCTGTAATATAAATAGTAATAAATATAATATAATGGACACACAATATATAATATTATACAAAGGATATATACGAGGGTAGGTTGAAAAGTTTTGGATCCATGTGGTTAAAATCCAAATAAAAATTGTTTTAACGTTAGATCTCAAACTGTTCAACTCACCCACGTGGTAATTTAAAAAATTACCAAATAACTTTTGAATTACTTTATACTCGTGTATACAAACATACACGAATGTATTCCTAGTAAGAATGGAAAGGCAAATTTCTTAATAGACCGATTAAATGGAGAACACGGAAAGTACATTTGGTTGTTCCCTTCGGTATCGAAAAGTCGACCAATCTAAAAGCAAGTAACGTTTGCCTGCCGATCTAAGAAGAAACATTGGCGGAGATCGTAAAAAAGACGACGACCTTCTTCCTTCCCCTGACGACGGTCATAACTGCTCGTCAAGGATCAGAAGCTAGAAGAGAGTAATCCAATGCTCGGTGCTCGTTTTCGTATTGGTCGACGCCCTTTAGTCCCGACCGTTTTATTCAAGGACGACACGCGATCCATCTTCGTAGGAGATGAAGTCTGCCAACGGTAGTGAAAACGTTCTTGAAGGTGAGAGATGAAAAAGAAAAAGAAGAAGAATTTGACTTTATAATCGAAAGAAGGATACGATGGGAATAAGAATGTCTTTTCCTTTAAGAAAAGAAGAAAACAAAAATTACATCAAACTTATCTTTTCAATACGTCGTTTATTCCCATGTTCAATCGTGTAATGTACTTATGTAGAATAAGAAATTTCTATTGTATTGCAAAAGAGAAAATGATATATCTGTTTCTGTTTATACACCGAAGTAATCCGTACATTGATTTGAAAAAGGGGAAATAAATAAATAAATAAATAAATGAATGAGTAAGTGAGTGAACGAACGATTTAGACGGATAATAACTTTGTTCTTATCTCGAAGCAAGAGGGATCGATATTATCGATAGAACATTTTCTTCTCAAACAGTTTCGAAATCCGATAAAAGTAACATTACAAGAGTATTATTTGTCCTATGACCTGTTACGTTTGAAAAGTATCCTGATGAAAGAAGCATCGAAGAAGAACAACAACAACAACAAAAAGAAAGAATAAATAGAAAAAGGAAAGCAGTAAGCGTTTATATGCGACGCCCTTACGGAAGAACCATCACCAGGTGTATACAAAACGATTTCCTCTTCTTCGAGACACGACTCACTCGGCAACCGCGAGCAATGAGAACGACTCGTTCCTTCTTCATTTCTTCCTTTCGTACAATCGTTCGTTTCTTTGATAAATGTGTATTGGTACGTAACTGTATTTGCTTGAAAAGTAAACGAGAAAGCAAGAGAGTAAGAACGAAAGAGTAAAAGAGAAGACATAGAGGGGTGGGAAGGAAGTACAACACGAGAGTCCATTCTACGCGCAAACCCCCGATACCCCTCTCGCCCTATAAACCATTACCGCTCTCTCCCTGCCAACCCCCTCTCCTCGCGCAACGCAACGTTGTGAACAGTGCGAACTGCTCTCCATCGCGTTACGCTTAACGTGTGCGCGCGTGAGAGCGTGTGCTGGTGGTGCTGCTGGCTGCACGTTTAAGATGTTATTTTGCTGGTGGAACAGCAGTGCCGCCGCCACCGTCGTCGCCGGCTAGCCAGCTAGCCAGCCATCCAGCCATCCAGCCAGCCAACAGTACAGCCAACGACGAACCGCACGCCGGGTTAGGACAAATGCGTAGAGACCGGTGGAAGGGAAAAGGATGAGGAGAAAGAGAGGGAAGGGGTGGTGGTAGAGTTGCATGGGAGTTTAGTTCCTCCTAGTGAATATGGCATCTTGACTCCTAGTAGTGGAGCGTGGCAAGCAATGGCCGGCCCCGATCGATGTCTCGGCTTCTCCCTCTCCTCCCCTCTTCATCTCTCTTCCCACCATTCCTCCTCTCTTTCTCTCTCTTTCTCTGACAACACCATCCTCCTCAACCCACCCCCCTCTCTTTTCCCCAATAGCTGTCGCAACCTGCACCATCGCCGTGTCCCATCTTTCGTCTCGTCGTCTCTCGCGCTTCTCGACAAACCAAATCCCGAAGCTGCTTACCGTTCAACTCTCTCTTTCTCTTTCTATCTTCCTACCTTTCTCTCTGTTTACAATGAATGGATATATGCTATCCACTTTACTCTCTTCTACCCTCGACAACTTCCCTTCTCTTCTCTTCACTCCTACCACCTTTTTGCATTATCCCTCTACCCTCTATTATAATTAACCTTCCTACACAACAGTATTCTGATATCTGCACGCGATATAAACACCCAAGAACTTTCTTCTTTCTCTGCATTCGGAAAAGTCTCGGTGTACTTTATGTATATATGTATGTATGTGTATCTGTTTGTAGGGACCGTCAAACATTCGATCGGATATGAAGTTATACTGAAAGCGACAATTCATGCAAAAACAATTCATTCGTATTTGTTTTATACAAGAAATTATTATAAAGTAATATAAATTAGTCTACTGATGATTTCCGTATCAAGTTTTTGGATTACTTATCGCACAATGGAATCTTCTTTGTTTCATGGAAAATATTGTATTTAGGTATATGTGCAGATTGGGGACGGTTTATGTAGAATTTTTATAGCGTGTTGTATTACAACCTTATACTCAGGAAATATCCTAGCTGTTACTGCTGCTGTTGCTGCTGCTATAGAACGGTATTACGCAATTTTTTTTTACCGTGTTACATTACAAACTGTGCTCTCAAAGTACCGTATTATAAAAGAGGTATTATTATCAGTATTATTATCAGTATCATTAGTATCGCTATTTGGTATTTTTGTATGCGCGTTTATCTATGAATGGAATCAATTTAATCGATTATTTTCATTTATTCCTTATTATTATTATTATTATTATTATTATTATTATTATTATTATTATTATAGTTTTGTATTTATCAAGTTCAAGATTGTAAATAGAAATAAAATTTGAAAAAAAAAAAAAAAAACGTTGGAAATGGTAATTTTAAATAAGACGAATCAAAAATCGTTTCTACTTTGTACCAAAGAAAAGGAGTAAAACAATGTACGGTGTATAAAGACAAGTTTGCCATTTTAACTTTCATCAGAGAAGTTTGATTTCTTTCTCGGGGCAAAGTTTTTTATTAAAGAAAAGTACGAAGAGAAATGACTCTCTCTTTTCTTCGAAAATTAGCATCGACAGAAATTCCTTCGTTCCCATGCATATACAATGTGTACGTACGTATATATATATATGTATTATACATATACATATATATATATATATATAATACATATAAAAAGTTAGAAAGATACGTAACACGATCGGAACGAGTCTACAAATGGGATTAAAGTGGTACTTGTAACCATTGAAAATATTCAACCCCTCCTATACACGAGAAGATATTCGTACGATAAGTGGTCGAGAACAACTCTATCTCTAACTTTATCTCTATCTTTCTTTCTATAAGTATAAGAAAGGATAAGTTATTAGATTGTTCGGAAAATAATTTCAGTTTTTGCACCAAGATAGTTACGGTTAGTGATATCTAATCTTACTCTAATGTAAACTTCAAGATCATTTTACATTTTAGCAACAGATACTTCAGACTTTATTTAGAATCTTTTTGTAAAAAAATAGATTTTTTTTCATTCATCACATTAGAAATGGAAAATTAAAATGTATATTTATTAAGTAAATGTTACAATCAAAATTGCTTTTCTAAATTTTGACTTGAAAAATGAAGGTTTAGGTTGTGAAAATTGAAGGAATTAGGTTGTCCAGTTGAAGGAGATAAAAGCAAAATAAAGGTATCGATGGAATGTAATTATCTCATACCAACGTAAAAAACATCCGAGAAGTAGAATTTATCAAATTCAACAATTCATGATCATTTAAAATACCTTGAATTCAAAATATAAAAAAGTTGTCTTCTATGTATTTTTCATAAAAAAAAAATGAAATTAATTCCAAACAATCTTTAAAGAAATCTAATAAGTTTAAGTACGCATGTAAATATATTACATACATAAAGTATATCACTTTTACCAACTTACGTATGTTAGAGGACTTTGAAATCGTTCAAAGCATACCAGAAGGAAAGTTCTAGATCTACGTCCTTGACCTTGCGCTTTCGGCCATATTTCTTAGCTCTAACAATGGCACACAATTGTAGTACTTAATAAGCTCGAGATCATGGAATTACGACGTATGAGATATATCTCGAGAAAGTCATTCTAAATGCATATATTTATATCCACATACATAGGGTGGAAGAAAATTTTCTAAATAATTTTTAACATCAATTATTTTTGAGATTAATTTGTTTTTGATTACAAAACTATACGCGAACTTAAAAACTTTAGAACTATCCTGTATAATAGAGGAATCATTTACTAAATCGATCGAGTATTACTCACGAATCTTAGATAGCATCGGAAAGAACGAACACGTGCACGCGCACTAACATGACAGTAATTACTGATGATCGTTTGTTTATTATCAAACCGTTTTTAGTCAGACGTGTTTTCTAGTGTTTACACAACAGACAAGTAATGTCTTTAAAAACTCAAATTGATCGAAAAAAATCTATAAAAAAAAAAGGTGATCAATTTAAATAAAATCACTATAAAAACATTAATCCCGTCTATAGAATCTAACGGCGTGGGCAGAAACGTCTGTCAAAATACGACGATGAATGTGTTGAAAGAAATAATCAGTTTAAGATTGTCGATGCTACGAGATCGATGATTTCTAGATTGACGACGATATTGTAGTCATCATGTTTAGAGAAAAGCAATAGTTTAATCAAAATGTCCATGAAAACAGGAAACTTGGAAGTATCTTCCAAAGGGCAAACGTGTAACAGCAGCAGTAGCAACATCAGCGGTAGTAGCAGTAGCAACAGCAGCAGTAGGTTACAGTGCGCGCGATAGTTAAGTCAGGTCAGTTTGCTAGAGCTTACATAAAGAGGCTAAGTAGCGGCGAAAGGAAGAGGACAGCGAATGTTATACACGAGAAGGACAAGTTAGAACAGAGGGAAGGTAATAGGGTGGGGAGATAGACAAGAAGTGGGGGCGGTAGAGAATGGAACTGGTAGGAGTTAGTTAGCTAGTAGTGACTATGTATGTGTGTGTGTGAGAGACAAAGAGAGAAAAAGAGAGAAAGAAAAAAAAGAGAGAGAGAAAAAAAAGAGAGAGAGAAAAGTAGAGAGACTGTTACAGGGGTGGGGGCACCTGTTACAACGTTCAAGACTATCCTATCTCTCTTTCTTTCTTTCCTTCTTTCTTTCTTTCTTTCTCTCCTTTCATTTCCCTTCTTTTCTTCCTTCCCGTAGACACCACTTAGGTCGTTACATTTAAATTTCTCTAGTGAAGGCAACGTAACCGTTTTCCTGTGCATAAACTCATGGACACGATCGATGCGGTCATTCTCTTTCTCTCTTTCTCTCTATCTATTTCTCTTTTGTAGAACATGATACATACATTCGTCGTATTTGTGTATACTTTTATATATAGTTCTATGAGTCTCCAAATTTAATGCAATAGCATCGAGAAGAAATTAATAGTAAATGTTAGTGTCCCACACTACTACTACTATTAATACTACTATTAATACTACTATATTACGAGGCTACTACGATTACTACCGTCACAATACATTTCTCTCTCATCAATCGATGTTTCCTGGTATGTTGGGCAAATTCACACAATCGTCTCCTTCAAATCTGATGTATTACTTTCGTATGATTATTCTTTTTTTTCTTTCTAAGCATCTTTATAACTTCGTAATAACTTCAAAAATGAAATGGATAAAGAAAAAATCAAAAATAGGCAATCTGTAGACGCTAAGTATGTATACAAATACTTATGTATACGTGTTACCAAATTCATAAGATTGTTTACACAATGCGATTTCGAATGTTGCTTCTTATCGCATTCTTCGAATCGATAAAACATGTTGATAACCACCAACCAAGTGGCTCATGAAAATATAATCATTGCTATACTTTGTAACTTTGATAGCTTGATAAACGAATGAATTTAATAGAGGAGGGGATAATACACAGAGAAAAGTAGAAAAATAAACAGCAGAATTTAGAAATGTTTGTCGAAATAATGTCATTCATATACCATGCACGCTCTCAAAGTAACGTATGATTTATAACGGCTATGGTCAATTGGATATATTAGTCGAAAAATATATGCTCGAACACGCGATCGGTACACTTTCAATATATACATATGCATGGATACATAATACATACATATATACATACATAATGTATATAGGAACATGCAAGAGCAAGACGATCGAACTAATCGACGACAGTTTGGTCGAGCGGTTAATTCTAAAAATCCTCCAAGCTACATCATAATTGGTCGATCTCCGTAGGGTCCTGACCATCCAATCACCGTCCGGCAAAGATCAACCAATGATAGCCGACCAGTTCATACAGAGCAAAACGATTCTCTACAAACGTTTACAGAACAAATCTTTGAAAGAAGTAAAACCACAATCTCAATTTTGTTATAAAAGAAAAATGTGTGTGGTACTTTTAAAAGGTAAACATAAAAAATAAGGAAAGAAACAATAAGGATGTTTTAGGTTAAAATGTAACTACCTTTCCTTGTATTTTGGCCCTATGCAGTAGAGACGCTTTTGTGACCGACAAGAGACACATATATCTCTTTCTGTCTCTTGTTAAAGTATTTCGAGAGACTTACGGAAGAGCAAGAACGCGAGTCCGCATCGAAAGGGAGAAAGAGAAAGAAAGAGAACACTTTGAAACGTGTCGCTGAAATTCTATCACGGTGGTGGTAGTTCCCCGTCGTAGTCGATCAGACCCGAAACAGGGAGAAAGAGAGAGGAGACCGGACGAGAAAAGAGAGTAGGAAAGAGAAAGAGGACGATAATCGGGCCAATCCGGCCGATGGAAGGAATAAAAAGAAAGGCGCGTGGCTCGTTGCTGGCACGGCGTCTCCCGCCATATCGCGCCGCCAGTTGCCGCTATACGCACGTACGAACGCGAGCGTGGCAGAGAACAAGAGAAAGAGAAAGAGAGACGGGGAGGAGAGGGATGAAGGATGGGAGGTAAAGTAGAAGAAGAGGGGAGGAAAAATTGAAGGAATGAAGCGGGCGCACACCCACACACACGTTCACGTCCACACGAACGTGCGATTAGCAGGGGCAGCGGCAGCAGCAGGAGCATGAGCATGAGCATGAGCAGTATTAACGGATACATATCGGAGAATTGTAGTCGTGAAAAAGAAGAACGAAAGAAGAATGTATTGCGTAGAAAAAGAGAGAGAAAGAGAGAGAGAGAGCAGGAAAAGAACGCGAGCAGTCACGGAATCCTCTGCGATGCGTATGTATGTAGACCGCGTGCGCCGTGATACTACGCGGCCCGCGTCCACCGATAAACGGGCAAGGATAGAGAGAAAAAGTGAGGAGTAGGAGACATAGATAAAGAAAGAGAAAGATAAAAAAGGGAGGGAATTAAAGTATTAATAAAAAAAAAAAAAGAAAAAAGGAATCGTGCCGCATCGACTAACCTGTCGGAGGCGACTCTTCGTATATTTGTCGGGCACCTTCGAACTCTTCGTCGTACTCGTGGCGTTTCACCGGTTGTACTGAAAGGGGCTAACGAGACAAGGGGAATAACACAAATCGTATCACTCTATCACCACTGTGTTCCTTCGTATCCTTTCTTCTTCAGTTGCTTAGGTCCTTGTTGAATATTTTTCTATCTGGCTCTCTTGTTGAGAGCGGAGGGGTGTCCACACGACGGCGCGGCTCTCCTCTCGGTTCGCGCCGCTCTCGCGTCGTCCACGGCCGACTTCGGAGAGCCTCCCCCCGTAGAGAGAAGCCCCGTGTCGATCGTATTAATGTGGACACTGTGATCACGCGCGCCTCTATCCTTAGGACGCCCCGTAACTTTCTTAATTATTCGATTTTCTCGATTATACAATTAAAAGGAAAAAAGCGAAGATCCGACGATACGCGGAACTACGCTCGCGACACTCTCCCTCGCTGGAGGAAAATGGCGGCCCCCGGTCGCCCGAGTGACTCGCGCGCGCCACCGATCCTTTCCGTCACCAACCGACCGCTCACGGACACGCCCGAACTCCCCCGACCGACATATACCGAACGGTTGAACGCTTAAATTTAAGATTAATTCAACGACAAACTGCCGACACACATACACACATCGACAATTTACTGGATATATTACAATTTATACCTTTTTATTTCATTCCTTAATTACTATTATTTATTTATTATCATCYTAATGTTATTTATTCTTTCATCATTTTATCTTGCATCTATCGCAGTTTTATCGCACGTGTTTAGTTTTTTTAATTTTATTTATTATTATTCAGTTAAGTTATTGACTTTTTACTGTTTATGTACAATACTGAAAATAAGAAATTTTAAATATTAAAATAACTCTTTAATTGTAACAATGCATTATAATATCGTTATTATTTATCGTTAGATTTGAAGATACAGAGTCTCCATCTTGTGTGCTTATTATCTTTTATGATTTGAAACCGTGATTTCTGAAATCTAGCGTTTATATATCTTTCTTATTTCATTACTTTCTAATAGAAAATCGTTGACCAATAATATTTTAAATATATATCCGTGAAATGCTTCCTATGATTGGTTGATATCAGAACTGCGATTTATGGACCAATAGAATGTAATGAAGTACATTGTTGACTATATACTCTAATTCTTACCTTCGATTGGTTGACATATTCGAAGTTTTTTACTGATCAATAAAAGATCATATATTATTATTATTATTATTATTATTATATTATTTCAATTCTTATACATAAACAAATAATTCAATAAATTATATAAATAATGCGTGAAATATAAGTAGTCAAATGTAATAAAAGTAAAAAGATTTTTTTGATTGGCTACTGATCATTTAGAAACATAGTTGCACTTTCTGCTGATTATTTTGTTGCTTTATTTTACTGTTATTAAAATAACGTATAATTATTAAATAACAAATATCTCAATGCTAATAAAAATGACAATATCAATAATAAAATGTATCGTACATAAATTCAAATTTAAGTATACAATTAAATAGCTTGGATCATTGTGATTAGTAGAGTCATCTAACGGTTTAAACATATATTATAGGATACTTAACAATTAAAGATTAAGATTTAGTACTAAATATCGTAGCATTTATACTACGTTCTTTGTACGAGGAAAGTTTAAAATTATTTCATAATATTTGATTGGAAGAAAACAAAATACAAATAATAATATTGTTGCACTTCATGGTTTCTTTCAAAACGCGGCTTAAAAACATTCAACGTATGTAAATAACATTAAATGATTCGTTAGAAAAGAAAAATACAAATCTGACGTTCCATCATATATTTGTCACAAATATATCTCTCTTTCTCTTTCCCCTTTGTCATTGTCTTATTACATTTTACTTGTTGAGGTCGTACGTAGAAATGGACCAGTATTTAAATAGTGTCTTATTGTTCGAGTGAATATTATTGACTTGTACGATAATTACTTCAAATTATATTTGATAGTTTCACTAATCATTCGACATGTCAGACGTGAAAAGTCTTGAACATCCAACGTTGAAGGTAAATCATTTAAAAACCATTAATATCTCATAAAAATAATTACATTTCAAAATATTTAACATATATAAAACTTAGTTAAATTATTTTTAACATGTGTTTTCCTTCCACTTTTAAAATTTTTTTTTGTACTTTTTGATAATGCAGGTTCCATATGAACTTTTAAATAAAAAATTTCGTTCAGCTCAAAAGACATTAGACAGAGAAGTGTCACACGTACAAACCGCAACCAATGAATTAGAGAAAGGATTAAAAGAGGATGAAGCAAGTGTTGCTACTGGAGAAATAACTAGACTTTTAGGTGGTGTAGTAGCCAGACTTCAAGTTTTGAAGCGCAAAGCAGAGGAATCTATTGCTGAAGAATTGCAAGCTGGTATGGTTTGCAAAAGACGTTTGGATCATTTGAAACAGCATGTCAATACAGCTCCCAGTGCTGTTAATCAATGGAGAAGGCAGAGATTAGATCGTATGTTGGTCGAATATTTTCTTCGGAAAGGCTACTACAAAACAGCAACTAAATTAGCGGATAGCAGTGAACTGAGGGATCTAACTAACATTGGTACAATAAACTACCATTTATTACATGTTTTTGATATAATTTTGATCTACCTTAAGAATCATTGGCTAAAGAAGAAAATTTATAATTTTTAGATGTTTTTATGGTATCTAGAGAAGTAGAAAAGTCTCTAGCGAATCATGAAACTTCAAGGTGCATCGGTTGGTGTCATGACAATCGATCAAAATTAAGAAAATTGGGTAGTACAATGGAATTTAATTTACGCGTACAAGAATTTATTGAATTAGTAAGAGCAGATAGAAGACTCGACGCAGTCAAACATGCCAGAAAATGTTTTGCCAATTACGACGATTATCAGTTACAAGAAATTCAATGTTGCATGGGACAACTGGCGTTTCCTGCTAATCTTTATCTCAGTCCGTATAAGGACTTGTTAGATGAAAAAAGGTATATTATCTTGTTAAACATATATTTACAATATATATATTTTAACTCATTGATATTGTTTTTTCTAGATGGGATAGACTAATAGAACAATTTAGACATGAGAACTATAGACTTTTCCAATTAGCCAGTCAAAGCGTATTTACAGTAGCATTGCAAGCAGGATTATCTGCTCTAAAAACACCTCAATGCTACAGTGCAAATAAAGAAGGCAGAAATCCAAGTTGTCCTGTGTGTAATGAAGCGCTTAATGAATTGGCAGCTCCATTACCATTCGCTCATTGTTCTCAATCAAGACTTGTTTGTAGTATTAGTGGCAAGCCTTTAAATGAATATAATCAACCGATGATGATGCCAAATGGATATGTTTATGGAGAACAAGTAAGTAAATTTGAAGTTACGTACACAAATATGTGGATACATTCTTTAAACACATATCCTTATAATAAATATTTTTTCTTATAGGCTTTGGAAAAAATGGCACAAGAAAATAATGGTATCGTAATTTGTCCAAAGACCAAAGAAGAGTTTCCTTATAAAAAGATTGAGAAAGTGTATGTTATGTAAAATGAATAGTTATATTTTAAACTGTATAATACATAAAACAACGGGAATTTTTGTGCAGAAATAGGCATTTGTTTAGATAGCGTTTATCATTTTTCTTTATTTTTTTTTCTCTTTCTTTTGTTCCTTTTTTGTTGATATTAAAGTATATATATATATACTTATAAATATACTTAAGTATATATATATATTATTATTATTATTTCGTGCTATGTAATAAATATTTACTAGAGGAAAATACAAACCTCTTTTTACAAAACTATTTTTATACTAATTTAATAATATATCCAAAAAATATACATTAATAAAATATATCATTTTTATGTGTATTATTATAATTCTGAATAATATTATTTTTATGTAATTTTATTAGTTTTCTTTTTTTTTTTCTTAACACGTTTATTGAACACCGTATTCTATGGTAAGCATTTAAAAGGTCTCAGGTAATTATATAACTTTGGTAATACATATATATATATTTGGAATTTTGTAACTGCTCTTTACAAAAAAATTATGTTTATATTATACACATTCCAAACATTTCAATAAGTCGATAAATTTATCATTCCATAAACTAATTCTCTAGTACCTAGGTATTATTTTTAATATGAATATAATCATAAGTTTATAAAAAATGTATAAATAAATATTACTTTCTTTGGAACTATTAAATACGATCAATAAATATAATAACAACAATAATAATCATCATCATCATCGTCATTCATAAATTATACAAATTTTTTGTTCACAATTCTACCTTGGTACTAAAAAATTAATAGCCTAATTTAATAACTACTTATTAGGATGTATTGTATATATACATAAATTGAAATGATTGCACTATTAATAATATATTATTTTAATATATTATACAATAAATATTTAATATAATTATACAATTTTATGTGAAAGATATTTGATGAAGATACTTAATCTAAATTTTTAATGCATATGTGTGATATGTATTTATTTTAAAAAACAAACGAAATATGTTTTTACATATTCTAATATTTTTTATAAAAATATGCTTTTTTTTACATCAGATCAGTTGTCAGTTTCTTTTTATTTTTTAATTATTCAAATGATTGCAATTCCTTTTTTTTTTCTTGTTTTAACTTATTGTCTGTATTGATATACATACATGAAGGATTGTCCCTTTTTTAGGAATTCAAATTCTGTATTTTACAATAAGAATTTTTTTTATTATTAGATTATATTATAACAATAGAATAATAACAAAGGCAAGTATAATGCCTTATTATATTTTGAATGCATGTAATAGATAAATAATGCTATTAAAGTGTAAAAACAGTATTTATATATATATATGTATATATATGTAACAAATACACGTACACTCGTCTCATAGATGCACACATTACATTCATCGCTTATCTCATATGCACGGAATAAAAATCGTTATTACATTTGTAATTCTGGTCGTAAATAGTATTTTATAGGTTTTTTTTTATTTTATTTTATAAGGCGTGCAAGGTTGGAAAATTCTATTTTTTTAAATATTAATAAAGCGTATAATATAAGCATGTATGTAAAAATTTGTTCTTATAATAATATTAATAATTATAATATAATAATCATAAGATTTATAATTTATTTATTACAATAAAATATAGCTCGCTGATGAACAAACTAAATGTACAAATTACAAATATCTGTGCGATGCCTAATCAATAACAAAATAAGAAGATATTAGAATATTAGTATAATAATATAAACTTAATTTCAAATTATAAATTATAAATGAGAATATTTTTAATCAAATATTTTAATTGTATATTTTTGTTTCATTCGTTTAAAATATATTTAACACCCTTAAAGTATCAAACAAATGGAGAAATAACGAGATCTAATAAAATTGATCTCTCTATTTACCCAATAATTGTAATAATCTGTGTAAATATTATTTATATTTCAAATTTATTGTGTATAAATATAAAAAAGTAACCAAAGCAATATATATATGTGTGTATGTGTGTGTGTGTGCATTTTTACTATATATTGTAAATCTCTGTTTCAATTTCATCTTCAACGTACCATTTCTACTTTTTATATAGAAAAAATCTATAAAGTATCATGTAAAGTCATGAATTATTACATGTTCTTTGGTACTTTTATTCTTTCGAAATGTTATTAATATTATCGTCGTGTAAGAAATTTTTTCGATTGCCATATTATGAAAATAATGTAAATTTCTTGATTGATCTTAAGACTTGTAAAAAAATGCAAGCATGTGATATCTAAATTGTTTGAAAAAAAAAGATGGCTATCTGTTTATAATAATTTTTACTTTTTTCATTATTAATTTTGCATGCGTATTATGTAACATTATTGTCTGTTTTATCATGAATCATTTACTCGTATAGAATAATACAGTCGCGTAGACATATTCGTATTAATTTTACTATTTTCTTATGTACTATGTTTGGTCACTTATAATGGCTTTTTAAAAAAAAAAGATAACTTGTGATGTTATCCTTCATAATGATTATCTAAGAACATATTATGATGCTGCTGCTATTGAGTATATTTTCGTGTAAAATAAGTGTCACATTTATGTGTAACAAAGATAAAAAAAGAAAATAAGTAGAACAATTACAAATGACTAATCAACAAGAAATAAAAAGTAAAAATATATAAAACACTACAACCTTATGAGTGTATAATATTATTAACATTCATATCACAAACTATAAATTTATTAATAATTCAATTTCTTCTATTTCATCTCCTAGCATGCAAATACATAAAGGGGTATTGTAATAGTCGAACACTAAGTCCACCTAAATCTTTGTTGTTTCCATGGGGGCTCCTCTATCGAAATTAAAAGTTAGATAAAAGAAAATTGTTACATAAAATAATCTCATTTATAGTATTAAAGCAAATAGATTAATTATAAGCGTAGATATATTATTGATTAATATGTCAAACGACAGTCGAACTTGAATTCTGGGCCTCACAGGAAACAAATCCGATTTATGATGGGTACTCGACATATTTATTAAACATGTGTGATGTGTAATTTTAAAATACAAATAACAGCAGTTTAAATGCTTGTTCAAAATTTGTTTCTATTAACAATTTTTTTGTTGCTTCAGATCGTTCTATTTAAAAAAGAAAAAAATGTTTTTATGAAACGAGAGATGATACGTTTTAAATTTCATTTCACAGTTGGAATTACTTAATCGTAGAATTTAGAGAAATTGAAATTATGTGCTTACTTTCCAGCGGCTTTGTAATATTTAATTCAGGCATTTCTGTAGAACCTAATATGACATATATAATTTTGTCCTCATTAAGGCTGATTGGTCCAATTTATTATGATATTTTGAACAAGTTATTATATCGAAATATATTATTTGTGATAATAACCATGTACCTTTGATCTTTTCATTCATTTCTAATTAGTAACACAAAATGTTGAATTAAAATAATAACGATCTTTGGCATTAACTGAAATCTTAGAAAATAATTCCAAACGATGTTTGTCGATAAATGTCAAAATATCCAATGATAAAATATCCAATGCTCTCTAAGATATGATCATTGGCATAACAAAAGAAAACAAGACTCCACTAAAAATACCAGTAATCAGTAAAGCTGCACCAAACATACCAGCTACTGAGGAGTATTGTTGATCTACCATTCTAAAAATAACAAACATATGAATTATTGCAATTCTATCAATTAGAAATATTCATTTTCAAAGAATGTACTCTTACTTGGGGCAATACATCATTGCAATAGATGAAAGGTAACCATGAGAGATACCCATCGAAATGCCGATAACCAAATATCCCCAATCATTTGTAATAAACACTGGCAGATATCTTGTTATTTCCGCCGGTCGATAGTTACAGAAAAGAAACAACGGTATGAAGAATATTCGTAAAATAATTGGTATTATCAGATATTTTTCGCTAGGCTAAAAAAAAGAAAAAAAAAAGAAGAATTATATTTCAACGTTAATATAAGGAAAGAGTAATAAGCAATCAAATATTTATTTACCCATTGAACGATAGATGCAATGGAGCTACCAATCATAGCGGTAATGTTGAAAGTCAGAAAACACATAACGCTAACATAAAAATCAGGTGAAATTATAAAATCTGTGTTTGATACTTTTATATCAGATTGAACAGCAGGAAATAAAGCAAGAGTAACAAAAAAGACAAGAAATATGTTTAAAAGTTGCGGTGCGCATTGTGATACTATTTTCCAATAAGGTATTTTTTCTGTTTTCCCTCTTGCACTACTTTCCAATTGTCTTTTATTCAACTCCTTCTGGTTGAGTAATTCATGGTATCTATAAAATCTCTTCAAAATAATGACAAAGTTAATATAATGTTTTCCTTTCTTTTCATAAGAATAATAGATTTTTAAAAATTGAAAATGTCTTACGTTTAAGGGAAGAGCAAAATATGTGTCGAAACAAGCTAGAAGAATAAATAAAGCTGTTATAAAATAATAAATAGCTGCAGTTCGCGCATTTGGTGCCATAATTTGAGAAATAAGATTGATTAAAGCTGTGAACGTTCCACATATATTCTGTAAAAATAATAATTACAATAAAGATAACGTTTACTTGTTGTTATGAGTATTCATTTAAAAATAAAATAGTTATGATATTTATAATTACCGAACCCAAAATAACAGCCCCTGTGTATTTGCTAGGAAGTTTAGCAGCCATTCCGAATACCGAATTTTGATAAATTCCATTAGCAGCTGCAGAAATGTATTATGTAAATGTCTTTATTTATGAATAATTATTAATATACGTATATAATTATATATTTTATAAATAAGATCTTACTATTTAGCACTACAACGGAAACCATTGTAATCCAGAAGAAAACCCCAGGCCATTTAGAACTATCTGTCATTGCCAATATAACGGTAAATACAAATATAAGAACTAGTGTAAAGATACTCCATGCTATACGTGTTGTTAAATTTCCACTAAAAGGATAAGATAAAAGTAATTAATACAACATTAATATTAAGTCATAATGTACAATTCATTTATACATAAAATTAAAATTGATATATCATAAGGAATATGCATACCTGAGCTTCATAAATATATTTAACCAATTAAATAACAAGTTTGGAATTTGCGAAGCAAATCCCAGATATGAGAGAAAATGTGTCGAATAATTACTCTCAATATCTGTATATTCTTTGGATAACTTATAATTGACAAAATACTGTAAAAATAACAAATTTTAATTATATAAATATAAAAAAATATATTTAAAAACAAGTAAATAAATAAATATTTTTAACAAATAATCCTTACATCTTTTGCTGTTATAAACATATTCCATGGCATTAAAATACCAATTCCATGAAGTACTAGTATCGAAAACACTAAATTTAATCTAAAAAAATTCAAGTAAAATATTTTCATTATCTTTTTATATATTTAGTAATTTAACTTACACTAAATGTACCTGTCACTTGGAGGATTTATTTCTAAATCGGCTTGATCCATAGTTACACCTTTAAAATTTAATTCGTCGTCAGGTCTTCCAGTTCCTTCCCAACCTGGTGAAAGACGTACAGGTTCGCTACCTATAATACATAAATATTAATTATTTTTATAAACTTCTTTTTTCTTTTTACCTTTTATAGTCCTATGTAACTTAGAAGTCACATACCAATAGATTGAAAATTGTTTACTTTTAATTTACTTTTGTTCTCAAATGTATTATACAATTTGTTCTCACATATAGTGTACATTTTTTTCATAATTTCTTTTTTGTAATTGACAAAACTTTCGTTTGAAATTTAATAATAAATTTATAATCTTCAACAATTCTCAATTAACTTAAATTATATTTTGAGGACTAAAAATTTATTTTTAGTCACGAACTACAAAACTCGAGTTACTGAGAATTAATAAAACAATGGTAAATATTTTATTTATTTAAAGGCAAATTTAATCATAAGAACTTAAAATTGTATTATATACCAAAATTAATTGTAATTTTTATTGTATTTTTTATTAGCACCATTAAATCTTTAAAAAATTTAATATAATTAGAATGTTGCTAATAATAATGTCACATAACAAGTAAACGATTCCAATTACTAACTGAAACTAAATTAAATTTTAGACGTTAGTTAAGCTAGACTGAAGATAATTGTATGTTCGTACCATACGATTACTATGCTTTATCGCAGTAGACTTTGACCAAAACCTATTTCTTCTATTTCAATATTATCTTTAAACTAACAAAGTGTTTTCCAAAAGTATTCTAAGTAAAATATCCACCAGAAAAAGACTTGTAAGCTGACTGTTGAAACCAAAATGAAGATTTAAGTCAAACCAGTTTGAGCAACCGTGTCCTTTTTAAGATAAGTACAAAAAAAAAAAGATAATTCTTGGAAGAGAAAACAAGTCCTTTTAAGTCATCCCTTAGAAGTTACCATTAAGGTTACCACTTTAGAATAACCTTTTAAGTTAGAAATATAAAACACAACGAAAGTTATAAAATTATATGATATAAAAATAGGTTGTGTGATTAAAGAACAGATACAGAAAAAAATACCTTTAGCAGGGACAATACGTGCTCCATTGGAATCTTTTAAAAGAGTTTGTTCCTCAGGACCCGCGCCAATTTCTTTCTTCGTATAACTACCCGCCATTTTTTTACTACAATTTTAAACTTAAATTGATTTAAAAAAGTATACACGCGATTTTATAATCAATGCATCTCTAATAATAATCGATAGATAAATGATATATATATATATGTTATAAAGTTTTAAAACAAACGAGACTTTGATTAGATAAATGAAATGTTTTTTTATAGAAATTTGTACAATCCTCTTATTTTCAACGCCATGTGCGAACCAACGAATAGATTCATTGGATTCCTTATCGTGCGATGAACTTCGATATTTAACTTAAGGGGTTAAAAGATATTCTAATTGTACAAATACACTAATCTAAAAGATTAAAATGGAAAATATGAAATGACACTAGCACACGGAATTTAACCATTTTATCTAATTTTTTTACAGGTTAAATTCTAATATAGAATTCTAAATTCGTTCTACGCCTTACCAGGCATCGTATTAATGCATTTCCGCAAGATGGCATGCTGATCAAGTGCACCAATATCCAGGACCGTATTTTTAAGAACCCTTCTCGATAGCAGCATCATCATAATTGCATATAAATTTACAAATTAAAATATAAATATGTATATCTATGTATAATAAATAAATGTACATGTGTAATTGTCGTGTAAAACGTTTTCCATATATGTATGTATTGGATTAGATTATTATTTATACCTTTCTAATGGTTTATGCATATTCATTATTTTTATTTATCAATTAAGACCAAGTTTCAATTTGATAACGATTATTTTTTGCTAAATTTTCTATAAAATTTACAGCCTCCTCGTAAGTCAATTTCCCATTTTCTTTTACTAAATCGATAAATTCATCACGAACATTGTCCGGCATATTTTTTGAACTGCCCGCCAAGTAAATATTAGCGCCATTTTGAAGAAATTCCCAGCACAATGATTTATTTTCACGTATAATATGTTGCACGTATCTGAAATATGAATAGAAAGTAATAAAAGAAATTAGAAGTTATTTTTTATATAGGTTCTTACATTTTATCCTCTTGATCTCGAGAAAAGGCAGTAAACAATTTTAGACCATTTGTCCTGGCTAAATCAATGAAATCTTCTTTACAATGATAATCTTTTTCTTTGTATCTACATCCAAAAAATAATAAACATGCGCTGAGATCTTGTTTTGTGGCAGCTTTCTCTAAAAGTAACGATCTAAATGGTGCAACGCCTGTACCAGGTCCAATAAGAATTTTTGGCACGTTTGATGGAAAAATAAAAGTTCCTTTACGCATCCAAAAGATGATTTTACTATTAACTTTTAAACTTGCTAGCCAATTTGAACATAGCCCTAATCTACGTTCTAATAGTTTTGTTTTATAATTAACAACGGCAACTAATATATGTATTTCATTTTTTGTACTTCTCATACTTGATGCAATACTAAAAGCACGTGGTTTAATCGGTGACATGATTTCAAATAATATTTGGATATTTAATTTACTCGTAGTATGCGGAAAATCTGCTAAAACTTCAATAATATTTCTTCGTGGTCTATTAACATAACTGTATAATTCTTCTTGACCACTGGGTATGGTGAATTCGTGAAGCTTTTCTTTTTCCAAATCATTTTCGCTAATTTGATGTAATACTTCAAAGGTAGATCTTCGTGGTTTGTATGACAAATCCCAATACTGTGCTACAATTTCTCCAAGGGTTAAAGTTTGTCTTAAAACATAAGGTACTTTTATTTCTTTTTCCGACACTTGAACAATCATATCAGGATAAAGTAGGATGTTATTGTCATTCAGTACTTTAAAGAATTTTTCTATCTGTTTTAGAGAATTCTTTGGTCTTACATAAATTATATCTCCTGGTTCGTACATAATATCTTCTTTTAGAATTTTAATTAATCTAACATCTTGAAAGTGATCTTCAGCAGTAGTTCTTGTATTTTCGATAACAGTACCTAGTTTCATTTCATCTTTTAGATCCATTTCTCGTGTATAAATATCAGTCTCCAAATAATGAACTGTTTCCATTAATGATTTTTCTTTACTATCATCAAGTAAAGTAACCTTGTATCTTTCAATTATTCCTTCAACGTTATCATTAATATTTATCTCAGGAATATTATAAATAGAAGCAATCTTTTCCCAAAATTTCTTTACCCAGGGAGTAAGAACGGCATCTATACCTAAATCATGTTGATCATCCGCTAGACCTATCGGCAACAGTTCTATTCCGCCAAGTTGTGCTAGTCTTTTATTAAGCTTTTTAGCAGCGAAATTAAATTTTTTATACGAACTATCCCCAAGACCAATGACGCCATATCTAACATTACTAAGCATAGAAGGAGGAAGACTTTTGCGTAACAAAAATCTCCAGAACTGTTTCATATTATCAGGAGGATCTCCTTGCCCAGTTGTCGCAACAACAAAGACCATTACATCTTCCAAACCAAAATGAATTAAATCATAATCATCTAATGCAGATACTGTGCTGTTCAATCCTTTCCTAAAATAAAAATAAAAACTCTAAACAATACCTTAAATAAAACATCAACATAATTATTTTGTTATTAAACAATTTCAGTCATATTATTCTTTAATTCTTCAAAAAAATAAATTACCGAAAGAAAAACAATAAAACCTTTTGGCACTTTTCCAGATTTGTTCGGCCACATCTTGAGCTGTTCCGGTTTCGCTGGCATATAATATAGTTATACTAAAATTCATTATATCAACTTGTTGTTATGCCAACTAAGAAAAAAATAGTCTTTTTGATTAGTTAGTGGACAGAATAATAATACTTCGACCCAACACTAACCCCGAGAGTGCTTTTTCTTGGACAGCTGATAATTTGTGACGTCACTGTTCATTCAACTGAAGGTGGGCTCAGGTGAATTTGATTCTCTCGATAATCATTTCGAGATCTTTCACTCTAAAGATAACATTTTTATTTCGATAAAATCAACACGAATTTATATGATGACAATTTTTGATTCAATTAAATGTCAAGGTTAGCCAACATTTAGGCTGACAATCCTGCTTTTTGGCACGTGGCCTGAAGTATTTATAAATAAAAAAATATTCTACGCGTGTTCGTCGCATGAACGAGAATCATTCGGACGCTGTGAATTAGAACGTTGGAGAGGGGGTTAGAGAGGGGAGTAAGTAAGTGGCTGGGAAAGTGGTGGAGGAGGAATTGGAAAATTTCGCGCGTCTTTCTTACTTTTTTGATTTTTTACATTCCCTATTTATTTCTAAGATTTTTCTCTGCTTATTTTTTCTCATATTTTAAAAAGTCGACGTTTACTATTGACGCGTGGTATTTATTGAAATATTAATTTCAAGGACGCATGTATTTACATGTAGTAGGTTGTGTACGTAGGTTGCAAAGGTCAAGAAGAAGAATCAGTATGAAACAAAAAATGACAAAAAATAATTAAGGTTGAGAGACAAGTGGTAGATAAGGATTCGGCGTTTTTAAATATTTAGATATATAGATAAATGACAATAGATTGGGAGAGACAAAGGTATAAATACCAAAGATGAGGTTAGAAAGATCATTGTCGGTTTTAGCGTATTCACAGTATCCTATCCGTGACGTAACAGAGCGGAACGTCGTATCTCGTATGCATGCACACATATTACGCTGGCAAATCCGAGCGAAACGGTGTTGGCAGCACTGACGTCTGTTTGCTGCGGATGACTGTCAAAACCTACTTTCTCGATCAAGTCGACAGATTTCTCGTGTCGGATGGAAAACTGGACACGATGAATTTATCCAATTCGTAAAGTTTAAAGGACACATTCGTGCTTGGCCACGGATCTTGCGTTTAAAGTGCGTTTTTTCTTATTTCATTTGAAAATCTAAGTGTGTGAGTGAGCAAATTAGTGAATAAGTTAGTTAGTTAGTTAGTGAGTGAGTGAGTGGTGAGTGAGTGAGTGAGTGAGTGAGTGAGTGAATGAGCGAGTGCAAAAGCTCCAAACGTTTGTTGTTCTTCTTTCGTTGACTCTTCGTCTCGATTAAAATTTATCCATTAATCCCATTGCTTACTCCTTCGATGGGTTTTGGGCCATCGTGTCTTCTTCGGCGGAAAGGAAAACGTCACCGATTCGAACGCCAAGAAAAAAAATTTCCTACTTTCGCCCTTGCGTTTATTGACGCGCGAATCTTCTGTCTTAACCTCTATTATTATTATCATCATCCTTTGTTAAATGCGCCTACTGTGGAGTGCTCGAAATAGTGTATGAGAGACCGACAGAGAGACTTATTCTCTCCTCTTTTTCTTCTTCATCTTCTTCATCTTCTTCATTTTCATCATCTATACTTTTTTACGAGAGCCAGCTGATTGGAATCATCGTCATCGTTTCAATGGAACTTATTATGTATGCCTGACAGCTAACCGTTTAAAATCGACGTACTATTTCACCAGGTAAATTTATTCTTGTCATTACTCTCAATAATTATGTTTATCTTCTTCTAACTTTTGCATTCTTTCTCTTTCTCTTTCTATTTCTATTTCTATTTTTTTTTAAATAAATTTTAAAGTATTGTCATATTATTTGATAGAGATTGTTATTGTTCTGTTTGTTTCTTTTTCAGATATTAACATCTTCAGTATTTTGGGAAGAATTAGAGTTCCATAATAATTTCCAATCAAAATGCTTGCCCCATGACCAAAAGTTTATTATGTAAAAAGTACAAGACAACCATATCTGCCAAAGCAAGTTAAATTCAATGCTATATATATATGCTGTGAAGTGTAGTTTATTGCTATGTTACTAAATATCATAATTTTATATTCTGTTTATTATTACGAACAATATTGTTGTAAAATTGTGTGAAGAGAAAAGAAAAGAAAGAAAGAAAAGAAAGAAATATTTAAATTAAATATTAATAAGATATTTTGTGTGTATGGTAGAGGTACAACAGAGTTTTCACTATCAAGAATTATTCATTGAAAATGAATAACAGACTTGAAGAGGCAGAGTCAAAATGGACTTGTGAATATTGTACGTATGAGAATTGGCCTTCATCATTGAAATGCACAATGTGTAGAGGTGCCAAGCCTTTATTGGGTGAAGATATTTATCGCTTACGTAATACAAGTCCACAAAGGTCAGGATCAAACGTTGCTTCTGGTCCTGTATCTCATATAAGTCCAACAGATTCTTATAATCAAACCTCTCAGAACTATAGTCATAATGTACCAGCTGGAGGAATGTGGTCATGTGGCATATGTACCTATCTCAATTTTCAAAATGCCTCACGCTGTGTTCAATGCAGTAATAAGAAACCTGCTGGACACAATCAGTCAATAAACTCTATAGCTTCCAATTTACATGAACATCTAGCGCCACTTAGATTAGCTGATCCTCCGCCTAACTTATGCTCTAATTCTCAAGTTAATCCACCGGCAATAAATTTGCATCCTGAAAGGTACTATAATGTACAGACTAATGCTCATCCTGAAAAATGGTCCTGTCTTGTATGTACTTACGAAAATTGGCCAAAAGCTACTAAATGCGTTATGTGTTTTCATCCAAAAGAAAAAGATAAAAGAGAGAGATCTGCAGCTAATGTAGGTTTAATTTTACCGAGTCCTGAGAGAGATCATAATCAACGCAGCTTACCTTCTCCACCTCACGCACCTTATATTCATCAAACGCAACGAGAGGAGAATTCTGCTATCGCAAGAAGGTGGTTACTTTAGCTTTAACTTTATCAGTTAATTCCAATATGATTTTAATTTATTTGCCTAATGACATAGTACCAAATGTGTTGTATTTTATAGAAGCTCACACAGATTTACCGATAGTAGAAACGACAGTTTATCAACACCGCAATCTCCTAACAATTGCGATTATGAGCGTAGATTGAAGCAATTAAGACGTCATACGGATTGGTGCTGGTTAAATGCATGTCTTGGTATCGTTGAAGGCGACAATGCACCCGTTGAAGCATATTTAGCAAGCGGTGGTGATCCAGCTCGTCAATTAACACATTCTGAAGTACTACTCTTAAACAGAAGCAGTGCTTTCGACGTTGGGCATACTTTAGTACATTTGGCAATCAGGTTTGTTTTTTGTTCCTGCATTTTACAAATATAAAATTTTCAAAACATCTCATTTATTCCTTATTTTTAGGTTCCAACGAGAAGATATTTTAGCTACATTATTATCGCAAATAGAAGGTTCCGGTTCTGGTGTAAAAAGAGTACCTAGTTACGTAGCACCTGATTTGGCTGCTCAAATACGTAGGCATGTAATGAATAATATTCGTTTACGCAAGGGTTCTTTCTCTTGTTATTTTGTTACTGATATGGCTACATTTGCACTGCCTGCAGAGGTTATTATAAAAAAAATTCACTTTCTAAATAATGATGCTATATTAAAATTATCTAAAAAAAATATTCATTATTTTTACATAGGTGGAAGATTTACCGAGTATAGTGCAAGAACAAATGTTAGAAGAATTGTTGGATAAAGAAGCTCAACAACAGCTGGAAGGAGGTGGTGGCGAACCACCTGCTTTAAATTGGTCCTTAGAAATAACAGAGCGATTAGGCAGCCGTTTGCATGCACTTTGGAATAGATCTGCCGGGGATTGTTTATTAGATTCTGCTATGCAAGCTACCTGGGGTGTTTTTGATAGAGATAATGCTTTAAGAAGAGCTCTTGCCGATTCTTTACAACAAGCAGGACAATTGTAAGTAATTATTAAGATAAATTTACAAAAAATTTTTGTTAATCACATTAAGAAAATGAGTAATTAATATATTTCTATCTTGTATGTAATATAATTATTACTTCAGTTTTTATCCTCGATGGAGAGAGTATGAGGCATCGCAAGCTTCAAGAATGTTAGATTTTACATTAGAAGAAACACAATGGCAAGAAGATTGGGAGAGTTTATTAGCAACAGCTGCTCAACCTGGCAGCGCTCTAGAACAATTACATGTATTTGCACTTGCACATATATTAAGAAGACCTATTATTGTTTATGGTGTTAAATATGTTAAAAGTTTCCGTGGTGAAGACATAGGTAAGAAACTACTTTAAAAAATAGTTTATATCTCCTTCAATATTCTAATGCATTATTTTATTTAATTATCTAGGTTATGCAAGGTTCGAAGGCGTTTATCTTCCACTTTTATGGGAACCTTCATTTTGTATTCGTTCTCCCATAGCATTGGGCTATACACGTGGTCATTTTACAGCTTTGGTTCCTATCGAACCATATGCGTCCTCTAGAATACCACCGATTTCTTCTCACGGTGGAGGAAATGGTCCATTACAACAACTGCAAATACAAATGCAAACTACTTTTATGCCATTAATGGACAGAGAACATAAATTATTACCAATTCACTTTTTGAATCCAGACGAAATTGGACGAGAAGAGTCTATTTTAAAAGACTGGCTTGATGTTTGTAGGACAGAAGGTGGTATTCTCGTTGCACAGCAAAAATTGCATAAGAGGCCACTACTTGTTGCACAAATGTTAGAAGAATGGCTCAATCATTATCGCAGGCTAGTGTGAGTACAATATTAAGAATAGTAGTATCATAAGTATTGTGTTTACAAGTTTAAATAAATTTATATAATGATAGTACTTGTGTATTTTGTCTTTCAGTCAAACAAATAATGCACCATTTTCAAGACCAGTTGCTTTACAAGATTACAGTAGCGATGGTGATACGGAAGACGAATAATAATGTCCAGGCACTTGATCAATAACGAGAATGTCCTTTTTCTATAATTTCGCTGTCAATGCTAAATCTAGAATTATGAACGCAAGATCTTTACGATCCGAAGTCGGTGAAAATATATTTAAAGATAAAAATTTGACTCAATATTATGATAGCATGCACAATGTTGTACGGATAATGATCGTTTCGCAATATCTTTCTATTATACAAAAATTTTCTCCGATTCTCTATTTAATTAATCTTTGTTATAAAAATAGTTATTTAGAAATGTTCTTGTGTAATTAATCGAGACATTTCATACCTTAAAAAATATGCATAAGTGTGATATAATAGTATATATTGTCAATTACAAAATTAAGGTTTTACAGTGATAATATTATCGTTTGCACAATTTCGTATAGAATAGTAATACAAAAGTCTCATCAATTTTTCAAGAATATTAATATATGAAAACGAAACTGTGGATAAAGGATATCTCGTTTCTTTGAAGTAGTGTCCTATCGATAATAATAATGATAATATCTACAAGTCATAGCCATAAAATCTCATATATGTTTACAAATTTTCAAAACCATCTCTCTCTCTTCATCGGAGTGTGTATAAAAAAAAAAGAAAAGAAACGTTTGATGGTTCTAATACAGACCACGTGATCATTAATTAAAATTAGTATTTAAAAAAAGAAAAATTCATGTGTATAGCTGTCTTTGAATCAAGTTAACTACGAACTGCGTTAATTAACTATGAAGCCAGATACAACGACATGTTTCTTCATTGAGAGAGACAGGATAGGACACGTCGTGTTTCTTTCTATGGTTGCTCCTGGTTATGGTGTGTTGATAACGCATTGTGATATCAATCGAAAATCGTATTTTTTTTTCCCGTATGATAAAATCTGTGAGAGAGTGAATGAATTAATTATACTTTGTAGTATCGCAATCATTAAGATAGTTTAACGTTACTGAGAGTAAAGAGCTTTTTTTAAAAGCGATAAGAACTAAAAAAAAAAAAAGAAACAGAAGTAGTTCTACTTAATAATTAAGGATTATTATTATATCTGGTAAAAAAAAAAACACACACACACACACACATACACACCAATAATATATAATATGATGTATTTGCAGATAACGAGCAAAGATTTACGATATATATATTTGGCTTGGCCAAAACGATTAACCCTAATCAAAAAGTACAAAAAATCGTAAAAAGAAAAGTCATTTCTTTATAAATGTTAAACTATTCGCTTAAATTTAGTCTTTGTTTTTACTAATCCTAATGTAGTGTCTAGTCCTTTTAGCACTGTCATTTTTCTAATCGCATTATGAAGTTTGCGATTTACCAACCCTGTTGTTGTGTTATGAAGAAGTTATGATATGTTTCAAAAAAATACACAACACGTATCAATATTTCAATATTAATAAGTAATGTGCATCCTGTTTCGTAAAAGTAAAATTGAAAGAGTTTTGTTATTATTCTATAGTTTATTTTTTATTTCTTTTTTTTTTTTGATTTTGTTTCCTTCTTTTTTTTTTTTTTAAATCGCAATGATATTAACTTTCTTTGTTGAAAAACGAAAAAGCGTTATATTTTCTCTCATTAACTTTCTGCCACTCTACACATGGCAGCCTTCACGTGGTGTGATTAAAATATTAATAATGATGCTATGCGGTCGTATTTCATTTCCGATAAGTGTTTTTTGCTCTCGTTGCCAGGATTTATAAGGCAAGTGATAAATATAAAGTTTTAAAAATTTAATCTATACAAATAGAATTCTATATTAATATAGAGTATATATTATATAGATTATATTAAATAATATATCGATGTACAATAATTCTAAATAATGATTTATTATTATTATTATTATTATTATTATTATTATTATTGCATCGTTATCATTATCATAGTCATTATTATAATATTGTCATCATTTACTATCATCGTCACCGTTATCATCATCATTATTATTATTATTATTACTGCTACTATTCTAATATTATTGTTATTATTATTAACATCATTAACTATTATTAATTCTATTACTACTACTATTACTACAAAGATTATACGAATCGTAATAAGAAATATTGAGTTAAATTAATAAAAGCAGAGGTTCTATTCTCGATTTTGTGCGGATTTGTTTTTGCTATTGTCTTTTTATTTATTTATTCTTTTTTTTTTTTATTTTAGATTATATATGATTTATTCTTAATTTTTAAATTATGCAAATGTATGCATGTATCGTTACACATAAGGGTACATATAAAGAAAGTTAATTGCATGAATTTGAGAATAGGTACATTCTGGCCTATTTAATACCTATTTAAAAAAAAAAAAAACAAAAAACAAGATTAATCCTGATCATCAATCATGCTACTAAAAACACAAAATTGCAATTTCTTATATCTTCCATATTAAAAAAAAAACTAAGTAGTAGTATTAATTTATCAATTAATCGTTCATAGATTATTACAAAGTCTATAGAGGTCCTTAAATATTTGTATAAAAGAAAAAGGAACATTTATATATATATATGTGTGTATATATATATATATATATATATATATATATACATTATTTTTGTTGAAAAATTTATTCTGTCATGATAATTATTACAATTGATTATTATATTTCTTTTTCTCAAATGGAACCAAATATTACACAAATTAATACATATCTAATGTTAATTATGCCAATGATGGAAGACTCATTCTAATGAGAGAGAAAGAGGGAAGAAAATATTATGATTAATAAGATGATTTGAAATGAATACATATTATATGTGAAAAGAAAGAATACAGAATGTATATAATTTACATTGGAATTGATTTTTACGTAAATGTATAAAGCATTCAGATATTTTGTTTTTTTTTCTTCAACATGATAATTGACATAACACTTTTACAACAAAATCTCACAAGCATGAACATAATGCATGATATATTTCTTTTCTTGTTTTTTTCTTTTTTTTTTATAAATATACAAACACTTTATTTGTGATATGTATATAGTAAATTATCGGTTTCCTTATTAACAATAGATATGTAATAAAGAAATACAGACATAAAAAATTTAAATTAGAATTAAATATAAAAAAATATTAAAACAATAGGGATTATGTTACAAGGATTACATGTTTTTTTTTTATATGTAAATGCATCGTTTTTTTCTTTCTTGTTTTTTCTGTTTAAGAAGTTTACATAAATTTATGTAAATTAGCTTTCTTGGAAGGAATGCTTGGCACTGTGGAAAAATATAATTTATGCAACACAAACATACTTTCGACTATACTTTCGTATAAAATATCTTTCAAATTAACTTTGTTATCCAGATAGTCGACAACGAACAATAATACTATATTTTTCCATAATTCAAGCATCGATATTTTGAGAAACTTAAGATACGTATATTTCAAACGAGACCAGTCACTCGGAGATCGATTTTCAATGATACATACAATATTAAAATGCATCACAGCTGAAAAACAAAGTATTATATAAGCTGTATAATTTCTTTCTCTCCTTTTTTATTTTTTTTATAAACACATTCTATCGATGATTATTACGTTACATATGAATGAAATGCAATATATCGTTGCTCAGGAAAAAGCATACCTGACAAATCGAGTACAGCACCGTACAAAAAAAAGATTTCATTGATATCTCGATGATTACAATTCATCTTTCTCATCCAAAACAAAATCGGTAAGATCGATATCTTCTTCTTGTGGAGGCTCGGCATCTTTACCGTCCCATGGTGTAATTTCAATTATAGAAGGTAATTGAGCACCTTTCAAAGGAGCAGTTCCACCACGTCCGTAACTTAAATCTCTCAAAAATTCATTTATTCCGTCGTATGAAAAACTTCCTTTCAATAAGGAATACTTCATTTTTTTAATATTTACTGCTGCCAAAGCTGGATAACCAAATCCTCCAATTTCCAATGCTTCTTCAATGTTTGGTTGAGCTCCTGCCTCTGACCAAACCCATCTACAACATCAATTATAATATATAAACAAAATATTTATATATAAAAAAACAAAAATAATCAAATATTTGATAAGAATACATACCCCCACATTTTCTTTTTATAATTCTTTCCAAGATCGCGTAAAACTTTTAGGTATTGATTTCTGCATTCTGATTGACAATCTAATATATGTGGTAATACTGAAACTACACAAAGAGGTTTATCTTGACATGCACTCCTTAAGCTCTTTTCATCGACTATTTGAACTACTTCGGGTGCTGGAATATTTTCGGCTAATTTATCCAAAGCCCAGTTAACAATATCGGTACTTGTACGACCACCATCATATTCTTGTACAGAGTCAGCACCTTTCTTGCCTAATGGGAAATACTTGATAGTCGGGTATCCCACTATTTTATATTGACTAGCCTGTAATTGAATTTATTTACAAACCATAATGAAAATTGTAAAGATTAATATTACATGTAGTAAGTAAATAATTTACCTTGACAGTATGTACAGTTGCATCAAGAGCTCCTAATTTTACTTTGCCTTTAAGTTCCGTAGCCGCAGAAGCCCAGATAGGTGCCAAATTTTTGCAGTGTCCACACCACGGGGCATAGAATTCAACTAACCACATATCTTCTGAATTCAATACTAATTTGTCAAAATTCTCATCAGTAAGTTCCACAACATCCTTAGAATCTTTAGCTTGCTAGAAATTTTAAAATGATGTTTTTGTGAGCATTTAAAATTGTTTTTATTTACATATATATTATGCTGATAGATGATTAACTTACTTTATGACCACTACCACCACTGCTACCGCCACTCTTTTTGCTACCTATTTTAGCATATGCTCTCTGACTAACAGCAGTTGTTGCAGCTTCAATGAGACCAGCTGCTGTACGAGGACCATTGAAATCTTCCGGTTTATTTTTATCTTTACTAAAAATTTTAACCGTTGGAAAACCACGTACGTTAAATCTAGATCCAAGAGATTGATGTTCGTCTGCATTCACTGCTCCAAATTTGATGATGCCCTAATAAAAAAATGATATACATCAGAACAATAGATAAATAAAGAACATCAATTAATTATCATTTACTATGAGTTTACCTTCAATGCTGTTGCTGCTTTGTCATATTCAGATACAAATTGTTGACAGTGTCCACACCATGGCGCATAAAATTCTACGATCCAGATATGTTCGCTATCAATTACTTTACTATCAAAATTACTTGGTGTCAGATTGATGACATCTGAATTAGATGAATATAAACAATGTGCACCGGTAACTAAAACTAATAAACCTGAAACACACAATGACAATTTAAATTATCAGAAACAATAATCTAATAAAATTGAACATTTATTTTAAATTTAATACCATTAAATTTAAATTTTATTTAAATACTCATTTGTGATAACTGTCAAAATTAATTTTGTTATAAATTGGTAAGATACACCGTTTGTCTAATTAGTTATGATATAAATGAAATGATTAAATGAAAATAAAAATAAAAATCTTAGTTTAAAATACTTTTATTAAAATATAAACCAAATGAAATGTGCGATGATAGATTGATAAGCCGGTACGATAATTTTCTGTAAACGTATTTACAATTTGTTAAAAATTAATTAAACTCACCTAGAAGAATCTGCATTTTTCTTAGCAATTCAATACAATTTATTGACAAAATTCTTTTGTAAAAAAAAAACAATTCTTAAATACCAATCATTAAATACACACTCGTATCGTAACGTGTCCTTTATCCATATAAAGTAAGATTGTTCTTTCTATCAGTGGTTATGTCTGATCGCCTACAGCTTTTCGTGGACGATTCTGATTGGTCTGTGATTATCAACAAATAAAAAATTAAGAAATTAAATTCTTTTCAATTTTTTTTTCAGAAAAATTCATGTTAATTAATTAGATTCTACTGAATTTGTTTAAATTAAATTATCTATTATAATAATTTTCCTTCTTTTATTAATTTTGTTAATTAATTTACACACACATATACACATTTTTATATCAATTTAGTGTATGAATTTTGATAAGATTCAAATAATTTGACGTATAAATTCAACGAATCCTATTGGTCGTTGACATAAATGTATAGAAAAAATAAAAATAGACTGCGATGTTATGAAATATTTTAATTAAGTAAATATTTATAATCAAAATTGGTTTCTATTAAAAAATTTACTTCGAATATTCATTTTAGTAAATGTTACTTAATTTTATAAACAAAAAGATTAAAAGGTTGTTGAAATTTATTTCTAAGTTGCAATATGCAAAAACGTGAACCAATAGAAATGTATTTTTTATTATAACGCGAAAACTAAACAGAAAGTACAATGGTTTACTAAATATATTTTATGGTTGGTTAATGTTTCAGTGAAATAACACCGGCATTATATTTTAATTTTAGAATTATTGTAAATCAGATTAATGTTAATGACAGATTCTATAAAGTATTAAATTGTTATAATATATATGTATATATATATAATCAAATAATTTATAACATTATTGAAGGGATAATTAACCTAAAACAGTAATTAATTGTATCAACTACAATGACTGATATGGATAAATTACAATTACGTACGTATTTATTATTATCTCATATTATAACGAATAGTATTAATTATTATTTCTATTTTTATATATCATAGCTGATGATCATGTGTTCGTCGTTCCAAGTAGAGCTATTAAAGTTCCGCTTGATATGGCTGTTTGGGAGAAGTCCGAAGCATATTTTGTAAGTTATTGTTTATTTTAATATTTATTATTAAATGAGCTGTTAAATATTTATCTATAGATTATTAATTGTCTTTTATTTTTATACATTTTATCCATTACATAGGAATATCTAGGATTTATATTAGCATTAAATAAATCTATAGAAGGAAAATCTCTAGACTTTGAATGCGAACAATCTCCAGCGGTTAAAAATATTTTAACAATGATTGATAATTTAGACGAATGGATAACGCAGATACCACCAACTGAACAACCTCAACGATTTGGAAATAAATCTTTTAGAACCTGGCATACTAGATTGCGAGAGGTACAATTATTATATCTTTTTTTTTTGTATATATTACTTATTATATTATTACTTAAAATCTGGTAGTCTGATACTTTTTTGTATTTGGTGCACTGAGCACAAAGCCTTTTAGCTTCTTAATTTGACATTAAAACAGTCTTGTATTATTTATTAAAGTCTAATATTAGTTCATTTTTACAGAAAGGCACAGAAGAGTTACAGCAAGCATTACCAGAAAAATTACATAGAGCTATACCAGAAATAATTCAATATTTATACGAAAGTTTTGGCAATGCTACACGTATCGATTATGGAACAGGACACGAAATGGCATTTTTAATGTTCTTATGTTGTTTGTTCAAAATTCAAGCTTTCAAAGAAAATGATAAAATTGCTGTTGCTATAAAAGTATTTAATAGGTATTAATATTTCTAAAATATATTTTATTCGTTCTTGTCTTTACATTAATATTTATATTTATATTGTATGTTTTTTTTTTTTTAAATAGATATTTACTATTAGTACGTAGACTTCAAATAACATACCGTATGGAGCCAGCAGGTAGTCATGGTGTTTGGAGTTTGGATGATTATCAATTTGTACCTTTTATATGGGGAAGTTCTCAATTGATCGGTAAAGAATTATTTCTACGTGATATATATATATATTTTTTTTTTTCGTTATAGATGATGAAAATTTAATATATAGTACATAATTATACTTTATAAATAAAAGACATATAATTTTAGGTCATCCACGAATCGAACCTCGTCATTTTGTAGATCAAGATGTTGTAGAACTTCATGCGAAACAATACATGTTTCTTGGGTGTATAGAATTTATCTCGAAGGTATATATTCGATTAAGATTATATTCAAATTATTTAAATAGGAAGTAAAGAGAGTAATATATTTATATGAGAATTGTTGTGTGCCTTATGCTTCATTTCTGTATGAATGTTGCTTTAAGTTTCAATATTTGCTCTTAATTATGACAGATATATCATATTAGGTTAAGATAGGACCATTCGCAGAACATTCAAATCAATTGTGGAATGTGAGCGCAGTCTCATCATGGTCGAAAGTTAATAACGGGCTTATTAAGATGTATAAAGTGGAGGTAAATTTCATATTAAATGAAAACTATTAATAACCAAATTGAAATAAATTTTAAAATTTAAATTTTAGGTATTATCAAAGTTTCCTGTAATTCAACATGTTTTATTTGGATCTTTGCTACCAATAAAACCAGCCACTACTTGTCCTAATGTCAGAGGTGCTTGTCTTGATCCTCCACTACTACCACCACCGCAATTACATTAATTTATCTTAATTCATTAAATGAATTAATTAATTCATTAGTTAATTTTTTTATTTTTCATTTCTATATTATCTATAAAAATCTTATAAATCAATCTTTTATCATATGGTGATATTTAGGCCTAGGCTATTATAAAAATTAAAATATAGCCTGAATTACTGTTTAGCAATAAATTTGTGAATTTTAGAACATAAGCAACAGAATATTATAACTTTTATGTGAAGATATTTCAATAAATATGTCTTACTGTTAAATAAATATTTAACAGATCGTTATTCTTATATATATCATGAACTTTTAATTAACTTTTATATATTATAAACTTAAAAACCTTATGAATGAAACTGTTTTATTCTAACCTAAAATGTGATCATACGATATATAAAGTTTTATTGTCACTTCTGATATATATTATAGTACTGTTTATAAAAATCTAAACAATAAATAATTTTGAGTATATACACGTCTACATATATTTCCGTAATTTTAAGGTTATGTCTAAAATGTTACCAATTGATGCAACGTAGTCGAATGTATGCTTATCTGTGTAGATAAGTGTTCCGTTTTTATACATATACGTTAACAAATGTGTTTTATTTACAGTTATTCATTCATAATAATATACTTTTATTATCTTTTTAAAGAATAATTTCTGTTTATGTTTATTTGACAGATAAGTTATTTATTACTTTATTTAATAAAAATTATAAAATTTGTTAAAATATTTTGTAACTTTGTTATTAACAATATATTTTCATAAAAAATGATGTTAAAAGCTGTTATATTAATTGGTGGCCCTTTAAAAGGTATGTTAACCTAAAAAAATTTTCTTCTTCCATTTACAAAGCTATGATTTATAATATATTTTAATAATTATAATTGTATTTATTTTAATAGGCACCAGATTTCGACCACTCTCATTAGATATACCTAAACCACTGTTCCCAGTTGCTGGTTTACCAATGATTCAACACCATATTGAAGCATGTTCCGAAGTACCTAATTTAGAAGAAATTTTAATTATCGGTTCATATCCTGCTAATGAATTATCACAATTCATAATGGATATGAAAAGTACATACGGTGTAATTATTAGATACTTACAAGAATTCACACCGTTAGGTACAGCCGGAGGCATGTATCATTTCCGAGATCAAATACGTTCTGGTAGTCCAACATATTTTTTTGTAATAAATGGAGATGTATGTGCCGATTTTCCCTTACAAGAGCTCGTAGAATTTCATAGTAAAAAGCAGGCATTGTTAACTATTATGGCTACAGAAGCTACTAGACAGCAATCATTAAATTATGGTTGTATGGTTTTGGGTAAGGATGGAGAAGTGGCACATTATGTCGAAAAACCATCGACGTTTGTATCTACTCTTATTAATTGTGGAATATATATTACATCTCCTAATATTTTTCAATCAATGGCAGATGTTTTTAATGCTAGCCAACAACAAGAAAATTGTTTGTAGGTATCATTATCATATGGATATTTACTGCAAGATTTATCGCTATTTTATTGTACTTGTATATTCTAATATAATTAATTTTTTTTTTGTTTCTTTTAATGAGACAGACAATTAAATGGAAATGGTAGAGATCCTGCAAATATTGCATTAGAACAAGATATAATAACACGACTAGCAGGAAATGGATGTTTGTTTGCTTTACCTGTTACAAGGTGGTGGTCACAGTTAAAAACAGCAGGATCTGCCATTTACGCAAATCGACATTATTTATCTTTATATAAAACTAAAAATCCGGGTTATCTTACTTCTCCAAGTTCAAATAAATGTAATATCATTGGAGATGTATACATTCATCCAACAGCTACTGTTCATCCATCTGCTTTGGTGATATTAATATAAAATTTCTCTAATAACTACTTTAATAAGATAGAATATTGTTAATTTTCATTTTATTGTTACAGTTAGGACCAAATGTTAGTATAGGAATGAATACAGTTATCGAAGCTGGTGTAAGAATAAAAGAATCAATTATTTTGGCCAATGCGCAGATTCAAGCACATACCATTATTTTAAATAGTATAATAGGAAAAGGTAGTCGCGTTGGAGAATGGGCACGCATTGAAGGTACTCTGTGCGATCCAAATCCTGACAAACCATTTGCTAAGATGGAAAATTTACCTCTCTTCAACATCAATGGCAAATTAAATCCTTCCATCACGATACTTGGTATTAATCTGAGAATTTCATTTACAATATAATTATATATGCTACGAATATTTCAATTCATTCAATAATTCATCAATTATTTACGTATATTTCAGGCACAAGCGTTACATTAGCATCAGAAAAGGTTCTATTAAATTCTATTGTATTGCCGCACAAAGTATTATCGAGAAATTTTAAAAATGAAATAATTTTATAAATATTTTTTTTGTTTTTCTTTTGTACATTATTGGAAATAAATAAAATGGTAATAAATGTCTGTGTGTGTGTACGTATGTGTGTGCTATAATATTCACGCACAATTAAAGCATATTTCAATTTAATATGTAATACATGTAAAAAGATAAGATTATTTATAGTCAATTAAATAAACTTTTGTATCGTTTGGATGCATGATCACCAAAGCTGATAGAACATCGAAGGCTTAATAACTTTGTATTATACACTATAGACTGTTTTTCTAAATATAACGTACGAGATGGTTTCTATCGAAATTAAAAACGAATAATAAAAAATACATTTTATACACAAATTATCTAATATATTAATGTTTCACAATGAAGGAATAAAAGATTGTATTACACGATATAAATTTATTTCATGTACTTATTTATTATATGCTGTATTAAAATAATTGTTTGTAAAAACAATACAGTACAACTCATAACACCTAAATACATTGACTCGTACAATAATTTAGGTGCGAATACACTCCATATAAATAAATGATGTTTATGTATTGTCATTACAAACGTATAAATAATAACTGGTATTAACTTCCATATCATATAAATTCTGTTGTCGAATAATAGTATATAATGTAAACTAAAAATAAATGAAAAATAGTTTTTATATTTATAGGATTTTATAATAAAGGGATTTATTAATAATATAAAGAACATATACTTACATTTGAGCCGATTTATACGATAATGTTCTGTGATACATGTTTAAGAAATAAGCTAAAACTGGTGCAGAATATGTATTTACTATTAAAAACATTCCAATAATAAAAGGTCTGTATGATTGCAAACCAACATAACCAGCTGAAATATCGATATCAGCAAGACTATTAGAATTTCCCTATACAAAAAAAATATTATAAATTAATGAAGGAATATTGCATTAATTATATTACTAAATTATTGAAAAATAAAAATAATTAATTAAATGAATACCTGATAAAAGTAAAACACATTTCCAATCCAGGCATTTACAAATATATTCATTTTTTCCATATTATTATATTTTAATATCGAATTAATTATAGAAGTAACTAGTAATTGTAATGGAAGTAATATTAAATTGTACGGTTGGTGTAACAATGCCGATACCATAATCCATGCTTGTACAAAAAAAAGTATGGCATAATTTAAGAAATTATTTTTGTTGCGTTTTGTTATTAAAAATAATCTGTACATAGAGTATATACAGAATATTATAAATAAGTTCCAAAATATCAATACTTCTTTTCCATCTCTGAAATAATATGATATTTTTTTAATTTTTATCAGATACAACTTAAAGAATACTTACTTAGATGGTGAGTATAGTGATATAGGTAGGATAGTTTGATTGTTGATGTGACGAAGATAAATGCATAAGGACAATCCTATATTCAAAAATAAACTGTACCATCTATAAATTGATTTTTCAGTTACAAAATTAATACATATTAAAAGTGTGAGAGCTAAAACAAGAAATTTATAAATTATAACAAATGTTTTATTTATAATATAGATCAAAGCTTCTCAAATATTTTCATGACACCCATATAACTCTATATAAGAAGCTCTGATATAAATACACATATACGAATAATTACCTATAATAACCAAGATCGTTATACTGATTTTAGATTCTTCTTTTAATAAATATCCTGCGATATCGGGAAGATGATTATATTTATTACCCGTACTGTTTAACATTCGACAGATTCTGTGCCCTATGAGTAATAATAATATTTCAATAGAGATCAGATATTGTGTACTATCTATGCGTATCCTAAAAATATAAATTAATAGATTAAGTATATACTTTTGACTTAATCTCATTAAAAGTTAGATTGTGAAAATAGTTTACTTTAAAAGTTCCATTGTAAATATTTTGCTATTTTTATAAAGCAACAACGTGAGGAAGGAAACCCAAAAGAAATACCAAGTTTGATGTTCTTCTTCCACAAAACTACTGCTAATTAGACTTGTAGAATGTATTAATGTTCCAGAGATAAAAATCCATTCGAATGTATTATAGTTTTTTAACTGGTCAAAAATTTATGAATTAATATTGGAAATATGTATATATAATAATTATTTATATTACATACCTTTGTCAATATAACATTATGATATTTGATTTTAGCGAGAAAATAACAATTTAAAAACAATAATCCAATAATACTTAATATAAATATACAATTTGTTCTATTATCAAAAAGAGCTAAACTTAGAGTTTCAATACTACAGAAAGAAATTAATATTATCAGTAAAAATAAATGTATCGCAAATAATTTCAACACTTTTTGAAAAATTGCTGATGAATAATATTGTTCGTGTAATAATATCCATAAGACCTAAAATACACACAAATTAAAAAATTCTACAGAGATATATATATATCCTGATGTTTAATCTACCAAATTAAATAGATTATACGTACATGACACAAAAAAAACATGGCCGTAATCATTAAATATGTATCATTTTTTAACATGTTTTTGACCAATATTTCTTTCATTTCATTAAGTGCTGAACGATATGCAGCTATAATATGATATTCTGTTTCATACGGGTTATTAGGTGATTTCATCCAATTGAGATGAAGTTTAATTGCATCCATATATTTATGATGAGCATCTGTAAAACTAATTTTAAATATCAAATTTTTGATATACTTATTTCATTTACTATTTATAGATATATATATTGTTTAATAACTTACATTGAAAGTTGTAGTCAGTCAATTTTTTGAATTGAGTATGAACTTGTTTAGCATTATAATAAAGTGCAAATAATTTTCTAGAGATAGGTAAATTATCTAATAACTCTAATGCAATGCTTCCAAAATTGGAATATGGTATTGGTAAACCCAACATAACAGATAACGTTGCTGCCATATCTAATTGAGCTATTTTTTTTGGTTGACTATATGATTTAGAACAATTAGCTCCAATCGCAATAATAGGAACCGTTGTTTCTTGAAAAGTTGCACCTCCATGACCACCAGAATCTTTCATACCATGATCTCCACAAATTATAAATAAAGTTGAATTACCAATCTCATTCTGATAAAACATAAAACCTTTTAATAATTTAAAGAACCTTGTATCAATAATATAAATAAACTTTTATCAATATTATTGTCAACTGACCCAATACAACATTTTAGAATATATTTGCCCTATAATATTATCCATTTCAGTAAGCTTAGGTTTGATCAAAGGACTAAATGGTCCATTTACGTGACCAATATGATCTAATCCTAAATAATGGAGTATCATTATTGACCAATCATTATTATGGAGTTCATTATCTATGTGTCGTGTAACATTATTATCCACCTAAATATTATTAGATTAATTAGTTTATAAATAGTATAAAATATATAGTTTATTAATAGTATAAAATAGATAAGAGAAATTATCAATTTTTAATTCCATACCTCTGTAAAATCAGAAACAAAAAATGACGTGGTACCATCGGAACGTTTAAACATAGTAGGGAATAATTTCAGCCAAGTATCATCTCCATAAAATATTATATCATGTCCATAAGTCTTTGCTTGGAGTAAAATATTGTCACTTAAAATAGGTTGGCTTCCAAAGTTTAAAACCATGTCGACAAAAGTTGGTACTCTGCCTGTTGTCATTGCCTATTTTTTTTTTTTTTGTAATACTTTTAAGTTAAAACGCTTGATATTTTTTAGTAAAATTAAATTATAAATCATACTTTTATTCTAGGCATTGTCACTGTTGGCGGTTCTACTTTTGCTTGCAATAAACATGCTAACGAATTCTCAATGAGTTTATTTGTTATCGGCATAGCAGATTTTCCAATTGAATCGGATACAAAATCCCAACGGAATGCATCAATTACCATGATGATTAATTTATTCACCAAAGGTTTATATAAAGTATTTGTTTCTATCCTGAAACATAAAATATTATTTTAATAAAAAATACTATGCATTTTTATAACTACATTTTTTAAATGATTTATATTTTCATTCAAAGTTGTATATAAACATACTTTTCATTATCTATAAATTGTGGTATATTATTTATCGATGCTATAGTATTATCATAATGTATAATAGGAAAAAATCCATAAATAAATAAAACAACTGAAAAAGTTCCAACAATTATTGAATAAATTAATCTAATGTTGTTATACATTTTCAGTTTTGTGTTAATAAAAAGTGCAAATATTTTTCAATATTCTGTATATATTACTTAATGTATGAGTTAAGGGATTCTATAATTGAATTTGTTGAAAAATTCCAGAATTAGCATAATTTTACCGACTTTAGCGAACACTTTAGCGACACAATTTTTGTGTTTCCATATAAACGCAAAGAAACATTTTATTATGAATAATCAAAGATAATACTTTAGTCTATTAATGTAGGTTATTTTATTGAAAGCAGATAAATGTGAAGTAATTCGAATTTCCCGCGTTTCGAGAATGTAGATGAAGGTAACATTTGTAAAACAATTAAAAGAGGTCTGCATAGTATTTTTTGATTCTAATATACCATTATAAAAATATTTGATCCTTTTATTTTACTATTCTACAACAAAATCTTAATAATAATAATCCTTTATAATTGTTATTTGACATTAATTTTTGTTCTTTATTACTTTTCATTCCAAATAATTATTAACCAATAAAAATGTTGAATTCAAGTTTGCAAACATTTCATTGGATGGAAAAAATGTCTCGATACTCTTGTATATAAAATAAATATATTTATTTAGAAAATATAAAACATAAACTATTTTAATAATACTCATATAATAGTATTATATAAGTACTCATATAATAGAATAATTAAAATTTAGTAATTTTTTATTATCAATATGATTAAATTATTAATGAAAATGAACGTATATAATAAAATAAATACAAATTTTGGAAAATGTATTTCTTAATAGCTAATGTTGTCTAAAATTAGTAACATGAATTTCAAATAACAGTAATTAAGAAAATGTTAAAATTTAGTTTGAAAAATGTTCTGTATATTAGCGATTGATACGACAGGTGTGACGTCACATCGCCGCCCCGTGATGCATATTGGGAAACGCCAGACATCTTGAATAGCATGGACCAGCTACACAGTGCGTGCTAAAAAGACATGCAGTTTATCGTGAATCCTTTGATAATTTCCTACACGAAAGTGTATAAAATTTAGTGACTGTTAATCTAACGGATTTTGTCCACAATGGATGCAGTTAAAGCATTTAATGCAGAGGTAAGTGAAACATTTCTTAAGCTTTTAGAGGTCATCGTCGAAAAGGCAATCCTCCCTCTCTTTAGCATGTACAGGGACATCGCGTATACCAATTTACTATTGTTGATATTATGTTATGTACATACAATTTTTATTTTATATTTTTTATTCATATGAATAATTAATTATTGAAAATGACGATTATGTGGTAGTTTTCATTAATGACGCCAACGATACCCTGCTATTATATTATTTTTCTTGTTTTTCTAACACAAACTAAATAGTTTTAATTGAATAATTAGACTATGACAATAAATAAATAATTTACTTTAATTATTATGCTAATATTATTGGAATGATCTAAAGTTTGATTTATTGAAAATCATTGAAGTAATTTGTTATATATATATATATATATATATATATATATATATATATATATAGGTGTGTGTATATGTATGTATGTATATGTGTATGCGTGTGTGTGTGTGTGTGTGTGTGTGTGTGTGTGTATGTGTATGAATGTATTTATGTATTTCATACAGATTTAATTAGTTGTATTTTGTTAGGATGGTTAGCACTATTTTCTTTGATTCAATTGTTTTACATTTACTTTATCTTATATTTTTGAGCAAAATATTAATTCAATATTTATTTTATTCGTGCAAACTTGTAATTAACCTATTTAATATTACAAATTGTATTTTTCAGCTTTCTGCATTATATGATGTTAAACCACCAATTTCCAAAGCAAAAATGAATTCTCTTACACGCGGAGCTATTAAGGCAATAAAATTTTATAAACATGTTGTACAAAGCGTGGAAAAATTTATTCAAAAAGTAAGTTTTATTTAAAGTTTATTTATTTCATTAAATAAAACAATATATATATATACATAAGTATTCATTATTAWAAATATATTTGTTTTCAGTGTAAAGCAGAATACAAAGTGCCAGGATTATATGTAATAGATTCAATAGTAAGACAGTCGAGACATCAATTCGGAATGGAAAAGGATGTGTTTGCTCCTCGTTTTGCTAAAAATATGCAAACAACTTTTCTTAATCTTTTAAAATGTCCGCCGGAAGATAAAAGCAAAGTTATACGTGTATTAAATCTTTGGCAAAAAAATGCAGTTTTCCCACCAGAAGTTATACAACCACTTTTCGATTTAGCAGATCCCAATCACCCTATTCATAAAGAACAGCCGGTTAATGCAAATGGTAAATATATTTTAGTCATATGATTTTTAGTTATTTTGTGGAATTGTTTTACATGGATTTTATTTACAGGTACATTGAATGTATCATCTGGCAATAATCTCAGCAATATCTCTGCAGTAACAAAGACACCTCCATCTGCGGTTAAAGTTGTTGCAAAAGATCAAAAATTATTTTCTTCCACTAAACCAATCGATCCAGTATGGCTGGCACAAACAAAAATTGAAACAGCCAATATAGTTAGTATACATTTAAATTGATATTTACATAATATAGTATTGTAAACAGTTTTAAAATTCTTGTATGTCTTTTTAGGGGCAATCTAATTCGAATCAAGTTGATCCATCCTTTCTTGATCAGCTACAACATTTGCAACAACTGTTGTTGAAAAAACAAGATACTAATGAATCTAAGACTTCAGTTAAATTTGATAAAAAGCTTTTAGATTTTGATTATGGAGAAGAAGAAGATGACGATGTTGTCGTTGCAAGTTCACCGACAACTGCTACTGCTACAGCATCTCAGCATAATGCTGTATCTACAAGTAATAGTTTGGAAAGCCTTGGATTGCTACTGACAAACCCTGAGGTACTTAATTCTTTCATAGCTGGTCAAAAAGTTAGTAAAAATATATTTACAATTCTATATATTCCCAATATCTAATCTTTTTTTTTCTTTTTAATATGAAATATTATTATAGGTACTACGGCAATTGCAAACATTGCAACAAACGATGCAAGGAAGTATACCATCATCGTCGCAACATGAAATGGAAGAAAAAATGCGCAAATTACAACAGATGAAACAGCAAGAGGAAGAATTTGATAAACACTTGGCTCAAACTGTTCCTGTATGTTACTAAAATACTTAAAAATTTCTAATTAATTTGAAATAATCCTAAATATAAATCATGTTTTTAGAATTTACCTTTTGCATCAGAATGTGAGCTGAAACCTACAGATATTCTGAAACCAAGTCAACAAAGTACATATTCAACAAATACAACTACTGGAGTTATTCAAGATATGAGTCAACCACCACCTGGTTATCCTCCAGCTTTGCCATATGTTTCACAACCTTTGTCGAATATGAGGCAAATTAACCAAACTGGTCATCAGAATCAAAAAAGTCCTTTACTTGATGAACGCCAGGAATCACAAGATTTTTCTGGGTAATTTTCTTTATGAGTAGTCGAAATGTAGCTGAATAAATATTTATAAAATTATAATTTGATTAGGGATTTAAATGAATATTATATACATGTGATATTTGATATATATTCTGTAAAGAGATTATTTCTTATAAATAATTAATAAATTCATGTTTATTTTGTTTATAGAAATGGTGCAAGACGTGATAGTAGTAGCGTTGAAATTGTAAATTGTGATAATACTAGATCGCAAAGTAGATCACCGGAAAGATATAGGCATCATAGTCGGTCTAGATCTCCACGACATAGAGATAGAGACAGAGATAGGGATAGAGATAGAAAATCTCGTTCCAGAAGTAGATCAAGAAGAAGAAGGTAGGTGGATTTGTTATAATATATACACATTGATTTGATATGTTTATAATTGATTATATATAATATAAATTAATTATTCTGATAATTTTTCAAATTATAGATCGCGGTCCAGAGATAGAGGCCGTGATAGAAAAAGGGATGACAGTCGAGAAAAAATGACAGAAGAAGAAAGGGAAAAGGAAAGGGAACGTCGTAAACGTGGATTACCTCCTATAGTTAGAGATAAATTAAGTGGTATGTTTAATACATGATTTTATATCAATAATATTTAGTCATAAATATACATCACTAAAAGAATATATTTTTAGTTTGCAGTACAACGCTTTGGGTCGGTCATTTATCAAAATTAGTGCATCAGGAAGAATTATCTGATACGTTCGGAGAATTTGGTGACATCGTTAGCATCGATCTCATATCACCTAGAGGCTGTGCTTTTATTTGTATGAACAGAAGACAAGATGCGTATCGTGCTCTGACTAAACTAAAGAATCATAAAATGCAAGGAAAGGCTATAACAGTAAGTTTATTGTTTGTAAAAAATATATCATTCTAAGATATGTGTTTTATAATATTATTGAAATAATATTTTTTGTCGTTTTATAGTTAGCATGGGCTCCAGGTAAAGGTGTTAAAGGAAAGGAATGGAAAGATTACTGGGAAGTAGAACTTGGTGTCAGTTATATTCCATGGAATAAGTTACTTAACATTACGGATCAAGATCTGGAACTGTTGGAAGAAGGTGGTATGATAGATGAAGATACATTACCCCCAAGTTTAAAAGGTATATATAATTAATTAAATTTTAATTTTATTATTTTATATAAACGCAAGTTTATTTGATTATATATAACATGCTTATATATGACATATGAACGAACTTGCAAGAATAACTTTGAATTTTTGAGCCAAATTAGAAATATTAGTACTGATTTGGTCAAGTCAATTCAAAACATTTGATTCAATTTCTTATTAATATATAATTGTTAAATATATACTTTACAGAAATAAATAGTGTGTTTGTTTTTGTATATTATAGGAAAATTGAAACATTCTGGTGGCAGTATAGATATTATGCAATTACAAATGCAGCAACAGGCATTAGCAGCTGCATCGGTAAATTGATACTTTAATTTCAACATTAATTAACGATATTGTAAATGTTATATCAACTTGTAATGCTTGTTAACAACAGCAGCAACAACCGCAGTTAGTTGATACTAGCCAACCGCCACCAATACGACCACCCACGTCAGCCGCACTTTTGCCTCCACCAAACACACAATTACAAATGATGCCATCAGCTTTTACAATGACAGGTGTTCCACGTAAGTTGTATCTACAAATTTAATTATAAATAATATAATTTTATAATATGTAATTACCATATGCGTTATTGAATGCGATAATCTAATCATAAATTAATACAACACAAAGTTCTATCTGATTAAGTTATATCATATTTTGATACAATATGAAATGATAATAGGTATGATTGGACCTATGGGTCTCCCTATGGCACACAGTTTAATGCCTAATGTTCCAATTGGAGTACCTCCACCCAATATGCAAAGTCTTTTGGGACCTCCAGGAATGATGCAGACTATGTTGACTCCATCTGTCAATTCTCCATTTAGTGCAAGCGTTGGTGTAGGCCTTTTAACACAAATTCCATTACCTGCACCAGCCGCACCATCGGACAAGCCAAATTCAACTGGTACGTTAAATCGACTTGTTAATTATTAATCTTTATCAAAGATATAGGTGAATTTTTTATTATAATTCATATATAATAATAGGGATGCCACACAATGTTCCACCTATAGGAGTACCTCCGCCTACCTCAGAAACTAACATGCCAAATCTACCAATGCTTCGTCAGTCTTATGGAGTAGGACCAGCACCACCTATGCAAATGCAACTACCTCAACATCACTCCGATGATATGGATGTTGAAATGGAAGATGCCATGCCATTAAACGTGAGCAATAATACTTCCAAAGAGAAACCAAATTTGAGTGATCAACTTATAGCAGCTATGAATATGGGTGCAAGCACCAGCGACAATAGGATAGAGAATGAACAACAAAATATTGATTATAAGGAAAGGGAGAGAGATCGCGAAAGTAGAGACAGAAGAGATCGTGAACGTGATAGGAATGATCGTAGTGACGTCAATGATTCCAGAATGGATCGCGGAAGAGATAGAGGTAGAGGAAGAGACCGAGGTCGTGATCGTTGTAGAGACACTAGAGATGGCAGAGACAGGGATAGGGATGATAGAAGAGATAGAGACAATAGAGATATTAGAGAAAGTCGTGATAATTCAATGAGGCATTCTGAATGTTCTAATATGTCTAATCAAAATCTTCAAGATAACGAAGCAATGTCTAAAAAAGATGGTAAACCTAGTCTTGCTGAACGTTTGAGACAATTAGCTGATGGTACATTACCAATAGATGATCGTATAGATAGAAATATTCGAAGTAGCAGAACTGAACGAAGTACCGAGAGAAGTGAAAGAAATTTTGAAGAAAATTCTGGTACTCGAAGACCTAACGATATGCCATTACCATTAATGGATATTCCGAAATTTGTTGGAAATGTCCAAGAACGTGTTGATTTTCCACCACGTGGACCCGATTTTAGAGGTGGAGATCCACGTGATTATCAACAAAGAAATTTACCCGATAGAGAGCGACCAAATTTTCCGCGAGGATCGAATGGCCCGAGAGGTTCTCAAATAGATGATTTTATGGATCCAAGAATGCAAGCTGGAAGATTTCAAGATGAATTTGAGAATAGATTAGGACATAATGGTCCTCGATCGGATGAATTCGCTCCTAGATTAGGACCTTCCAGAGAAGATTTTGATCGGTCGGATATACGGAATCGACGACCGGTTGAAGATTATGAACGTGATCGTTTCGAATATGATATGAGACGCGATGGATTTGATCCACGTTTACAAGATGGTTTTGATCCAAGAAGTCATGGTGAACGGCCTGATTTTGACCCACGAAGAAGAGATTTCTTTGGAGGTCCAATGGAACCTGTTTTTGGAATACCACCAATGATGGGGTTGCGAGGTCCTAGAGGTCCTGTAGGACCTGAAGGATTTGGTCCGCGTGGTTCTGGTATGGGATCAAGAGGTAAGTTCAAACTCATAAACAACATTTTTTTCTATATATACATATTTATATCATTTATTTTTAAACATTTTCTAAATGCATCTTACTTTAGGACCTTTAATATTCCATCCTCGAGGTATGGGACCACGAATGAGAATTCGACCGCCGTTTGGGCCACGTGGACCTCCACCATTCGATCCTAGAGAAGCAGATCCATTTTTCCGGCCGCCATTTGATGATGTACGTGGCCCACCAGGTCCACATATGAGACCGTTCGGTCCCATGGGTCCGCCAGCTATGCACGGTCCTGATGGACCTTGGAGGAATCAAGAAGGTGGAGGAGCACTGCCAGGTCCATGGACACCTCAATCTACTAGTACTCCTGAAACTGATAATCATAACCAGAGAGAAAATCATCTTACACGAGACAAACAAAAGGGATCCAAACATTCAGATTATAAGAACAATATTTCTGATAGAGAAAATCGTAATAGAAATAGAAAGTCAAGATGGGGTAATGTAAGTCCACCTATAACGGAAAATACAGATGAAGTGACATCCACTGAAGGAATCGAGGACAAGATAGATATAAAACAAGATAGGAATTTTGAAAATGTTGAATCTACATCAGAGGCGACTACTAATGAATACAGTCAATCAATAAAAATGGAACTTGATAGTTCTGCAGATAGAGAGCAGATTGAAGAGAAAAATGATGTACATCATATAAAAAATGAGCAAAGCGAAGAAACCAATAAGGAAGTTAATGAAAATCAATACAATGAAGAAGAACAAATTAGTTCCTACCAATCTAATGTAGATGCATCTTCTGCCAATGATGTTGAAGAAAATAAGTGTAACGAAGACAAACAATGTGAATATCAAACAGTCAGTAAAACGGAGGACTCATCGCAACAATGTGCAGAGCAAGTTGAAAAATCTGAGTGTGTGAGTGAAAATAATAGTGACCAAGCAATTTTAGAGCAGGCGGATGCTTTGTAAAAGGCTCGATGTTCGAGGACTAACCAAAGTTAAGCAAAGAGAATCTTTTAATAGATTCATGTAAAATATGATTCCAAACACACATTGTACATAGAATCATGTTATTAAGCAAGAAGTGAAATGAATTTGGTTTTGTGGATCTTGGAGTACTAAACTCTGGAGTGGTGAGGGAAAGCTGTGGGTCCAGTGAGTTCTTTTAGAAGTCTTTTTTTAAAGTATTCACTTTTTAAATGTATATGAATTTTTAAATTTATTTCGATATTTAAAAAAAGAAAGGAAAAGTAAAGTAAAGTAAATTAAATTGAAATAGAGTAAATTAAAGTAAAGTAAAGTAAAGTAAAGAAAAAAAAAAAGAAAAGAAAAGTAAAAAGCTGCTTCTAGATCTTGCTGTGATAGTGAACACAGGACCTACTATATGTAAATAAACATAAAAATGCAATTTAAGTTTTAGGAGATTTCTTTTCGTAGATAAATATAGAATCACTTAATTGCCATTTGTATTATTAAAATGCCAGTTAGCATCGTAATCTCGTTAAGGACTTGAATACAATTAATTTTGCAATCATACTTAAGGTACCGTTGTACAGCGAGAGTATATCTGTACCTTATACTCTAAACGATTATTAATTTATTGAATTGTATATACTTTTATATTTTCCTAGCAGAACAAATGAATGAATATATTGTGCTAACGGTCATTGCTAAATCAAAGGAAGAAAAAAAAAAAAGAAAGAAAAAATAATAACAATAAATATTTTATATATACTGTCTTTGATAAAAAAATAATGGCCTTCTCATTCCGATTTATGCGTAGCTCCCAATCTTGCAGCTATCTTTGAAATTGAAAAACTATGTATTAACACTATAAATTGGTTTGCCATGAATTGATCTTAATTATTAATATGTATATATACATAGATCTAAAATTTGAATAAGTTTTAATAACTTATTACGTATTCCCTTTACCGGTCTCCCAACAAAATTTATTTTTCTATTTAAACGTAATGAAACGTAAACGCGTTACTTTCCAATTATCTATTTCTTATTCATGGCACAAATTCATTTTATTCTGCATGAAATTTTTTCTATTTATCATCAAATATAAAATAAACAAGAGAATAATAATAGGCAATATGGTTATTGCATTAATAAAGCAAGTTATAAATGAGCTCTGGATTCCGTACATACAACTTGGTTCCTGTGTTCACGCACGCACGTTATTGCACACCGCAGCGATGGAATACTCGTGCTTGCGCTCAAACTGAGTGACAAGTACAAGGTACTGTCTACATTATATTCACATAAACTAGTCGAAGAATGTGACACTGACTACTTCAAAATGAATTTTGTTTAAATCAATATCAGCCCGCACCACTCCAGACCAAAGTCCATTTTACATACATATATATGTATGTGTTTATTATTATTATTATTATTGTTATTATTATTATTATTATTACTACTACTATTATTATTATAATTTTTATTCTTATACTTATTATTCTTATTTTTATTATATATACATACATACATGTATATGTATTAATATAATGAATTGTATCTAATGATAGGATAGTGTAATTGCTTACAGCTCAAAGTAGTGTTATGTATGACAAATGCACTTCCATTATATATATATAAAAAGAAAGAAAGAGGAGTATCCCAAAATTGACGCAATAGATTAACTTTGTAACAAAATGTAAAATCATTTTGTTTTTTATTAATTGAGAAGAGTTAATATTCTCGATGATATAATTCACTCAAAGTTAAATGGCAATAATTTTTCTAAAAGTTCAATGTAGAAAATGTGTATATTTCTATGCGAACGAAAATATTTTCCATTTATATGTTTATTTTTACTTAGAAATAAGATACATAAATAAGCATTTTGCTTTATTTTTTCTTTCGCTTTAGTTTGTATTTTCAAGTTTTAAAATACTCGCATATATATGAACGTGCAATGTGTGTGCGAGTAATAATACAACATACTTGTATCCTGAAAGATGATTATGCACGTACAGCTTTTACTAAAAAAGAAATATATGTAAAAGATACATTAATCAGAAGTATTAACGAATATAATAGATTCGTAAATGAAGAGAAAGAGAATATTAGTAACAATATTGATTTAAGTTATATCAAAAAAGCGGGATACATATATATATATATATATATATATATATATATATATTACTTACTATGTTATTTTAATGCTCTTAATTATTATAATTATATAAAAAAAAAGTTCTAAGATGATTATTTAGGGAAAGCAGATTGTATAAATAAACTCGATATTTGCAATTGATTGTCTTTGGGTTTTTTGTTTTTGTTTTCTTATTAAATAGTTTTATCAAATCTTATTAATTTATATTATGAAACTATACATAACAATATTTACAACTTCAGTAAATTCTAGGTAATAAATTCTTATATTCGATGGAAGAATTTTCAAAAAAATACTGGAGTGGTGTATGGTACTATTAAGATAGGATTCATATTACTTTTTTGAAAACTTCTTAGAATTCATTAGATACATGTAAAATATTTACTTCTTATGTTCGTGTTAGAATACATTTAAAAAATATACTAATTTTTTTTTCTTCTCAATAAAAGTAAAATATTAAAAGAATGATAAAATCATAGTATACGCACAAGATTACAATGTTATAAAAATTACTATAAAAGATTTTTATTTTTACATCGTACATGCTTGTTTAATAAAYAAATAAATTAAAGATTACAGTATTGTGAACGTCTAACTTAATGATTTAAGATTTTCGAAAATATATATGTACATGTAATATGAATCTATATCTTATAATATTTTATAAAAAACATTTCACACACAAAAAAATAAGAATAATTATTAAGCTAATAATCACTAACACACGTGTACCCGTTTAGTATAATTTTCTTTCATATCTTTAATCATGCATTTCTCAATATCAGCGTTGATTACTTATTCTCTTATATATACATATACGTGCCGTTATATATATGATCATTTATATTTAATATTAACATATGTACACAATAATATTCTGCTCTTCCTGCCATCGAATGTTTATCTCATAATTATAAAGGTAGATCTTTTTTCGACTCTGATAGAAGAGCGTATTTTACATCATTTAATCTGCCAGTATTTTACAGTTAGTATACAAAATTTACAAATGATGATTCTGATATTGAAACCGAAAAAAAAAAGTATAATTACATTTAATACCCATTGCATTATTAAACAAAACAGTTATTATTATCTCATTAATAAGAAGCCTGTACAAATACTAAGATTTATAAAAAAATATCCAGAATATGTAAACAACTATATCAGAGATATAAATTTAAAAAAATAATGTTTGTTAATGTTAAATAATTTTTTATATGAAATTAGCGATAATATCTTAAATTAATAATGTATAGATGAAATAATACATGTATATGGCACTTATAATTCTATGTTAAGATTAAATTGTAAATGTGTATCTCTGTAAAATGAAAATTTAGTTACAAAGTATAATAAAGTAAACAACGGTAATCATTAATAATGTTAGTTAAGTACAATCAAAATTATACATAAGCTGTTCACAGGTCAAATTGATTAACTCAACTTTACAAATTGTTTCATATTTTATTATTAAAACACTTCATTAATACTTAATTTTTTATATTTGAAATCAATGTTAAAATCAATTAACTCTTAATGGTCTGGAAATATTTCAATTTTGTAAATTTAATCAAATTTGGGCACAATGCTTAACGCATTAATTGTAAATATGACAATAATAAAAGTGATAAAAATAATAAAATGATTTTTGTCACTAAATATGCATTGGCATTGGACCCAGTTCAATAATAAATGATACAATAATATATACATTAGTTTATCAATATTCTCAATTTTTTGTTTTGTGGAGTTAATCAATGAAGCAAATGTGAGTAGCTCATGTATAGAGAAAAAATTATTTCATTATACCATTCTGATTTTTTATTAATTTTTTAAATAAGAACATATTGATTAGTGATATGCATGTAAATATAAAAAAAATTGTTTTACATTGTATATTATTATTCTTATAAACTATAAAAATGTATCTGTAAAGAAGAGATACATTGTAATTAAAAAATATTAATTTTTTTTCTTTTGTATGCACGTTTTCTATCATACTATCAATCATAAACATTATAGAGTATATGTGCAGGCTTCACACACACAAATTGATAATTTAATTTTAAGAATAATGAAAAAAGAATATATATTATACTATACATAATATTCTATTCCAAGTAAAATTTCATGTAAATAAATATGTAAACATGTTTATAATTATCAGTTGCATTTTATGCATGTTTGTTACACATTATTTTAAAGCACATATATACAAATCTATCTTAGAAAGGAAAACAATATAAATAAAAATAAAAAATGTATTGATACATATAAAAGTATATATAAGAGAGAGAGAGAGAGAGAGAGAGAGAAAGAAAAAGAAATAAAAAGAGAAAGAGAATGAATGAATGAATATATGAAAAAAAAAAAAAACGATACTATTGCCTTCAAGCCACATACGGTGGCATATTAACATTAATAAAAGATATTACATATTTGTCTAAGGAATAATATGTTTACACGAATGTATATAATGTTCTTATGGATAATTGTTAAGTATTATTTAGTTAAGAGAGCACACATATAAAACAGAACCAGGTACATTCTTTTATTTCTTTTTATTTTTAAAAATGATTACATATTATATCATATTATGCTAGTAGTGTGATAATAATGTGCAAATATTTTCAACATTGGCAAATTGTGTATTGCAACTCTTTGCTGCCTCGTCATTAACAAATTCTGTAATCTTAATTAATCAATAATAAAGGAAAAAAATATATGTGTATATATCCATATATATACATATATATATTACGTTGTCTACAGATGAAAAATAGAAAAATAATAGTTCCTGTCTTTATAAAATAATTACATAGCAATATAATGATACGCATACTTGTTATTAATTAAGTTTAATATTTTTTCTTTTTTTTTTTAAATATTACATTATATTTATAAATTATTCTTTATGTAAAGAAAAAAAAAAGGTAGTTCAATTCTAGCTTTTATAATATCCAAATATAAATAAATTAATATTTCCGATTAAATGATCAATCGATCGAATAGGATTTCATGAAAATATCGACAAATATCTAACGCGAAATATACGAAAGCCAATCAAAATAGAGCAATAATGAAGTCGATTATGATTGGTCGATGATAGGTGATAATAATGAGGAAACTGTCGCATTTTGAGAATGTAGCTTTAAAAAAATATGAATGAAAGAGAGAGAAGGGAAGAAATAGAGAGAGACAGAGATAAAGAGAGAAAGAAACGAAGCAAGGAAATCTTATGCGAATAGAAGGAATTTAATATGTCTTTTCTCAAGACGCAGTGTTACGAGCGATTACGTTCGTCAAGGTCAGCGAGAGAGCGTCTCCGGAATAATGTACGAAGGAAGGATCTCTTTTTGCCCTTCCATGGCCGTATAATAAAATTCACCAAGAGGATCCCCCACATTGTGGATCTCGGAGAAGGAAGGAAGGAAGCGCGTAACAAGCAAAGCCATCGCTTCGAGCGATCGCGCGATGTCAACTACGAGACGGAGAAACGTTGTCGGGAGAAAGAGAAGGAAGGAACGTGTCAATCTGTATCGTGGAAAGTCCACGGCTAACGACGATAGAGTTCGCCGACGACGGTACTGGCGGTGCTTATCCGATCGGTCCGGGTAGGGAAACAAGTGTCTGTGTACAAGATGGCGGCGCCCGGGGCTTTCACTGTCGTGAAAATCGCGAGGAAGCGAGTGCTCTCGTTGTAAAAAAAATAAAATACGCTGGAAGAGAAACACGACAAGTGTTGTTGTAGTAGTAGTAGTCGTATATAGTAGTCGTAATAGTATAGTAAATAGTAAATAGTAACAATAGTAGTAGTAGTGTAGTGATATAGTAGTAGTAGTATTAGTATTAGTATTAGTATATTAGTACTTGTATAGCTTAGCGATACAGCCTCTCGGAGGAGAGCGGTATCGCGAGTGCCAAGACTACGACTAATTGTCAAAGGATGTGATCCAAGAAGAAAAAGACTAAGCTCTTACATCTTCGAGCTCGGAGCTTTCTTAAGCCCCTGGCTTTTAAGGAAATAACAGAATCTACGAGGAGGATATAGTCTCGTAACTTTTTTCTTTTTTTTTTTTCCGAAGAAGACGTAACCAAAGGAATTATTAAATAATACGATTTGTTATAACGAGGATATAACGAGAAGAAGTAAAACTAGTAGAAGAGAGATAATAAGAAGGAGAAGAAAAAGAAGAAGAAGAAGAAGAAGAAGAAGGAGAATAAGGAGAATAAGGAGAATAAGTGGAAAAGAAAAAGAAGAAGAGAAACGTGACGAAGACGAAACACAGTCGTCGTTGGACCGTTCGTTTTTTCGGTCAGTTAAATTGGGGTGTCCGAAAGTTAAAGTGCATTAGAGTTTCTCCTTTTCTGAAAGAATCATTGTTGTCCTTTCTACCTTTTACCTCTCTTTTCACCGTCCCTTCCCCCCTGTGTTCTTTTCTACCTTTTCTTCTCCCAGGGACTTTGCACCGAACCTAAGGTCTGTTAAACCTTCGTTTCCTTTCTTCCCCTCCCCTGTTCCTGTCCTTCCTACTTCCCTTCTCTCCCCTCCTCTCCCCTCCCTTGGGTTCGTCACCGTCGTCGTGTTTCTTGGGTAAGAGCACGTCGCATTAGTCTCTCATCCGCTGAGCGTTATACCTCGGGAGTTAGTGCTTACCTCATCTTTCGATAGATGTACGCAGTCGAAGGCCAAGAGGAAAACTTTGAAAAAACAGCGTCACGACAAACTGCGTTTTCTTCGCTTACACCATCATCGTCGCGGTCATCATTCCTCATTGCAGTTATCACATCTTCTGCTATATTTTGTATTGCGACGACGACGACTTCAACAACAACAATAACAACAACATTGAAGAATAGTGTTAACGAAAAAGAGAATGTTTGCAACGACGACGACGACGACGACGACGACGACGACGACAACAACGAAGACGAAGACGAAAACGGCGAAGAAGAAGACGAAGACGACGGCGATGACGACAACGTCGACGAAGACAAGGATGACAACGATAAAGATGGAGTCTAGACAAAGTTATCATGGACTGTGCCGATTGTGTGCATCTCACGACGCTGTTATGATGGATATTTTCGGTCAGGAGGGCAGAAATCGACAATTCATCGAGAAAATTCAAGCTTGTTTGCCATTCACGGTGAATATCTTTTTTTTTCGTTTTTACATATTTATTCAATTGTATATATTTTTCTAGTAGATTGCGTTTGGCTCTCTCTCTCACTCTCTCACTCTCTCTCTCTCTTTCTTTCTTTCTTTCTCTCTCTCTCTCTCTCTCTCTCTCTTATATACTTCACCCTCTCACCCTTGTAATTTTTTTGTCATTTTATAAATCTTTTTTATATACTTATTGTTAGTTTAAGAATTTTGTATAGATTTTCTACACTCTCTTTCTCTCTCTGTTTCTCTTGTTCATGTAATTTCTTTTTCGTGTTTTAATATTTCTTTTTTTATACTTATTGTCAGTTTTGGAATGTTTTTAAATATTTTATATATATTCTCCTTTTTTTTTTTTCATTTTCTATAAATTTTGTACTACATATTTTCTCTCAGGTTAAGGTCACATTTTTCTTACTTTCTCTATAAAAAGTTTAAAAATTTTCTAAGGGATTTCATAAAAGTTTTAGAAAACACGTGTCGAGCACGTGTACTATGCATTTAACAATAAGTTAAATGCATTCTTTCTTTATTTTCTTTCAATAGTTACTTCTAGCAACATGTGTTTTTTAATAAAACCTTTTCTTTACCTAGAAAATCTTCTACCTATTCATTTAAGTACCTATAGGTTTGTTCAAGGATAAGACATTAAAAGAAAAATTTTAAACGCTTTCCCTTTTTTTTTTTAAATCCTCTCTTCCTCTTTATTTCTATCTCATGAAAAAGTATAATAGACTGCGACATAGTCCTGTAGAAATGACGACAAGAACAATTTAATACAATGAACGACGGGTGGGAACTCATGGGGTTTCTATTTTTCTTTTCTTAAAAAAAAAATCAAAAGATTTGACTGTAATAACATTTTCCATTCTATTTTCTTTTTCTTTTTTAGTATTGTATTTGATTCTTTTATTTATCAGAGTTTTAGTTTCCCTTATTCTTTCTGAGTCATTTAGAGAAAAGTCCTAAGGTCACTTGAAGAGAAATCCCAAGGTCACTTAGGGAAAATTTCAAGAGAGTTCAAAGTGTACAAAAATTAAACAATTTTCTAGAAGAATTGATCAATCTTTTATTTTTTTTTAATATTTTTCTCTTTTTAATCGCAATATTTCTATGAATTATTAATTTAATATTTACGTTTATCTCCTTATTAATTGATATTTTTTTTTTTTAAACATGTTGTTTTAATTTAATTATCAAAAAGAAAAAAGGTTTCTCTATTTTTACAAATATTATTAGCAATGAATTTACTTTCTTAGGCTTTTTCATATACTTTTCTTCAATTTTATTTATGTATTTATTTGCATTATTTTTAAAGTACAATTATATGAGATGTAAACTTATTTAGAAATATATAGTAAATAGATTTAATGCATTAAGTAAATTTCATATGTTGCAATTAATTTTACCATTTCTTTTCTTCTTTTTAATTTTTTTTAATTTTTCTATTTTCTTTTAGATTACAGAAAATGATAATCTCCCAAAGACCGTATGCAGACGTTGCATTTTCAACCTGGAGAATTTTTATGACTTTAGGACAGCATGCGTCAATGCTGTGGCAATATTAGAAAGACATTTACCTCCAAGCGAAGTAAGTTTTTATTTGTTTTATGTATAATATATAATATCTTATAGAAAGAAATAATGTGAATAGAATATTTATTATAAATTTGTTTACATTGCAGACATTTGACAAAGATTTAAATAACTATACGCAGTGCAGTAATGCACAATTCCTAAAAGAAAAAAAGAACATACCAATAATAATACCAGAAGCACCAATAGTTAATCCGAATGCAGCTCTAGGTACACCGCCAAGATTAAATTGCATTAGTGAAGCGGATCACGAAATAGAAGAATATCTTGAAAATGGTGTCCCAGATGAAGGTACATATAATTTATTTTATTACAAAGATATATTTAATATTTGTATCATATTTTCTTCTAATTATTCATTTGTTTCTTTAATAACAGAGGAAGCGTTTGATGTAGATGAATTTGAATTGGATATGGAAACTAATCCTAGCGATTTCTTAGAAATGCCTCCTATGATAACTGAAGATAACGAAGAAACTAATTCCAAAAATATCCCTGCTGCAATGCAAAATTCTACAGTATTTCAACATACGTTGGAGCAACATGAAGTGTATGTTTGTTCGTTGTGTACCAAAGCATTTAGTTCCAAAGGACACTTGTCCCTTCATGCGAGAATTCATACAGGCGCGGGCAACGTTATTGGTCAGAAGGTTATCACCGATGATCATACTTCTTATAAAAGGCCTTACCAATGTGATCTCTGTAACAAATCTTATTCAACGGCCAAACATCGATGGGGACATGTATCTACAACGCATAAGTGAGTATATTTTTTTAAAATGTATATATATATATTAGATATTTACGTAATTCTAATTTAGAGGACATCCTGCTGTTACATGTGGGTATTGTTCACGTATTTATTCAACTAGAATGAACTTGGAAGAACATGTTAAATCTCGACACGAAGGAGCATCGAAATCAACCAAATTATTAAATCCTCTTTATCGTTCAAAATCGAAATATTATTGTAAAACATGTTCAAAAATGTTTACAAGTATAGCTGAGTTAAATAGTCATAGTCAACTTTGTGCGAAACATTCAACTGAAGTACAATCTGATATTCCAAGCGGAAGAACAAATATGAAAGAACTGGAGATTGATACTTCGGATGTATCGAGTTGGGATACAGATGATGAAAATAAGGGATTTAAAAATGCGGAAGAAAAATTAGCGAAAAATCCACAACTTACGATATTAAAACAAGCGTTGATTAAAGGGATGAAAAGAAGTGCTCCAGATGGAGAAATTACTCCATCTAAGATAATGAAAATGGGTAATTAATCAATACTTTTTTTTCTTGTTTAATTTACTTTGAATAATATTTAATGCTTAATTTTAATCATAAAATATTATTGAATATTTCAGAGGATGGTGAAATTCAGAAGTGGTACTGTGATATGTGCTCTAAATGTTTTACATCTGTAGAAGATTTTAAAAAACACGAGACTACGCATGAAGCCGATAAACCTTTTATATGTTTATTCTGTAGTGAAGAATTTGTTTCAAAATCATTGTTCAGGAATCATATTTTGGCAATGCATGGGGTTGATCCAGATCTTCTTATAGATAATAATGTATGTTTAAAACAAATTGTTCTTATGAAACCATGGAGTAATCAGAGGCCGATACCTGTATCTGATCAAAAAGACACGATGGAAACTTCGGAGTTAGTTTCGCCTTCAGAAGTAAGTAACTTTGAGACATATTTGACTAATATAGAAACTTTTTAATATTGCTAGATGCTTATGTGTTTACTTTTTTTTTCCATCCAGATAAATATAGAAAACGAAGATGAAAATCCAAATAGAAATATCCCTGAAAATTCGCTGGATATAGAGACTGTTTTTCTATGTGAATTATGTTCACGGGATTTTAATGATAGAGCATCATTGTGGTTACATATCCGTGCGACGCACAAAGAATTTGCTGCTTTTGCTTGTGGAATCTGTTTGAAAATATGTTCCGACAATAAGCAACTTACAAATCATGTTAATACATTTCATGGAGGATCAAAATTGCTTGTATCTGAGCAAAGAAGGTATTTTGTTTCATTTCATAATAAATTTATCGTATATCACAAATATATATTATTATCTATGAAGAATACTAATTATTATTTTCTTTTACATTAATTAATTATATTAGGTATAGCTGCACAATATGTGGAAGACAACATGATTCACGAAAAAAGTTAATTACCCATGTCTCGATTCATAATATTAATTCTAAATGTGATCCCGCAAATTATGTACAATTAAATAGTAATTATTATAACGAAACGTTAAATAGTAATGAAGCAAATGAAAATATTTTGGAATACGATGGAGATGAGGGAGAAAAAGTAGACTGCCATATATGTTATAAATCATTTCCAAATGAAGACCATCTTATAAGACACTTGAGGAATGCTCATAAGGTTTTATTTATTTATTTGTTTTTTAGAAATATGTATTACTAAATTATTTAAGTTTATATAATATCTAAAATGAAAAAATCTAATTTTACGTATTTTTTATTAGAACGAGCAAATGAGTGAGGACATTGGTAATGGGAATTCAGGAAATATGAATGGTACCGGTAATAATAAGGCACAATGTCATTTATTTTATGTCTGTGAGCTTTGTGGTAACTCACATCGTAGTAAATGGGAACGTTGGTTACATGTCAATAAGGAGCATAGCGATGAACCATCTATCAGGGTACGTTTAAACTAAAAATTAATATTTTGCATGTGCACACAAAATAAAATAATAAAAGATTTCTTATTTAAAAAACAATTGTTTCTTTAATTTTTGATTTGCAGTGCGAGGAGGAAGGTTGCGGAAAAATATTTGCTACCAAAACATTACGCAATGATCACATAAGTCATCATAATATGCAAGGCATTTTTCCAAATACCTGTGAAATTTGTGGAAAATTATGGAACTCTCGAGTAGATTATTGGAAGCATGCGATGGGAGTTCATCATGCAACAGTACCGTTTATATGTGGTATTTGTCTGAAAATATTTAAAAATTGTTGTGTTCTTCAAACGCATGTGAGAAATGTGCATTGGCCATTGACAAATGCTGATTTTAGTTGTGATATATGTGGAAGACCTTACGCCAACAAATCTAAAATGTTAAAACATAGAACTATTCATAGAAAGAAATATGATATATATAACAACAGTATTAATTCTAACTTGAACGAATCGTTAGAATATGGGCATAGTGCACCACCGGAAACGACGGATTTAGTATGTGAAACTTGTGAAGAAATGAAATTTCCAGATTTGGAAAGTTTATGCAATCACAGACGTATTGTGCATCGTCTATTTCCGTGCGATCTTTGTAACAAATATTACGGCAGAACGTCTCATTTATGGAAACATGTAAATAGAGTACATAAAGGTCACGTAGATATAACGTGTCCTTATTGTTTCAAAACGAGTGCGTCTAAAGACCATTTAGCAGGACATATCGCTAAAATTCATAGGTATGAGGTAGAAGTTACAAAGGATAATAAGAATTCAGTAAATTTCAAATCTTCTAATGGAGAAGAAGTGGGTTTACATTATTGTGAGAAATGTAATAAGGGATTTTATAAAAGATATTTACTTAGACGTCATATGAAAGCTTGTCAGAACTATCGGAAGGATCCAGGAGCATTATTGACTCGTTGTCGCGCTTGTGAAAGAATATTCAAAGATCGTGCGAGTCTACGAAAGCATATTGAAAATCATCATAGCGATTATACTTGTCATTTATGTGAGGTAACTGTTACTTCGAAATTGGGAATTATGACTCATAATCGTATCAATCATATGAACCATCCAGATTTGACTTGCATTAGTTGTAATAAACTATTCCGAACTAAAGAAGATTTAGAGTCTCATAAAAAAGAACATAGATTTCACGTGAGCCTAAATGTTTGTGATTACTGTGGAGATACAGTAGAGAATAAACTTAAATTAAAAATGCACGTACTATCATTACATCGAAATGAAATAGGAGTCTCTTGTGGAGTCTGTTTGATACCTATGAAAGATCCTAAAGATTTGAAGAAACATGTCGAAGAAAAACATAAAAATGTTTTATCCAAGCCAAATACATGCCACGTATGTGGAAAACAATATGCATCCAAATGGAAAGCTTTTGATCATACAAATAAATGTCATGGAAAGGTATTTACACCATGTAAACATTGCTTAGCCGTTTTTATAACCGATGAAGATATCAAAGATCACTATGAACGCGTTCATAATATTTCTAAAAATCATGTAGCTTTATTAGAAGGCCGTATGGATGTGCCAGTGGATATTATTGTTAAAGAAGAACCAGATGATATCGATTTTGACGATGATTTGTGCGAGAATGATTTAAATAATTCTAAAGGAAAAAGATCATTAAATGATACCTTTGATTGCGAGATGTGTCCAGAAATGTTCCTTAAATATGAAACATTAGCGAAACATTATGAAAATGTTCACAATACTAATCCAATGGATATGGTTAGAAAGAAAAATAATGATGGTAAACGAAAAGTGAGAAGTCGAAAGAATTTCGAATGCGTATATTGTAAAAAACACTTTTCTTCTCACAATTTATTTTGGCATCATAATAATGTATATCATAGTGAATTTAACATGCAAAATATTGCATCTACGTCTATTTTAGAAACTCATTTAAAAAATAATAATCAGATAAAGAAGGAAGAAGCTTCGTCGTTTATGAACGAAACAAATTTGAACATTCCAGAATTTAGTTTATTTGAAGATATAAATTTACAATTATCAGCGCAGAAACCTGTACCAAAACTTATGCCATTGTCGCATGTGAAACCACCCGGAACTAAATGTTCGAGAAAAGATTCTCGGAAAGTGTATGATGAATCAACAAATACCGAATGTACTTGTGAAGTTTGCGGAAAACCATGGCCCGCTAAGAAACATCTTTGGCAACATCTTATTCGTTTCCATAAGCCACAAGCGGCAGTAACCTGTGGTGTTTGTTTAAAATTATGCCAATCTTATGAAGACTTATCCGACCATTTAAAGGCTACGCATGAAGCGATATTAACTTGCGAAGGAAATAATTTCACATGTAAAACTTGTGGCAGATATCACAATGCTAGAAGTAAACTATTTTTACATATGAGCGTTCATATTAATAAAGTTGAAAAATTCTGGTGTCAAAAATGCCAAGAAGGTTTTGAAAATGAGAGTAAATTTTCCGAGCATCTACTAATATGTCAGAAGAACATTGAATCGACGAGAAGTAATTCTGAAGATAATATAAAAAATGATAACGAAGAAAAAGGTAGCTTGATAGGTGATGAGACTTCGGCCGTCGAAGAAGTAGATGAAGTAGAAGAAGTGGATGAAATAGAAGAAGTAGAAGAAGTGGATGAAGTAGAAGACGTGGAAGACGTAGAAGAAGTTGAAGAAGTGGATGAAGTAGAAGAAGAGGATGAAGTAGAAGAAGTGGATGAAGCAGAAGAAGTGGATGAAGCAGAAGAAGTGGATGAAGCAGAAGAAATGGATGAAGCAGAAGAAATGGATGAAGTAGAAGAATATTTTGATTTCTTATCGGAAGAAGATGGTGCTACTCAGGAATACACTAATAGTGAAAATTCAGAGCATTCTAGAAGTTTGGACAGTGGCAGTAATAATAGTACGAGCAATGGAGAGGAAGCGGAAAGAGAAAATGATTTTGAAGCTAGATCTAAATCTAATGACAGAACTGTAAATACTGAAAATGAGGATACCAATTTGGAAAATGCAGGGACGATTAAAAATCAAAATTTAAATGATATGAATCGTTTCATGATACACAACGAAGATATGAAAAAAAATAAAGATGAAGAAGAAAGTTTAAAAATCAAATTGAGGAGTCCTGAAACTATAAGAAAATGCCAGGAAATAAATAAAAATGAAGAACAAAATTTGAATTTAAGTGAATCCTTAAACGGCGCTAATTTGAGCAATTTTCATGTAAAGAAGGAAGGAAAAAGAAGTCAAATAGATTTTTCAGATGAAGATGACGGTCCACCTGTTTTGAGTCCAATAATGCCTTTATTAGAACAGGAATCTGTACAGCGTAATAATCTAATAAGTGACATGAGACACAAGGTTAATCCAATGGTAACAATGAATAACGTTAAAACATTGGAAATATGCGAATCACCTGAAAATTGTAACGATGTTGAAAGAAATACTATGTCATCGATGGCCAATCCTATAAATTATTATGAAGATCCTGTTAACGAAAAGATGAATATTGGTATTGAATATAGATGCGAAGATTTTGAAAATATGGATAACGACGAAGATAACGATGAAGATAATAGTATGTCGACCAATGAGGATGGACAAATGGAAATAGATGAGCAAATGGATGTAGATGAACAAAACATAGATTGTAATAATGAAAATGAATACGAAAAATTGGATATTATCAATGATTCTGAGATGGATACTTATGAAGAAAATATAGACGAAGAGATGAAGTATGACGAAACTAGAGATACTAACGTACAAATTCATGATCTAAATGGAGCTGTTTTAATGGTAACTAATGATTCCGATGGTAATCAAATTTTAATTCAACCAAGCGTATTAACTATAGGAAACGAGGATTGCAACGCAGGTGCAACAGCGTTTATTTATGAAGAAACGAATGAGTACGAAATGGAAGATTACGGGATAGTACAGCAGGAAGGAAATTCTGACGATATTCATAATATGTCGTTCACTCAAGAAGAATCTGACAATGACGAGGAGGATAGCATGGAAGGTATCGAAATAACTGATACAAAAGAACATTGTATGAGTGCCAAAAGCGAACAATTTAACGTATAAGTCTGTAACAAAACTTGAGTGTAAGATAAAAGATATATCGATGTGGGTCCATAGATGTGAGGCGGTCGTGTTTAAAATAATGTCGTACGTACCTTGAAGAAAAGTGGAGAAATGAATGCATTGTGTACAGTAGTAGTAATAAGTACAAATATTTCTAGCTTTTGACTAATTTTTTATAGAATTTTCATATAGAAAATATAATGTACGATATATCATTATACCGAATAACACTTGCATGGATATATCGTGTTTACATACATATATATGTATATATGTATATATGTGTAAACAGAAGGTATATATGCCTTAGAAAAACTGCAAGCTTCCAAAATCTAATTTTAATCGATTATAATATATATATATTATATAGATATATATCTATATATATATATATCTATATGTAATAGTAATGGCGAATAATTGATAAAAGTTGGATTTTATAGCAAAATTACGTTAATTATCATTTTGGATATAGATAAATTTTATATCATTTGCGTACGAGTACACGTATAATAGATATGAATATCTATTAGACACACATAGGTGGGCCTCAAAAAAAAAAAAAATAATGATTTCTCAGATATTCTTTAAATGATTTGATAACAAAATATTTTTCACTAATATTCTTTTAATCGAAACGAAAAACAAAAAAATATCGCGTATTATCTTAACACTTGAAACGTGCACTGATATTATATGTTTAATTATTATTCGTCTTTGATTTTCATTCCAAAATAATTTCTAAGTGATCTATTAATCAATTATTATTATTATTATTATTATTATTATTATTATTATTATTATTACTATTATTATTATTATTATTATTTTTATTAGTAATTACTTATATAATCATAGTTCATAAACATGATCGATGTATTTTAATTTATCTGAATGAAAACGCGACCACGAGGATATGTCAAAACGATTAATTTCAATTTTACTGCTAATTGTATATATTGAAATTACATATGTGCATTCGAAGGAGTAGGAGTAAGCACAATTGGCACGCGTAATTCGTTTCTTTGTATTACGTACATTAGTATTAGATATATTAATTATATTTTCTTTTTTCTTCTTTTTTAATATTATTCGTTTATCTATATGTGCGTTCTTATTCATAAAAAATTAATTTTTCATTTCTTTTTTATTCCTTTTTTTTTGTTTTTCTTTTCGTTTTTTCCCCTCTCTGTCTCTCGTACGTATTCAATTTATATTTTATTTTTTCTTATTTTTGTTTCTCTTATATATTTTTTTCAGTCTATACTTAATTTCAGTTGCTCTATTAAAGTTTTAAAATATTATCATTTTAACAAGCACAGTTCAAGGTATAAATTAATATCATTATCATCATTATTATTTGTTCATTTATTTAATAAATTAATAGTTTGTAGTTTTATTTTCCTAATTTTACCAAATTTATGATTCAATAGCAGTCGGTTGATATATATATACATATGTTTTCAATATTATTTAATATTTGACAAATTAAATAATATGTTCATTTTAATTCTTATTCTTATTCTTATTTTTAATATTATTATCATTACTATTAATATTACTGTCAATGTATATTTTTTCATTTATTAATTTTTTCGTTTTAGAATGAGACAGAGAAAGTGTGTGTGTAAAAATATTTTTTTTTTATATATTTCATACTTGTCCTTATAACATGTAATACATATTTTACAGAACCATCAGTTAAATGAATTCCAAAATTTGTAAACAAATAATGACAACAAAAAATATTGTGTATCATGAAATATTATTTTTTACTGTACAAAAATATAAAAATTACATACATAAATAAATAAATAAATAAATAAATAAATAAATAAATTGCCGATCCATTTGTCAAAGTTCGATTTGACATGATTTAAAAATAAAGGAAAGGTGTATATATATATATATATATATATATATATATATATATATATATATATATCTACATCTACATCTCTAGTAATAATTAAAATAAAAGGATAATAAAACAATCTTACGATTTATTATGAAATATCTATGAACAGAAACTAATATATATCTATAATATAATCTTTTGTAGATATGTATCCTTTGTAGTATATCAAAAACTCTCAGAAAATATTTACCTAAGAAATTTAAATTGTGTACTATGATATTTCTTAATAAACTTATATATTTATATATATATGTATATTTATATCTACATGCATGCATATACATATACATTTATATATATGTATACATATGATAAATACATATATATATAAAATAATTAGGAAATTATAATTATAATGATAATGAAAAGAATACTAATCGATTTCATAATTATTATCAAGTGATATGATAATATTCCGTCATTTTTAAGTTACTACTATACATATTTATCTGAACTTAATTTAAAAACTTGAAAAAATTGTATATTGTGATATAAGTACACATACATATACACAGGTACATACATACACGCATACGCATAATATATTCGAAGCCATGTATAAATAATAGTATAATAGTTATAATAATAATAATAATAATAATAATAATAATAATAATAATAATAATAATAATAATAATAATAAGTATGAGATAATAGTTAACAATGTGATGGTCTGTAATATGAGTTAGAATAATACAAATTTGAGCTCAATTAGGGGGCATCTACGAAAAGTCATTGCAATTTTAGATATTTAATTAATATTTAATTAAGTAACTTCCGAATATATTATTGCAATTGGTGGATTAAGAAAGAAGACAAAGATTTGTCCAAATGCCAAGACTTTACATAATTATCGTCGAAGAAAAATATTAAAAAAGAATACATTAGAAAATTGGACAGATTTTTACAAATAGATTGTAGAATCATCTACACAAAGTGTCCCAGAACAATTAAGAAATATTTTATGAATTAAGTACATTCTGAACAATAAAAACAAATTTTATAGAAACATATATTCCATTTGTGACTTTTCTTTTCGAATTTTTTATCAACAAAATGAATATTTATCTATTTCAAAAAATAATTTTTCAAATGATCTTTTAGTACCTAAATAAAGCCTTACAGAGACCAACCCTTACCGATACCAACCTGCTGCAAAACTTTATTTGTTTAATGTTCTTCATATATCCAAATTTGTTGAAAACTTTGATAACTTCTTTTACGAAGAATTGCAACAACGTCTGTAAAAACTTCTTGTTTAAAATAGATTACAAATAATTGCATGAATAAAAAGTGAAAGAAAAAAGAAATAAGAAAAAATCTAATAAAACATATTTGTATAAACAAATTTTTTTTATTTGCATATGTAATATATAAATTGTATGTATCTAAACAACCCTTAAAATATTTTTCAATTATTCTGGGACACATCCTTTATATTCCAATCATTTAAATATACACGATTAAGGCTAGTAATAATAAAATAAAATAAAACTTAACTAAAGAAACAAAAAATAAATTTAATAGAAAATATTTGTATAAACATTTTTTGTTTGGATATTTAAAAAAAACACCTCTCAAATATTTTTTATTTATCCTGATATTACCCTTCCATTTATTCCAATTATTTTAATATACATGAGATCAAGGCTAGTAACAATATACATATTTACATACATACATGAGTTCAAAATATGTATAAATAATCTCAAAGAAAACGTGTACATTTTGTAATGTTTTTGTTAAGTTTTTTTTTAGCAATAATCTAGCGTATGTATAATTAATGCAATTTTTAACAATATTTCGTTTGAAATTTGATTGCAAATCTCATTGATCAATTTTGATAATATATAAACGAACAACATAAATTATAATAACAACTATTTGCATTACGTGAAACATACATATATATTATCTTTTTTATGATTGACTGGAATAAAATGTGTGTATGAGTGAGTGTGTGAGAGAAAGAGAGAGAGAGAGAGAGAGAGAGAAAAAGAGGGAGAGACAAATGGAACAAAAATAATTACGTAACAAATCGACTAACTTTAAAATATATATAAACTTTAAAAAACTATACATAGATATACATAAGTAAAAATTATAATAATAATAATAATAATAATAATAATAATAATAATAATAATAATTATCGCGATATTACATTTTAAGACGTAGAGAGAAAAAAAGACACAAGAATATTTTTTCCACGGCTGTTCTGCTGCGCAGAGATGAAAAGAGAAAGAGGAGGAGAAAGAGGAAGAGAAAGAGAGTATATAAGACAGAGAGTGAGTGAGTGAGAGAGAGAGAGAGAGAAAGAGAGAGAGAGAGAGAGATCATTATTATGGTATATCGTTAATGTTTTATTAATTATGATGTTGTAGATTTAACTTTACTGATTAAAGAGCAATGTTGAAGCTTTTCAAACGCAAATATATATTTTTGTTTTCATATTATCTATGATGGTAAAAATAAACGAACAACAACATGTATTATTTATATAATTATCATAATCAATCCTCTTTTTTTTTTTTAATGACATTAAATAAATCATTTATCTCTTATTCAAATATTTGATAATTGAGGAGAGAGAAAATAAAGACAAGATTTTATGTAGATGAATATCAGAAAATTTTATTTAATTTTAATTATAATTTATAAAATTGATAAATAACGTATAATGTTTTTAATTATAAATAATGTGTTTGAAGTATTGAAGAGATTTTAGATCGAAAAGATTAAAGGAAAAAGAAAAGATTTCTATAGATCAGTACTTGAGTGTTTTTATCTGATTAATTTTGATTATATTGGGTTGGCAACTAAATAATTGCCGATTTCAGTTATAAATGTCTCTAATTCCCATTTTTATTTTTACTTTTTTTTTTAAATTTTTATTTTTATTTTTATATCATCCTAACCTAGCTTTACAAGTTCATTGAGTAGATATTTTCTTAATGTTTTTTTTTTACCTGAATATTAAAAAAAAATCTTTTATTTCATTGAACAAATCGGCAATTACTTAATTGCCAACCTAATAATTATTTAAAAAATGTGATACAGGACGTATTATTATATTATAATAAATAATATTTTTTATAATTATAATATATTAATTAATACTATATTAATACTATTCTAATAATTATAATATATTAAGCAGATCTCTCGTAGATGAAAAAGATTAATTTATCTTTTTTTTTTTTATGATAGATTTTATTTATGATGAGTAAGAAAATGAAAACAAAATTGATCTATATAGATCAATATTCAATAATTTAATCAGACTAATTGATCACAATTTATATATATGGTGCTAGTAAATATAATATTATTAATAATTATAATAATAATAGTAATAATAAATAATAAATAATTGAATATTATTTGATAGAATGGTTAATGTATTAATAATTCCTCGTTGCATTTTATTAGCTGTGAAAAATCACGTTTTAAGAAACACTTTAATAATAATTAACGATTGTAAGATTTACTATTCAAATTTACAGAGCTTTTACTCGTTTACTTATGTAACAAGATTAGGAAAATGATGAAAACGAGGAAGATGATTCATCGACTATTGTATAATAAAATAACGTAAGAACAATATGAAAAAGAGGAAAAAAATAGAGGTAAAGTTAAAAAGTCAAACTATAAAATACGATCGAAAGAAAACGTTTAGTTTTTCTTTTTATGCACATGTTACTAGTCAAAATTATTTGAACATTTTACAAAATGATTAAAAGTTTGTTTAATTGAGTGCCCCATACAATTTTTCTTAGCTTTCCTATAGGAAATTAATAGTTTGTTCAAAACATTCATAATTACGTTCGCGCGTTATTAATTTTTCATTAATTGAAAAGAAATTTCATTTGTGTAAAACGTATTTTCGATATATCGATTACATGTGTTTTTCGATCGCGTGTATAATTCACACACACACACACACATGTCTAATTATTTTTTTGAACAAATGATTTATTGTTAGATAAAATGGCAGAAGTTGCAAAACTTGGAATACCAAAAACATGTAAGACTGTAATGTAAGATTTTAACGGAGTTAAAATTGAATTATTTTTTTATGAATATTCTCTAAGTTTGTTGTTCATTTTTTCACAAGTCGTTTTTAATGCAAAATCAATTAATTTTTGCAATTTTTTGTTAATAAAATAAACAACTGTAGTAATTTTCATTTATTTAATTTGAACATTTTCTTAATTTTTCTATGTGGTCAAATAATTTTGACCTAACATGTTTATACATATATATATATACATAACAAATAATATTTTAAAGCACAATTGACACAAGGAATAACGATAAAACACTTTGACTAATAAGTATTATGAGTTATCGTTGTTTGTTGAAAGATCATTTTTCTATTTCAAAAATAAATCATCTATTTCGTAGCTCCAGAGGTTTTTGCTTATCCACTTTTAACCATGTTCGATATTTGTACGAATTTTTTTACCAATCAGTTGATATTATTATCATTATTATTTTTTTTTCTCTTAAATTTTTATTATTAATTTTTAATTGAATATTCCATCAACTGGTTATGTGTATAATTTGCGATGTAAGAGACAAAGTTTACAGTTTATTATACAATCTGGCATGCTTTAGGTAGTGCAACATATAATAAATTTAACGTCCTTTAAATTGTCGAGTCAAATTATGCAAGAAGTTACCGAATCATAAAATCATTTCAAATTGAGTAAATTAAGTTTGAGAATTTTCATTTAAAACAAACCCAAACATAGCATCTTTATTTTATACAGTTTACAGTATTTTTCAGTGGTTTATTTAATAATGTAAAATATAAAATTAATTTTTTATACAAATTTTAATAAAAACAACCCTAAAATAGAATTATAGTTTGTTTTAAATAATTGTACAGTATCAAAGTTGTTTTAGGGATTCGCAATTTTTGTTAAAACAAAGATCGCAATATTATTATTATTATTATTATTATTTGTACAGTATCAAAGTTGTTTTAGGGATTCGCAATTTTTGCTAAAATAAAGATCGCAATATTATTATTATCATAATTTTTATTTTTTTTTATTAAATTTTGCTTATTTTTTTTTTTGCTTATCGTAAGTTGATTTATAAATATTTTTGGTTTTATGAAATGTTATTATTATTATTATTGTTATTATTGTTATTATAAGTTAAAATAATATACAATTTTTCTGTTTTTTGATAGTAGTATTGTAATGATCGTAGATATCGTCAGACGAATCTCGGGTAAATTTGAAAACGCAGAATATCCTCGCATAACGGATTCCGTTTACCCATCAAGTTCGTTATAGGAGTGCATCTATATGGATCAGTGAGTATCGTCCATGAATAGAATCATTGAAACCGAGCGTTCTAATCTAACAATTGTTGAAACGTGAATTTCTGAGGTTTCATTGCATTAAAATAGACTTTCGTTGAATATGAAGTGGCCTGTTCGAGTTATGATTAAATAAAGAGTTATAATAGTTCAATAAACTTAACCCTAAGTTAGGACTAAATTAGGTATTTAATAAATAGGTTCTCCTATAAGAAAAAAAGTTATATTTTAATATAAAATTTCATTTTWCATATTAAATATTGTAATTATTATTATTAGATAATATTAGAGATTATTTTAATAGTAATATCATTCTAATAACATTATACTATTTCATTTATTATTTCGATTAAGAAAATGGTTATTACGATGGAACGAAATTTTATACGTATTTAATTATTAACTAAATTTTGATCTCCTCTTCTATTTCCGATAAAATAAATAGTACAATGAACTGTATTCTTTAATGTGAGTTCTAATTAATGGTCGCTTGATCAAACGACAGTATATGCGTGTGTGTGTGTATAAATGATTGTTGCCATAACAAATATCTCGAAACACGATTTTCAGATTTCGCACGAAATCTCGATTCTACTTTTACTTCTGGGAAATTAAATTCGACCTATTTGAATGAAATAATATTTTTCTATATTTAAATCTAATATATATATATATATATATATAATTCAAATTATAATGAATAAATATTATTCGGAATAATCCTACGCAAAGAAATAAAGTTATATATCAATTAAGGATATTTTTGCAACGAGTTGCACACACATTCTAGAGTGGTGTAATTAACCCCGTGAAATGATATAATCAAATAATAATTGCATTCCTACCATTTGATTACACACACACATACAAACATTAATATTATTTCAGAAAATAAAGTTATATTTTATAAATATTACCTCTCGTTATTTAACATCGACCGATGGTTAACGAATTTATCGAATAAACATATCCCTTAACAAACAAAGAAGAAAGAAAGACAAAAAAAAATAACAATCCACGATAAAACAGGAGAGAAAATCCTTGAAAAAGGATTCAGTTCAATGAAATATGGATAGCACTAAATCATTTAGGAAAGTAATATTTCGTTAGTAACATTTCGAACGTACACACACACACACGTACACATATACAGAGACTTACACATACATATTAACACGAATTGATTAGGGAAAAGGTCCTGGTAGAGTCCAGTGAAGAGAAAAGATAGAAGCACAGCAACAAGAGGTACAGCTCGGCTGGTAGGCTTCCTTTGGAACTTGAATTCTCCGTTTTCACCACCGGCAGCACCAGTACCAACACCAGTACCAGTACCAGCACCAGTTACTACCACCATCTCTACCACTAACACAGTAACACTAGAGTACCACACAAGCATACAACATAACCAGTAGAGCAACCGTCATAGTCCGTAGATTTTCCACGTTCTCTTCCTGAGTGGGGGAAAGGACAACGAGTGTTTGTCTGTGTGTTTGAGATTGGATAAATGTGTTGGGGTGTACATGTTCATATTTCTTGCGGAAAGTCCAACAGCGCCAGAGAGAGAGAGAGAGAGAAGGGGTGGGGGTGTAAAAGGTTGTGCGTGTGTGGGGTATCGTTTGGTTCGATACGAGCGTGCGAGCGGCAAACGAGTCGGCTGTTCGCGGACAGTGCCGCCACAGCTCTCGAAAGAGACGCCCGTGATTTTGCACCCCCGCTCGAAGCAGAATCTACCGGACTATACGACGAGGGTGCACCACGGCTCTCTTCTTCTACCCGTCTATCTCTTTCTTTTTCTTTTTCCTCTTTTTTTTTCTCCTTCTCCTTCTTCTTCTTCTATTTCTTCTCTTCCTCTATTCTTCTTTCCTTCCTTTATTTCTATCATTCTCTCTCTCTCTCTCTCTCAAATTACCTCCAACCCTTTACCCACGTTTACCCTTCACCGTTCAACCCTTAACATTTGTCCTTATTTTATTCTTAATATTCTTATTTTTATATTTTCCTCATTCTCATCTTCCTCCTTCTCTTGTTGCTTTTTATTTTTCTTCTTATTCTTCCATTATATTTTTCTTTTCTTCGTTATATTATTATTATTTTCTTATTCAACCCCATGCCCTTTTTTCCCTTCCCTTGACGTCCTCCTTGTGAAAACTTTCTTTCTATTGTGGAAAAACGAGCTCGTAACGTGCGTTTTTATACCGCTGATACATTAAACGTACACGTACAAATTCGCGAGTGCATTTTCAAGGGAATTTATTAAAGGAGTGAAAGAAAAGGAGGAAGAAAACAAGTGGAGAAGAAGGTGCACGAGTAATAAATAAAAGAAGAGTAGAAGGAGGAAAAGGAAGAGGAAGAGGAAGAGGAAGAGGAAGAGGAAGAGGAAAAGGAAAAGGAAAAGGAAAAAAAGGAACAACACTTAGCAAGCCTCCCAATATTTTTGTGATTGTGAGATGGTGTTCGTGAACGTGCAGATGTTAGTTGCTACCCTCTGGTTGGTGATGTTCGTGGACCTTTCGTCGAAAATTTTCTAAAACGAGTTCTCTCTCTTTCTTTCTCTCTCTCTCTCCCATTCTTTTTTTCATATTGTTTCTTTGATCTCTATTTTATTTATATAGACAGATTCGATTTAGCGCGGGTTTTATGAATTAGAATAAACCCCTATGCGTCATTGGCATTTCATTCCTTTATTCGTTTCGTTGCATACACACACACAGACAAACATAGAGTTACAGAACGTATCTCACAATCAGTTCCGCGTGCATTGTGTGCATGCGTGCGTGTATGTATATATATATATATTTGTTTTTTAATTTTTTTTTTTAAATATAAACGACGACAATTACAACCCCTTTAAATTAACATAATTGAAGAATAAAAACAAATGTGTAAAGAGAACATTGCTCCAGCATTGGTACAGAGGCCAATGACTCCTACAAGGGCGTAACGCCCCCACGTCGATAAAATTTTCGTTCAAACTCTCTTTTCCAAGGTTTCGATATTCATCTTATTGAAAAAATAATCATTCTTATCATTATTGTCATAATCATCATCATTATTATCATCATCGTCATCATCATTATCATCATCATCATCATCATCATCATCAGCAGCAGCAGCAGCAGCATCATTATCATCATAATACGTGAACACATAAGCGCGAGTTATCTTTGCACTCGACAGGATGTTGAATCGCCGATAAACTGAAGGGAGGATAGAATATGATGTTAGGAAGGGTCAGGGTGATCGACCCGTAAAGCCAACCACCTGACACAAACGCACACACATATAAAATACTTTCTCAGTGTCTCTCTTTCTCTTTATTTCTCCCTTTTTCTTACTGTCTTTTTCTCATTCCTTTATCAACAGGAAATATGTCACGAATTGGTGTCTACCTAACTTGGAACTATTCCAAAATACAGAAAGGAAGACAGAGAGAGAGAGAGAGAGAGAGAGAGAGTGAGAGAAAGAGAAGTATTTACAAGCGGTTCCCTCTGTTTTCATGGCTTTCGTGAATCCCGATGAACGTTTCTCGCAAATAATTCTAATATCCTTCCAACTACTACCGCAAAACACGACTTCCTCGCTTGACTTCCTATTTGATCCATGACGTTCCAACCTATCCAAACTAAGACCTACAACCCCAGTAATCAGCCTATCATTTCTCAACCCTCAACCCCGAGGTCTTTGACAAAGAACAAGACTTCCATCAAGTTCACACTTTGGATAGATTAGTCAACGATTCGTCGTCTCGGATAGCTTGACGAAAGACTTCCCTAAGCTAATGTAATATTTGTCTTAGCAATTTGGAGTACGATTTATGAGGTTTAAAGGATCATATTTGATAACATTAGGTAGATTTTGTGTTGAGATTAGAATTATGATTATTAAGAGTTTCTTTAATCGATTTTGTAGATTTGAAAGATAAGAAAGGAATGGGGAGAGGGAAGAGAGAACTTCGATTGGAGGATTAAATTGAGAATAATTTGTTTTTATTTTTCAAAAAAAAAATAGGAAATTAATAGGAATGAGATAGTATTGTATTAAAAACAAAAGAAAAAAGAGGAAAACTAAATAAAATTAAAAGAAAAAGAGAACGAAAACAACGGACGTTTTTCTTAGCAATGAAGAAGAACAGTTACGAGTTGACAAATGCCGGCGGTATGATTCGTCGGGAAAATATCGATGATGAGTTCTTGCCTTTGGTTGTACGAGGAGAAGGTTACGATCGTTATTAACGAAGAAGAGAGAGAGGAGAGAAATAGAAGAGATCAAAGAAGGATAGGAAGAAGGAGAATAAGGAGGAAAGAAAAGAGAAAGAGAAAGAAGAGGAATAAAAATAACAAGGTGATATCGATAGGATCATCCGAGATGAAAGGTACAAGGTGATGAATAAAGAGCAGAGGTCCCAATGATATCTTGGCGAGGTGGAAGCGAGGGGTGTAAAGGTCCACCCAGTAGTCCGCTGAGTAGCGGTTCCGAGGACAACGGATTCGTTAATCGTCCTCGGGTGGCGGGTCTCTACGTGAAGAATCTTAGCAGAGAAGAACTGGATAGTTTGGCGGAAGAAGGAATTTATGGACCAAAGGGAGACCCAAACGAGAGAAGAAGGAACGGTGGTAGTCAAAGAAGTTTGAATCTTCCCGGTCCGAGTCGAGAGTTCGAAGGACATCATCGTTATCCTGTTGCAACATCGAGAACACCCCAACCACCCAGAAGATCGGCTATTGGTGTTAGATACAATGAAGCCGAAAGAAGACTCGATCATCATGGTTCCGTGCCGATCGAAAGAGTTTGGTCTCGACGTGGTTTCAACGGGGGTTCGAGGCACAACTCCCCTGTCCGCGAATCCTTCGGATCAGTCGACAGTTGGAAGTCGCCTCTTGCCAGACGAAGAATCGGCAATTCGCCAAGAGGAAGTTCCGTGGATTTACGAGTATCGAAGGATTCCACGAGATCCTCCAGTTCACGTAATACGGATTTTGCGTTTGAAAGGAGCCGTTCGAGGAGTCCCGAGGAACCACCAGTTCCACCACCGAGAAGAACGCGTACGAGATCGGACGATCAGGGTGAAGGGGAGTCGCCGAAGAAACAACCAGCAAGACGCTCGCCACCTCCATACGCGGGTTTGAGTCCACCCGAGTATACGCTTTACGACGAATATGATTACGAGGATAGCCTGTCCAGGCTATTTCCAAGATGCGCTACCACGAGACCCTACGCCGAGAGTCCTCAGTACGATAAATCACAGATAACGAAGAATTCCGATCGAGACATTTCTGGAGTAACGGAGACTGAATTAAAACAATCTACGACGAAGGATATTGTCAATGATAAAAAAGAAGATTCTAACCAAGTCGATAAGATGTGTGACAAAACTAGTCCGATTTCGAGGGAGGATGATAGTAGGAAGGATTCACCGCCGAAAAAATTATCGAGAGTTCAGGATAGTACGAGATTGCGTCCACCGTTGGTTGGGACCGCTGGTACCTCGGCAGATTCTGGTACTGGTGATACCGGAAGTGCCGAGATTCAAGCGGACACTATGGGAACACCAAGAGAAAGTTCGACCATAGCCCTCGATACGATTGTCGTTAATATCGAAGGCAAATCACCTGGCTCGAAGACACCCGGCAAGGCTGCCAAACAAATGGTCAAACCTTTTACCAAAGAAAGCCTGGACAGGATAGAAAATCGTACGGTACAGTTGGTCAGAGATTATGGATTTCAACCGAAAAGGAAGATGTCTGTTGAAGATGGTGCCGTTTTGCCAATGAAATTCGAACCTTTCCCGACCGAACTTTATGGCAGACCACTCGAAGAAATCGATAACTTTATATACGACGAGGTAAGCTCGACTGATATTTTTTAATATTCTTCTTTTTCTTTTTCTTTTATATTTAATTGTATCAAAACTTCATTATCAAACTTAATTAGGTCGGTATAATAATAATGATAATAATGATAAAAAAGTAACTTTGTTTCTTTCTCTCTTTAATGATACTTAAAATGAACGTCATTATAGTTAAAACCTAAATATCATAGTAATGAATGGTGCGAGAATAACCACGCAATCGTTTAAAACTTTACTACACAAATACATTAAATCGGTTAAAACTAAATTTAATAGTTTAAAGAGCAAAAGATAAAGAGATAAGGAGAATTTGCATTAAGTATAGTTTACTTTAGTGACGATCTCTTCGAAAGGATTAGTTGCATAAAATCCCGTTTTCGATGAAACTATCTCCCCCAATTTTCTTTCTCCCCCTTTCCCTCTTTTCTTCTCTCTTTCTTTCTTTTCGTTATCCGTTGCTTCTCTCTTTGACAACACGATTCCACCTTGTTTCGCGTTTATCCTTAACGCTACTTGTTTTCTCCTAACTAAAATGTTGCATGTGAAATTGGTATTAAACTTGTGTTCGAAATTTCTCCGGAAATGACGACATTATTCTATATATCAAACACGAAATAATAATATCGATATTTTATTCCGTCTTCTTATATTACAATACTGACGTGTGTTATTTATCGTGCACGATATTTTTCATCTAATCAAAGAAAAATAATATATTTGACGATTAATAATCATAAACGAATCAATTCGACGTGATAAATCTTATTCTAATGTTAAAATATTATGAACATTTATTAAAAATTTAAACAATTGATTTTTTTCACGAGAAAATATTAGTTAATCAAATATTAGAATATATCATGAATATTTATTAGAAATTTAAATAAAGAAATTTGAAATATTCTATTCTTCAACATAGATAAACAAAATAATAATTTGACACTTTTCTTGTATCGATTAAGAATTTAATTATTTAATTGGGCAAACAAAATGTGTGTTAAAATATTTAACACGAACTAAAAGGTTATAAATTAACAGTAAATTAAAAATAAATATCAAATTCACAAATTGTGTTAGCTTTATCTATGATCTACAAATTGATTTGTAGATCATAGTTACTCGATCATATTTAAGTTAAAGTTGACACTTTGGAGTGGCCCTTGAGTGTAAGGTTTTGTTATTTATTACAATCGAATAGTCGGGCAGATATAGATGAGAGAAATGTGCGGGTTCACGTTTTAATACCATCTTTCTCTCTCTCTCTCTCTCTCTCTCTCTCTCTTTCTGTAGAACGGTATAGGCTCACAATGCGGAGGCACCCTTACGTCACGGTAAATGCAAACAGTGTTGCGGAACCTTGCGTGAAAAGAGCTCTGACGAAGGCTATTGGAAATCCTTTCACAATGGAATAACGGAGATCCATTTCGCGTGTATAGAAGACACGAAGCTATATAGGGAATAGGACGGTTTTCGTGAAAGATATAAAAGAGAGAGAGAGAGAGAGAGAGAGAGAGAGAGAGAGAGAGAGAGAGAGAGAAAGAAGAAATAGAAGAAGAAGAAGAAGAAGTAGAAGATGTAGAAGGAGTAGTCTTATCGAGAAGAAAAGAGATAGAGTTAGAGATAGATAGATAGAGAGGGAAAGAGAATTTTTTCAAGCGAACTTCTTTGTACCATTTTGGGACACATAGTACATATGTACGATATGTATATATAATGTATAATATATATAAGGTGGGGGCCGAAAGTTCTTTAGTGGACCAAATCTTCCTAGGTGGGCCAAAAGGTTATTCGTGATTTTAAATACGATTAATATTTTTGTTGTTGTTGTGGTTGTTTTCTTTTTTTAACAATAATTTATTAATAATTCATATATTTTCTTTAAATTATTATAACATTAGAAGTATAATTTATATTATTATATATAAAATAAAATATTAAATAAATATATAATATTAACTAATTAATATTAATTTAATATAATATTTTAATAAAATTATCATTTTAAATTACAGTCTTTAAAAAGACTAATTAATTTTAAATAATTATCTTACAAATTGATCGCGATATTAAAATTTTTGGCAAGCGCATAGAATAATTAAATGTTTAATACGAGTAAGTGATTTCTAAATAATTGAGCACATCTTAGAATTTATAGTGAAATTGTTAAAATAGGATAATTAAGATTAAACTTATTATTAGTTTAGACATTTTTATATTTGTTTCCTTTTTTTTTATTTCGTTGAAAGTTAGATTAAAAATTGTCAAAGCAGAATGAAGCTTCCGAGATTACTTTTTTAGATCGTCTTTCAATCAAAAATCTTGTCTTACAAAATATAGGAAACTTGAGAGTACGAACGTTGCCTTTGAAAATAAGTGACTGTAGTATTGCTGGTGGTAGTTGGGATGAGAAGAAGAAGGTTAAGGGGATGGTGGTGGTGGTGGTGGTGGTGGTGGGATTAAATGGAAACGCTTTCGACATTCGATGTGAATACGGATCAATGTCGATAGACGACGACTTGGTAGAAATCGTTCTAAGAGATTGCATAAGAGGGTCAGTTAGAGATAGCAACTATGTGTAAACCTCTGCTAGGAGTATATGGATCATTATACCGAGAAACTTTCAATATAACTATGCGGAAATTAACTTTTCTTCTTTTCTTCGGTTACTTCCGTTACTATCATGATTTATTTACATCTTATGATTGATATTAGACATTATATATATATATGAATATTAATTAATTTTTTCAATCATTTAGAAATGTTTGATCCACTTCGAAACTTTTGACCCATTCTGTATAGAAAACAAAATATTTGTAGACTAGTATTGAATGAATCGAAAGATTCTAGGTTTTTCTTTAAAAAATACAATTTTTAATTTTCACAATCTAAACTTGCAGTTTAATAATTGAAAGAATATATATATTAGCTTGAAAAAATATTGACAAAAATCACTTGTGAAGATTTTTCGAACCCAGAATTGGATGTACGTATATATTTTTATGTTTCTATTGACTCATTCGAAATTAACGTTCCTGTCTCTTTGTTAGAACAGATCGTTTAGATAGTTTTATTTTTTCTTTTCATTTTTATTCTTCCTTTCTTTTTTTTTTTTTCTCATCATGCACACATGAAAGTTAGAATCGTTGTAGAATTGCAAGGTAAAAATCGATGAGCGTGTAAACGCGTGACGTTTAAGTTTCCCTCGATGCTTAGCACCGTCCTGTTGTCTATGTACTACTCATTCCTATTCCCGTAAATTCAAACGGTGTAAATGTAGAAGAAGTATATAACAAATCGAAGCTCACCAAGCCGACAGTAGTTACGCTCGGTGTCTAGTCAGACTTTATTAGTCTGCTACCACACATTGCACGTAGCACACAGCCCAGCACACCACATACCACGCCACACTATATCACACTACATCACACCACATCACACCATTCTGCATACCGGTGACACCTCGAAAAAGAACGATCGAAGCTGAACGTTCGCGCATTAAAATCGTTGAAAACAAAAGCAACCGATCGATCACGATCGATTCTCGTTTGCTAAACACGCGAACGAAGTCTCGCGGTCGGTCAGTTAATCTCTGTCGACTTTAACCTTTTTTTTTATCCTTCTAGCTTAGAACATATATGTATAGTATATATATATATATATATGTATATGGGTAGTATAATAATAGTATATACATATTTATAAATATACATGGACATTTTGATGTATATGTGTACTATAAAACAGTCATTTTTTATATTTATGTTTGTATAGTGTACCTTATAATGTAATTTTATAGAAATATAGAAATTGTAATATGTGTATTATTAAAATATATTATACAATATATTTAATGTAGAATAGTATGTCTAAAAATATATATAAAATATATTTGTAAATACGAATTTTTATATTTTTTATTAATTTTGTTCAGCAAAAAAAAATATAAAATAAAAATTATAATTATAAAGATGATTATATATACTTATATACAATACATTTAAATTTTTTACAACAGAATAAGTAAACAAAGAATATAAAAATATATAAAATATATATACTATGCAATACTAATATATAATAAGAATTAATTAGAATTGTATCATAGTAAATAAATTAAATAAAAAAGTAAAAAATACACATTGCATAAAAAAACGAGGAAAATTCTACAAAAAAAAAAAAAAAACAAAAAAACAGGAAAAAAGTACTACGACATGTCACCAATAAAATAAAAACGATGCTACACGTTTCTAATAAATACAAATTCGTGTATGAGTATAGTTAGGAATTTTTGGAAGTAGTATATGCTTGATATTATTATGAACAATATAAAAAAGAAATATAAAAATGTAGATAACAAGTTGATCATTCATTATAATGTAAATATGAGTGCGTAGTTGACAAAATGCGTTCAATACTTTCATCTTGGTGTTTTAATTATCGTCATTATTTCTCATTGTCCTTCTCGGACAACAAGCTTGACGCTTTTTAATGGAAAGTTTACACGCTGACATTCTGAACAATCTAGACTGAAATATCCCGATATATCTGATGGCAGCTATTCCCCGAGACTTTCATAAACCATCAGAGTGTAGAATCGAAGTGACACACATATTCCACTATTCGCGGCACTAGCAATTTCCAAGATACTCGTAAACCACATCTTTGCACGACGCTTATTGGAAATGGCCTTGTGCATTTATATCTATCTATCTATATATATATATATGTGTGTATGTGTATATATAATATTATATTAATATGCATAATGTAGTCATACATATTAATATATACCTAATATGTAGGTTAGAGTCCCTTGATTATTCCAATTATTCTAACAGTCAAAGAATCTTACATGCAATATGGTCGAAAAATTTTCAGGCAAAATTTTTACAAATTAATTTATCTTTTTCCGCCATATTTTTTATAATCCTTACTTTCTTATTTTAAATACAAAAACTCGCAAGAGAATCTTATATGCAATATGGGCTAAAAGCTTTCAGTTGATTTCATTTCATTAATTTATCTTTAGCAACAAATTTTTCTGCACTTACTTTTCTTTTAAAATATTACAATTAACAAGAATCTTGTATAAAAAGATGGTACATCCAATTTTTTTTAGTTTAATGAAAAAAACCTAATCGGTTTTTTTTTTTTTAAATTTTTTACGTTCAATTTTCTTTGCAAATTTCTTAAACTCACACAAGTTTAAGTTTATTTTATCAAGTTTAATTACAAGTTTTGCAAAAAGTCTCGAAAAAGCGTAATTGATTTTTAAAATCATTTACAAACTTTTGTTTCACATCATGTATAATTATTATATTTATTTTATTCCAATTTTTTTTCTTCTGAACTAAATCGATCAGCGTATGTAAAAAAAATAATAAAAGAGAGATAAAAGAGAGGCGCATCAGAAAGTAATTTCAACTAACTTAAGTAATCTTGTAAAAAATAAAAAAGGTAAGTGTACGTAACACTAAATCGTTGGAAGTTTCTTCCCCTTGTTGTAACCAATCTTCTCAAAGAAAAGAACCGTTTCGATTTTCTCCTATTGTTCGTTTTCAAAATAGAAAGAGTTCACGTTAGACAAAGATTAGTCTCATTTCTTTGAGACCGCATTGTAGTAAGTATATTTACAATTAGATACCTTCAAAAGGAAATAGTAAAGTAAGAAAAATAATTTTCTAAACAACACACGAGAATGAAAAGAAGAAATTCTTTTGAAAGAATTTTATTACAAAGAGAAAAAGAAAAAGAAAAACTAAACAAAAATTGTATAAATTTGATAATTGTAATTCTTTTTACATTTATGATTCTATTAATATTTCAATAAAAAACAAAAATAACATTTTTTAGTAAAATTATATTATTTTATTATATTATTTTATAATATTATTAGTACTGTTGTAGTATTACAATAATTAATGTAATTTATTTCAATGTTATGCAGCAATTTGGAATTTCACGTTAATGCAGTTATATTGCGTAAACATGCATATAGGATACACACATATGTATATAAAGAACCGAAAAGAGAATAGTATTGTTTGTTGCATTTAGCGTAAAACGTAGGAGGAAGATGATATGTTGTTAGCCATTGGTTGCTGTTCTCTAATGCGGCCTCCAGAAATGTGCGTGTTACCGCACTGCGCTTACTGACATACTTCGACTGATTTATACGATTTATTCTCCTTACACCATTTAAATTAGATCGCCCGATAAAGAAACGTTAAATCGACAAGAGCTTATAATTTTGGATTAAGAGTAAATTTATAATTTTACAAACTTTATATGTATCGTTCTTTATTGAATTTATTTAAAGGATGTATATGAACGATAAATGATTTCATATGTAAAAATAAGTAAACAAAAAATAGTCAGATTTTATTATTTGATGTTTAATTTTCGTGTTTAGTAATTCATCGACCTATTTCTCCAACGAATGATCAAATATAAACATTTTCTTTCGAGTATGAAGACAATATACTGTATTGTCTTCTGCAATGTTTACATGTCCTTTAACCACGCGACTCATTTATGTTTAGTTTAGTTTGTTTCTAACAGTCGAACTGTGAGGATGAGGTATCCCTAGTAGTTAAGCATTGGAAACATCGGTTTCTAAATCGACGTTATTCGATAGAGGTAATGAAGAGGATGAATAGAAATTAATTGAGGGTGTTTCTTTCCTATGATTATCATGAATCCTGTGGTGTAACAAAATGTATTTCATTAACAAATTTTTTAACTACGATTTTCTTGAACTATGTATTTGAACGATCAAACGTTTCTTTTTTTTCGAATTTTTTTTTTTATTTATATAATAACAACCTGTCCGAACACACCCTGCATCAAGTCACAGGAGTATTCGTAATTCTAGTTGTTAATTTGAAACAATCTATATTTGTTTTTGATGCAGTGTTTTCAAAATTTTATACACAGAAATATATTTTACGATTATTTAACTTGTTAATTGATGAAATTGTAGAGAAGTATAATTGTACATAAGTGAGAAGAAAATTAGTCTCACTAGAGTATGGATAATTGTTTCAAAAGTATTACAAGAAGCACAGGATAGTCAACTCTTCAACAATTATTTAGTATTTATAAAAGTTGTTTATAAAATAATTAATAAATATATATTTTACTGTACTATTATTAGTACTATTGGGTTGGCAAGAAAGTAATTTCGGTAGTAAGTAAATATATATATATAATGTATTATATATATATATATAATTATAATTAATTATATATATATAATAAATTATTATAACTTAATTATAATTAAGTTATAATAATAAATAATAAAAGTAATTATAATAAATATTATAATATACTTATATATAATATATTATATTAATAAACAAAATATATATATATATATATAATATTATTGAGTTGGTAAGATAGTAATATTTCACACTAGAAAATCAAAATTACTTTCTTGCCAACCCAATATATGATATTAATACAATATTATAATAATAATGATATTTTCTGTTATATTAACATTTACGCGGTTGAAATTTTCATAATTTTACTATTCTAATACTGAAACATCTCTCTTTCGTTCATACACACGCTTATATATTTTTCTTTTATTTTTTGAGAAAGAATCTTTCCGAAGGCCGAAATTTACATTGACAAAACTTTTTGAAGGAGTATTAGAATAAAAAGAAGAAAGAACACGGAAGAAACGTAGGAAATAGTTGGAAATGTTTGAAGATCGTCTCTTTCCTTCTTATGAGAATATGTGAGAGAAAGAGAGATAGCTAGTGTCCGAGAACTCACTAGAAATATATATATGTATATATATATATATTTCTTGGTAGCATAGAGTAAAGTAAACGTTAGTAAGCGTTTGCAAAAGGGACACTTGAATAATTTAGAAAGAAGCAACGGCACCAGCCGCATTCGCGTTACTAGGAACGACCTTCGACCTTTCAATGGCATCAATGGCATTTTTTTCTTTTTTTTTTTTCAATTTTTTTTTTTTTGCTTTTTCTCTATAGATACACTTTATGTAATGGAATTGTAAATTTTTTATTTTTTTTTATCATTTTGTTTTTTTTTCGTGATATTCATTTTACTTTGATCAACCATCACTTTTGTGAATTGAACTTTTACCTGTATCTGTATTTTCCCTTTTTTTTTTTTTTTAATTTAAATTGTATATTTTTAGTATAATACTAAAGAAAGAAAGAAAGAAAGACAGAAAGAAAGAAAAGGAGAGAAAGATAGAGAGAGAAAGGGGGAGAGAAAGCTTTCATTCAAAGTGGCAATGATGAAAATAAACTGTACTTTTAAGTTATATATATGTATATATATTTTTTAATTACTTAAAAATGATTGTTTCTATAATTACCAAATTTATATGTATGGTAGTAGTGTGATGCACAGAAATAAAAGATATTAGGTAGACTTATATTTGAAAAACCATTCTTTATTAGATTGAATTGAAAAATTTGAAAAAGTATCTCGTTTTGCGTGATATAAAATATATTTTTTTTTAAATCTGAAATTTAATTTTAATTTAAAAATATTCGTATTAATATTTTTCTATATTAGAAATATTTCGATGGCTTAAATTATTATTTCCTTTATATTAAAACAAAAACAAAGAAAATAAATCATTGTAAATAATTATTTTCAAGTAATCGAAAAGAAAATTATAAAAAATATAATAGGCGTTATAGGAAAAATATATTTTTCAATATTTCAGATGAATTATACAGACCACTTTCATAATCACCAATTCATCTATCTTTTTTCTCGATAATACTTTGTCTGTTTATCGGTTTGTTCTTTTAAATATAAGACACTTTCAATCTCTTTCTCTCTATTTCCCTCTTTTTCTCTCTTTCTTTCTGTCTGTTGAAAGTTTCCTCGTCGTTTGAAAAATATTACCGGAGTATTATCACCGATATCGGAGAACACGAGAAACAGAAGAGAAAAGCGAGAAGAAGAGTAGGAGACTAAAAAACAAAGTAAATAAAAAGTAAATAAAAAGAAAATAAAAATGAAAGCAAAAAAAGAGAGAGAGAGAGAGAACACAAAGTAGAGAAAAGAAATAAAAAAAAAGAACAGGGTGGGTGGATCGAAAACAAGCTGGGAGAAAAAAAATTATTTTTTACGATAGATGTTTTATTATTTTTTTTTATACCTCACCTATCAACAATAATAACTTACACCCTCCTCCTTCTCCTCCTCTTCCTCTTTCTATTCCTTCTATAACTTTTTTTTAACCTATCCCCCTTTTCCCTTTAAGTTCACCTCGTTCCACAAATTAATTTCCTCTAACCTAACTGTAAAACCAAAAATAAGTTTAATCGATCTAATAATAAACGTCTTGAAATTCATGTTCAACGAACTAGTTAGATCAATGTTGTTTAACACACATCCGTTACGATCCATTTCGCAACGATTACGTAGGTGTAACACATATGGGGGTGGCTCTTTAAGGAGGGACATGAAATGGTACGACAATGAGGGGACAAAGGGTGGAGAGTCGAGGTTGTGGTGGGCTTGAAATGATGGTGAAGGGATATGAGGGGAGGGTTATAGGAGAGAGGAAAGCATTAAGAGGGGAAAATAGCTGCATGTGCACGCAGTTAAGTGCGACAGTACGGCGTCTCGTTCTCATCGACCGACCGAAGTCTAACTGTTCCACATATTTGACGACTTTTACCCCTGCAACTTTCTATGCAAGCTGCTGCCTATTATTACTACTACTATTACTATGCCTAGTCCAAGCTTTCATCCGAATTTGTTGGATAGAAACAATGCATGAACGATTGGTTGATACCTAAAGAGAGAAAGAGAGAGAAAGAATGAAAGAGAAAAGAATGTACTTTGTGTAAATGTAAATGGGAGTTTTATTGTAAGTATGTGTGTTTGTTTATGTGTGTGTGTATATTTCACCCTCAGAGACTTACCGTAAAATGGCCGAGATTTTTCTTCGCAGAGTTCATCTTCCTCTTGCATACAATAACCTTCACTCTCTCTCTCTCTCTCTCTCTCTCTCTCTCCCTCTTTCTTTCTCTCTTTAATTACTTCTACGTAGAAATCTCTTGTAATTCGTTTCAGTTTAATATTTCATACTTTGTATGCATAATATTCTACTACCAATTTGTAGTTGAATATTTTCTTTTCCTTATTTTTTTCTTTTTTTTCTTTTCTTTGGGGGAGGGAAAACAATAGAGGGATGATAAAGATGAGAATAAATTATATTAATATATTTATTTTTTATTTTGTAGAATTCAAGATGATTTATAAATGTATAAGAAAAAATTCTAAAGTATTGGATTAAGTTAAAATATTCAAAATATTCGAATAATTTATATATATATTTATATATATATTGATTTAATTTTAAAATATTCCATTTCGCGGTTAAATTCATATATATAATTTTTTCGGCGTTTAATAAATACTCAGTTTCATTGTCAGAATGTATGAAATACATTTTTTTTTCTATTATTTAAATCAATCGACTTTTAATAACAATTAAACTTTCAAGTGGGTAGAGAAAACGAAATGATCCATTGCGAAAGTGGGTCTCGGCCTATTAAAGTTCTGGAAGCTTTGAGATGAAAGAACAAATGAAAAAAAACAAAATACAGCAATCAAACAAACAAAAATTGCGATAGGAAAGAGCGCGTTGTACGGAATTAAAACGAATTTTAAATCCAATTGCATCAAAATTTGACGAGGGAGAAAGGTTAACGGATATAAGAAAAAAAAAATTCCGATAATTTTAAATGCGTATGTGTGTATGTGCGTGTGTGTGTGTGTGTGTGTGAAAGAGAGAGACATAGAGATAGAGATATCTATTAAAATAAGATGATAAGATTGGTTGTTTGTGTTAGTGCACATACGAGTCCACTCGACCGGAGTAGCTTCAATTATTAAGGGGGTTCGGGAAGGGTAAAATAGGAGTAAGAAAAAGGGGCAGTTTGGTAAAATCCCTTTAGGAATGGGGGGATGAAATATCTACTTTTATGGTCTATCCCAGTGAACTTTTCTCTTGGTGGTGCATTGCGCTGAAATTGCGCGTTGTAAAAAGGAACACGAGCTGAATCGTAGCCACGCCTACCTTCCTTCTTCTTCACTTCATTCCCTCCACCACCATCCCTCTCTCTTTTTCTAACCCTGAAGGCTAGCCGTGTTGAATATACGCATACTGTGTTTAATGCACAACCAAGCACAAGCGTTTACGATTTTTTTTGACTACTTTCATATATCTTAGTAATGTGGTAGATGTATTCTGGGGAAGGGGTAATGTGGTGTGCGTGTATTCTGGGGTAGGGTAGGGGTAATGTGGTCTTCTTTGGTTGTTTCTTTTAAGACGAATTTTACTTTTTCTCTTTAGTTCATTCTATTTTTTATTTTATTATTATACCTCTTCTTTTTCTCACTTTACTTTGTTCCGCGTATTTTCTCTCTCTCTCTCTCTCTCTCTCTCTTTAATGTTTTTTACTTTCTTTATTATTACTCTCTTTTCACTTCTTTACTCGTGTATTTTTCTTTGTTTATGTATATGTAAGCCTTCCTTCTTATGTGTACGTTCCTCTTACTTTGGTAAGAACGATCGAATATAGGCCGAATTAATTTTCCGCATTTCCAACGACTAGAGTACCACCTTCGACCACGAATTCGTACTGGTATTGGTATTCTGGGTAGTATTCTGGGTATATTGAGTACACTGGGTACACACTGGGTACGTACTACTGGTGTTTTCGTCAACGAAGACGTTAGCGATGGCGGCGCTCGTTTGCTCCTCGACCTATATTTTTGATAACCGTACTACCTTCACTGACAGAAATATCGTACGTCGATTGTATTTGTAAATTGTCGTTGTCGCCACCGGTCGGAGTTAACGCCACCACTACCATCACCATTATAAAACCATCACAACTACAACCAACAACTCTGGCGACTACGATGACGACGACGACGACGACGATGACGCCATTGTTGGTGTATTCCTTTGTTCTAACCCTTTTTATTCTTAACGATCATGTTAATTCAAATTTTGAATTAACTTTCCATCTCATTCATCCACCCTTGTATTTTTTCTTCCCTTTCTATTATTGTTGTTGTTGTAGTTCATGTTTGTACGATTTTTTAAATTTGATTTTTAATTGTTTCTTATTATTAGTTATTTCTAATTTTTTTTCCTCGTCTACGACGTGTCTCATAACTTTTTTTTTTTATTATTGTTTTTACTTAGCCAGTTAAGGTTAGAATCGGTTAAATTTATTTGCAAATATGTTCGATAATGATATTTATAGTAAAATATTGTTACTTTTTTTATTTTATCTTCCCCCTTTAAGTTTCCCTTTTTAGTTTGCGTTTAAACGTGGGATAAAAGTTAACGGATTTAAATAAAGATTCGATCAATCGATCGATTATCTTCCAGCTCGTTTAACACTATCCCTACCGATTGATTCTCCTCATTTGTTTTAGGGGTTGCACGAACACTACTGTAAATTCAATCTTATCTTCCGCTTTGTTTTTTTTGTTCTTTTATTGTAGTTTCAATTATCATGATAGGATTAACAAAAAATTAATCTGTAGGGTCCATATATTCGTGGAATATCATCTTCTAATATTGAAACATTTAAAAAAAAAAAAAAAAAAACAGGAAGAAAAGTATTCTAGGAATTTAAATTTAAATATAGATAAGATAAAAATAAAGATTGAAAAAGGAAAGAAAAAATGAATCATTAGATGTGTTAATAATTATCTAATTTTTAATATAAAAAGAAAGAAATGGGAAGAAAGTTATTTTTGAGAAGACAAATTTAGATTTATTATTGATAAGATCAAGATGAAATAGAGAATGAAAGAAAGAGAGAGAGAGAGAAAGAGAGAGAGAGAGAGAGAGAGAGAGACAGTCGTAAATGTTCGGACATTTAACGAAAGATCTTTTAAAAGAAACATAAAACTGTTTATTTTCTACGAAAGCATCATTTCCGATATCGTCCATAACATCATACTTTCTCTTTTTATTCTTCAGTATTAACTTTGAGACGTTACCTAGAGCTCCAGTCGTGCGGTCTACGTATCTCAAGCTTTATAAGATCGTACATAAAAGGTTTTATACGATCGTTAAAAGAGAAAAAAAAAATGGGATAGAAAAGGAAAAAGAAAAGAAAAGAAAAGAATAGAAAGAAAAGGACGATAACTGTTGCTTCTAAAGATTACTTCCTCAAATTACGTTTATTCTTGACATAAAGAAAAAGTAATAATGATAAATTAACAATATCCGATTATTAAATTGTTTGGATCTTAAATAATTAAAAATAAAAATTCAAATTATTTTATCGATATAAAGACAATGAATAGTTAATTCTTATATATATAATTAATATTTATATATAACGTACGTTTAATACATATACAAATCCATAAAATAACATTTTTTGAAATAGTATTATATATATATATATATATATATGTACAGGGTGACTGTAACTTGTGGTACAAGGGAAAAAAGGTGATTGTACATGAAAAATAAATCGAAAATATAGAATAAATATTTTTCGTTTGAGGCTTTGTTTTCGAAAAAATCGACTTTGAATTTTCGCAAAGTACGCGTGCACTTGATCATGTCTCGTTATAACGGATGTACGAACTGTTAAGAAATATCTACCCTACGAGCTTTTCAGCTATACCCTACGAACTTTTCGGAAATACCCTACGAACTTTTCGGAAATACCCTACAAACTTTTTAGAAATAACCTAAAAAACTTTTCGAAAATAACCTACAAACTTTTCAGAAATAACCTAAAAAACTTTTCGAAAATAACCTACGAACTTTTCGGAAATATCCTACGAATTTTTCGGACATAACCTACGAACTTTTCGGAAATAGCCTACGAACTTTTCGGAAATATCCTACGAACTGATCAGATCAAGTAGATGCGTACTGTGCGAAAATCCAAAAAGTCGATTTATATATATTATAAAATTCATAAACAAAAATGAAATTTGTCTAAAAATCATCAAATTTAAATCTTCAATATCATTCAAATGGTGAGGTTTACGGAAAAAATATAAGATACCTTTTTTGTAGAGCATTAAATTTCCTACAAAATCCTTCCAGAACATTTTTCTGTACAATCAATTAATGTCGAGGTATGAATTTTATTCTATTGGACTGAGAAAAAAATAAAAAACTGCGATGCGGAGGATCTTTCTATTAAAATTAAGAGCTCATATTTGGTGAGAATTTTTTTAAGGTGTCTGACAACCCATTTTTCCGTGGCACTTGTAAAAAAAAAAATAATGGATTTTTTTGACCCACCCTAATATATATATATATATATACATATTTTTAATGCACTGTCCAATAAAATATTATAAAGTAACGAAAATTCTAAACAACACATAGATATATGCCATTTATATACAGAGAATAAAATCAAAGAAATGAGAGGACAAAATTTGTTTAAAAGTAAAAACATAAAAAAAAAGAATAAATAAGCAACGTTCAGGATTACGTATATAAAAGAAATCTAATATAATATCTGCAAAAAAGAAGTAGAATAAAGGAGAAGAACAAAATTAAAAGAAAAAGTTAGAAGTATAATAAAATAGACGTTAATTGACAGTAAGAAAGAAGAAAAAGAAGAAGAAGAAGACATCATTCTAACATTTACCATCATTATATTACCTACATATAACAGTTATAGCAGCAAAATGGTGGTGAGGGTTTAGGAGGTGGTAGAGGTGGAAGAGAAAGAGGGTAAAAGTTATTATTCAGTAGTGTATGACTGTATGATCACAATCGGAGTAGTAAAGGTAGGCGTCGAACGTTGGCCGTAGAAAGTCGTCTTGGACGTTCGACGTTGACCCGGTTGGTTGGTGCACGTGTTGCTCGTGCGAACCATTCAAGGCACCGATCGATATTCCTCGATGCAGCGGACGTGGCCCGAGCCGTTATGCGACCAAAAGCATCCTCCTTTATTGCACGCGCGAATACGCATAGTCGTTCGACCCTCGTTCACCCGAACTCACCCGAACTCAACTTCCTCCCTCTCTTTCTCCTACTTCTCTGCTAACCCTGCCGAACTCGTCCCTCGATATTCCACATCATCCCATTCCTTCATCCACCCTCTTTCATCATATCTCCTCGATATCTCCTCTTATCACTCATCGTCAAGCCTGTTTTCTAACGGCCTTCGATCATGAGTGGTCTAGCAACGAGTGCACTTAACGATCTCTCATCGGTCCTTTCGGACTACTATCCAAGATCATCATATTTATATTTTTCTCTCCCTCTTTTTCCCCATCTTCTATCCTCACCACCTCTCTAGTTTAACCTCTTATTTTTCTCCACTTTCTTCTTTTTCTCTTCTCTTTTCTCTAATAATTCCATTTTCTATCATATCGTTAGTGTTATTCGTTTGAAAACACGGAATACCGCAACAACCCTCCCCACCCCTCTTTTTTTTCTTCAACGTCACACTAACTCGTTAAACTCTGCGTAGATTATTCGCTACGAGTAAGAACTCGTTAAAATATCAAGCCCCTTTTTTTTCAATTTTATCTCATTCAAATTTTTCGTACTTGTGTCCTTGTTTTTTCTTTTTTTGCGTACGTTTGTGTGTGTGTGTGTGTGTGTGTGTGTGATTTTTACGTTTCGCATTATTTTGTGAATTTCTTTTTTTCTTTTCTCTTTCTCGATGTTTTCTTTCTTTTTTCATTTTATTTTCTTTTATTCACTTAGCACGAATTTTGTTTTTTTTTGGTCTTTTTCCCCAGGTAGACGATGTGCAGCGGTATTTTTTTTCTTTTTCTTTTTTTGTTGGTATTTATAAACCGACATGGTAATGGTAATTATTTGGAAGTAATATATTTGTATGTACGTATATGAACTTTTTTCTTTTGATTTGTTATCTGGAACTTGCAAAATCTTTTTTTTTTTTTTTAGTTGACTTTTGTTTTTAGTTTTTGAAAACATCGACGATGGATAATTATTTGTACTGTTTGTATATAAACGGAAGATAAGTACAAACTGTACTTATGTATGATACATGTATTATATAATATATTTAATTTATTTTATTATTTAATATCTATTTTATTTATATTATTATTATTTATTTTATTATATTACTATTTTATTATTATTTATTATTTTATTATTTTATAATAATATATATATAGTATATTATAAATATCTATATATCAATATTTTCTTTATATAATATATTTATAATATTAATCGTACATACACGTTATTACAGAAATTATGTAAAAAAAAAAAAAATATTTAATATTAAATTTGTGGTTGTATCGATTAGGTGTAAATGTTTTTAAAATAATTGGTAATATTTTGTAATGTTTTGATTTTTAATCTGGCACGAGTGACATGTGTATATTTTATTCGTTTTGTAAAAGTTATTTGAACATCGTATTTTTATATACAATTTATATATATATATACACACACACATGCTCTCTCTCTCTCTCTCTTTCTCTTTCTTTCTCACTTTCATTGATTTATTCTTGATTATTCGAACTATCCGTTTCGTAACCCGTATTTCTTTATTTCCTTTATTTTTATTTAATTTTTCGTATTGATTTTTTATAAATGATTTTTTTTAACCCACCCTCTCTCGCATTCTCACACTTTCACACTCCTGTGATATCACAACTCGTTCATTATCCTGATCACGTTCGGAATCCCAGATCACTGAGGTGGAACGCGAAGATTGCTTTTAGAAGTGAATTTAGAGATTCCATTGTCGCATCCTTTATTTATAAACGATTTCGTTCAACTTCTACTTTCTTTCGTATTTTTTAATAACTTTTGGTATTTTTACTTGTACAAGAATGTGCGTGTATTATAATATGTATGTATAATATCAACGGGTGGATATGCATATGAAAATATTTAAGGAAATATTGAGAGATGTTTTGGTAATATGGGTTCTCTCTATTTTATTTTTATTATATTCATTTCAAATAGATTACTCTTTTTCTTTATCTCTTTATATATATATATATATATAAATTTTTTTAAATCTTTTTTTTCTTAACATTATTAGATTTTCTTGATCAACTTCTCCCTCGGGGAACCAACGAGTATCTTATAAATAAATAGACAGATTTCTAGCTTGATTATCGTTCAAGGAACGTAAGGTCTCTTTAAAAACTTCCACTCTTTATACGCTTTAAACAAATTATCGTATTATTTGTAAATATTAAATAATCATCTACATACATATAAACATATTATTAAAATATACAAATTCATACGATAATTAAATATTCGTCTGTGATAAGTTGAAATAGAAAAATAAAATATGAGTAAAAATTACAGAATTAATTTTCATTTAAATTACGTCATTTACAAATTAAAAATTTCACTTTTATATATTCAACGTTATTTTTATTTAAATTAAACGTATATTTTTTTTTTTAAATGTTATTTTTATTTTTATCAGATATGGAGGAAAACAGAAAAATCTGACCAATTTTAATTTCCATTTTAATTTTGATTTTGATTTTGATTTATTTTATTTATTTATTTTTCTTTTCTTTTTCTTGGAATGATTGATCTGAATGCAAATACAATCAACGATCTCGCAGATTCGAATCGTTCGTTCATGCTTTTTTCTTTTTGTATTCAATACAGTTTTTATTAAACATTCTAATTCAATAAAATTCTTTTGTATGGGAAAAGAAACGCTCTCTAACTATTTTACGTTCGCTGGAATATTGGCTTTGTTATTTCTACGAGTATTGCGAAAAGCTTTACCGTTTTGTAATTTTTTTTTTTTTTTTACCTCCTACTTCTTTTTCTTATTTTTTCTACCTTCTATCGCTATTTAGCAATTTTTTTTTTCACCTAAGCACGCATCATTCTCGACGATTCTCACATTGATAACAACGACACAGTCCTACTGACCCAGTTTCATCTTATCAGAATCAACGATGCACTGTAAAACATTACCTTTCACCTGATTTATATATCTTTATGTTTTTTTTTTATTATTTTACAGTTTAAAAACATAATATTTTTAACTTTAACGCGTATAGTGGGTCAAAAGTTTTTACACGATTTAAAAAAATTATTTTACACAATGGGTATTACTAAGAATTGTAATAAAGATTGTATTTTAACAAGTAAGGTTTAAAGTTTTATAAATAAAATAAAAATAATTTCTAGGTGCGGTTATGTTATTCGTGAGTATATTTACGGTCAGTAAAATAATAATAATTATAAATAAATGTAATCAAGTATTCGACAACTATAATCATCCGCAGATTGATAGATTATTGTCATATTGTCATCGGAATAAATTTTAAAAGACAAAAATATCGTTCAATTGATTTAAAAAAAAAAAAATAACTATGAACTTTTGGCCCATATTAAAAGTTTTAGATCCATCCTCTATTTACTTTTATATATATATATATATATATATATATATATATATGTAACGTTGACGTTAAGGATTTGCACTGGTATGTACGACGTAATTGATTTTCAAAATTGGAAGTTCGTTGTAACTCGTATTCAAAATCTCTCAGCAAACATTGCAACGTAGCGTAACGAATAAACGTCCAAGTATGAACGTTGTGTTGAATAATTCTGGGAAAATAGGGTCGATTTGAATATTATACTTTTATCTATACTGACAATGAGATTCTTGTCGTCCTAGGACAAATGAGCTTCCTACATTGACTTTGATAAAACGATTTGAAAATGTGCCACATGATCTTCATTTAAAATAATCACTTCAACTTCATACAGGTTTCCTTTAATTTCAAATTTTAATTAGAAATTAAATATTACGTATTTCTGTATAGTAAATTACCATTAAAATAATTAAATGTACTGTGTATCTATCTATCTATATATATAAAAATTTAGTGTCACGTCGTAGGTTTACGATGAACTTCGAAATTACTTAATCGATTTTAATGAAATTTTATTTATTTTGTATGATTTTTCACAATTTAGAATATAGGATAGTTTTTCGCGATTATTTTTTATTTTTTATTGCTAATTTAAAGATTTATTATTTAAAAGTTATCTAAGTCTCTAGGTTCTGTAAGTATTCAATAGATGGTGCTGTATTACAATCCAATTATTTCACGTTACATGTTTTTTTTTTCAGATTTATATATGACATAACTAATTTTTCTTTCTGTATCTAAGTGTGTACTATTAATTCATGTATTTCATTGTAATTTTGGTAATTTTTTTTATGTTTTTATAATTTACTACAAAATTAGATGCCCCAGGCCACTTGTTACAGTGGCTTTGTTCTAATACTTTGATTTAATATAATACTAAACTATTCAATGCTGTCAAACTAATATTCAATAATAATTTCTGGTAATTCAAATTAGGCATAAAACAACATTAAATTTGTAATTTTTATTTTTAAATAGAATTATATTAATATCAACGTTTTACAGTAAACGTATAATCGGTGCATCCTCTTTAGTACATTTATAAAATTAAATAAATAAATAAAAATATAAATACAAATTCGTTTGATCAAAGATTAGTTTATCTAGCTGATAATTAATGAAATTGATCGTAGATATATAATATGGTTGTAATAATAATAATAATTATTATTATTACGAGAGGGAGTAGTCAGTTGTTGGTTTAGTTTCGAATTCAATGTTCGACCTTGCGGCGAAATATCTCAGCAGCACCTCTTTATTTCCGTCGGGCAATTCGTGCGAGTCCCGGAATGGCGTGGCATTTCTCATTTAGGATTCTCAAATAGACGCTAGTCTACCGTGGAAATCCTATTCTCGTTTATTTTCAAAAGTAGACGGTGAAACCAGATGTGAAATACTGAAATCGTTAAGTATCCACTTTCTTCTATTTCTTTTTTCTACTTTATTCAGTATATAGTGTATTATCGTATTTTTTGATATAATTATCGTTAAATAAATTTTACCAATATCTACCAGATAAAATACAATTAAATGAAAGAAAGAGAGAGAGAGAGAGAAAGATATTTAATCATTATTATATAATTTAATTTAATATTATAAATATTAATATAATGTAATATTTTATAATATATTAATATTATAAATATTAATATAATTAATTTATAT
>NW_015148990.1:748885-820603 GCF_001465965.1 Polistes dominula | reverse complement strand
TTAATCATTTTTTTTTAATTTTTCTGGTGTAACAATATTTTTTGTTAAATATTTTTATCGATAAGTATTTTGAAATATTCTGTGACAAATTTTTCTAAATATAATAAAAAGGAGTGCGAGAGAGAGAGAGAGAGAGAGAGAGAGAGAGAGAGAGAGAGAGAGAGATAATGACAATCTAGATTAATGCTAAATGTTTTTTTGTTTGCATTATTATAATTATTATAATTTTTGATATAATGAGTATTGCAAAATATGATATTAAAATTGTTTAAATGACATAGTAAAGATATCAAAGTTAATTGATCGGATTAATGTGATTAGTTTATTTGTTTATTTTTCATTATATTTGTTTATCTTTAAACTTTAATCTCACAATTTTGGGGGGATTATTTGCTGGAACGATTTAGCTCTCGAACGGAACGTATGTTTCTTCCGGTTACTCAACGACGATCGAAGCGAACGTTAACACCCTTAAAGCCCATCATCCCGATTATCCCATTAACCAGATAACGAGATAAATATTCACTGATATTGCAACACACATTTTATCCAACATATTTTTTTGACAATTCCATTCGATCGATGGACAAATTTATTTTGTATATTTTCTCTTTTGAATTACAATATGTCATTTTGTCATTAATTTCTTTTTTTAGTTGCATTAAAACATTGATGATAAAATGATAGAAAGATTGAAAATATATAAATGTATCTTCAAATGATTTATTTCTTGATACGAATTAACTTTGGGTAATATTTAATTGTTTTCTTTTATTGTTATTTTTGTTAGAATTTTTATAATTTTTTTCAAGTATTGTTGTAAAGAAAAGTAAAACAAAAATATATTATTTTTTGTTAGATATAAAAGAATATATATTATATAAATATATAATATAATATATATAAATATATATAAAATAAAATTTATAATTAATAAGTAATATATATATATAAATAATTGTTAAATAATTCAGAAGAAATGTACTGAATGTAATTTTGTTTAACACTTAATCCTGTTTATTTCTATTATTTTTATATTTGTTAGTTTTTATCTTCAATAGTATAGAAAGTAAGAAGAAGGGGTAGTAAATGTTCGTGCTATTCCTTGATTTTTTTTAAGGGTGGATTACAAAAATCGAATAATCATGCCACCAATCTGTACAATATTGCATTTTTATCCTTCAATCGCGGAACGTCTTTATTTATTTATTTCGATTTAAAATTTCGTTTGTTTAGAAGAGGATGCACGAAGGTGTTTATTTTTTTAACGAAATGTATTAAAAATTGCGAAAGAAGGAATGTAAACAAATAATAAGAACAAAAAAAAAAAACATGCGTAGTAAATCTTAGTGCTTTTCCTTGATTTCTTTTGGGACTGCTTTTGAAAGCTGAGAAATCATGCTTCTATATAGTTAATGCGAATTTCTTGTATCTTCGTCTTTCACACGTTTCTTTTTCTCTTGGTTAGTGATTTCCCAAGAAATAGAAAGAATGAGGAAGGGTGAGAGAAACGGGGAGAGGGAGAGAGAGAAATATAGGCATATGAAATTGTTTTTATTTTTGTTTTTTTTTAATCCTTCCTCTTCCCCCTTTTTTTAAAATTCCGATTTACACATAAATATTGTGACGTTAATATACTCATCAGTGATTTTATATTTAATATAATTTTCATTTTATATTATATTATAATTATATTTATTTAATTATTTATTAATTATATAATTATTATATTATTTATTAAATTATATATTTTATAATTATATTAAATATAATTTATATTTAATAATATATTTAACTGTTAGAAAAGTTTAGTTATTATGTAAAAATACAAATTTCCATATATTTTTAATTAGAATTGCAAAACTTTAATTTCGATTCTATTTAACTTTGTTAGATTTGAATAACCTTACCCTATGTTGAGTTAGAACAGATTTTTTTTTTGATAGAAACCACAGATTCCTTCTTTTCATTCATTTATCCTTTCATTTCTCTCCATTAGTTCTGCTCTATCATTTTTTATTTCTATCGGAAAAAAGCTTTTTTTAATCGCTCGAGTGACGATCAATTTTTTATTTTTTTATTTAATAGACTTTAAGCCGATTAAATTTCGGTTATAATTTTACGAATGATCGGAACTGAAGATATTATAATTTAATGAACGTGATTCTTTTATTTCGTTTTTTATTTACGTTTGTCTTAATTTTTTCTTTTCTTTTACCCATATTGCGTGTTCTGGTATTTTTATTTTGTTGAAATTACGAAAACACGTAAACTAAATTCTTTTAATCGATATAAAATTATTTAAACATTCGATAGTAATATAACAAAATAGAAAAAACTCATATTTAGTCAATTTGAATTAAAATATATATTTTAAAATATTGTTAATAAAATATTTTATCCAGAACATCATCCGAAAATACGTTGAATCGTACTCAATAAGATAGTTCAAAGGTCACATCGTTAATCAATTGAACTCAAAATATATGACAATATTGTAATAAAAATTGTAATAATGAAAATGCAATTTTCATGATATATAAAAAATTGTATTACATTATCATCTTAAAATATATCCCAGCTATACTAAAAATAACGAATCAAAGGTCACACAATATAAATTTCATTTAATCGTAATGGAATATATGTTAAAATAAAAATTCTTAGAATTCATTTTAGTAATAATATCTAGAACATATCGAAATTGATCAAACATAACGGATAGGAAGTTAATACACCATAAATTCATTTGTATCGTAATGCAATATGTTAAAATGAAAATTTATCGAATGAAAAAGTAACTCATTTTAGTAATAACAAGTATAGTAATATAAAATCGTTTGAAAAACATTATAACAAAATAAAATAATATAATAAAAAATATTTATTCGGTTGTTTTTAAAGTTCGTGCCAATTTTGACGAAAGATTGAAATGCAATCCATTTAAGTTTTTTTTTTCTGTTATATATTTATTAAGTAATAAATATAACTATATATATATATATAAATGTTAATAATTATATAAATGTATATATAATTATAAAATTAATATAATAATATATAATAATAAATATATATAATAATTTAATAATTTCAAAATTTCGTCTTTCAGAACTTTTCAGGTTTTCTAGCAAAAGAACTTTAATGCCATCTATCGATAATCGGCACGAACTTTCCGGACAACCCAATATATACATAAATATATGAATATCTAATTATGCTACAGTTCAAAGGATTAAAACGGTAAATATTTGAGATACAAAAATTACTGAAACATCTTATTTTATGTTTTTCGTATTTTAAACTCTAAGTTATTATTGCATAAGTTCTACAAATAATTAGAATAAAATAAAAAAGATAGACTTATGAAAGAATAAAAGAGAGTGACAGAAAGAGAAAGAGAAAGAGAAAGAGCGTGTCAGTGCGCGACATCGAGCGTTTGCTCGTAGCGTCGCCGTTGGCATAGCCGCGGTGGAAAAATATTGATATTTTATACGCAAGTCCGCGGTTATTACGTCACGTTCTCGTGCCGCATTAAGTATGGCGGTCATGGCAGCATCGAACTACACCTGGACAAAAATAAGAAAAAGAAAAAGAAGAAGAAAAAGAAAAAGTTCAGAAAAAAGGAAGGAAAGAAAAAAAAGAAAGGGGTTTTCGACAATGCTTTAACAATTCTTCATCCCCCTTCATTCTCCCCCTTTTCTCCCCATCCATCATCACCCTCATTATCTCTCATTTTATCTCCCTCCCGTTGTTATTTTGTTTTTCTTCCCGCGTCCACCAATTTAACGAGTTCATCGTGTGTTATAAAAAAATTAAATAAGAATTGTTTTTGTTTTTATTATTTTTTTTTTGTGGTGGAGAAGTTTTTGTTATCGTTGAAAAATTAATGTTTTTTTTTTTTTTTTTTTTTTTTTTAATTAATTAATTCTTCGAGCGATTCAGATGAGTTACTTTTTTTTATCTGTCAATAATTTATTTATTTATATTGGTATTAGGTATTATATTTGTTTATCGTCTATCGCAATTTAGATTTGATGACGCAAACGCATCATCAACGAATTTCGAGTCACGATTAGGTCATTGCTAAAGCTCGTTTAATCGCAGGAAAACACACACATACACACATACACGCGTATATGTACAAATATGTACATGCATATACGAATCAACATAACACACACAAACATATTACTATAGATAGATTGACATACGATTTTAGATATGAGCGTGTACAAGTATCCAAGTGGTACACCTACGGTTAACATTACCAGTTCGTAGTGGTAATAGTACATATATGTAAATTACGACACTATCAGTACTGGCACGTAGCCAGTAACCGGTGCAATCAGTGAACACACAGGAAGAAAAAGTAAAAAAAAAAAAAAAGAAACTAGAAAAAAGAAAGTAAAGAAAAGGAAGGAAAAAGAGAAAAAAAAAAGATCGGAGACCTAAACTCACCCCTTCATCTTTTTTCTCTAACAGAGAAAGAGAGTGCACTACTACTACTACCACCCCACCACCAGTGCTACCCACCTACCCCCATTCCACTAACTTCTTTTCCACGACACCCCTTCTTCTCCACCCCTTGTCCCACCTTACTCGTTTCAAAGCCCCTCAGGCTTGAAACGGCCTTCGTTGTATGCCGTGTATATGTGTGTGGGGAGAGGGGATTGAGACTCGAAGGCCCGCCAAAATCATTCCTCGTGAAAAAAAACTCACCACGATTTCTATCGTCACCCTATATACACCAACCTACTACTCCCTCTTCTTATCCAATCCCTCACTCTAAAATCCCTAAAATTTCAACCCCTCTAAGCTTTTGTTTTTTATTATTATTATTATTATTATTATTATTATCTTATCTTGGTCAATCTATACTACAAGTAAATCCCCCTTTTTTTCTTGTACATAGTATCTAAGTGATTATGACTCCTATCCAATAACTTTTGTCGTCTCCTTGCCACGCGACTACCAAGAAAAAACGGAATTGATGAAAACACCTCAGGGTGGGACGTTGCGACCCTGAAGTGGATAGGGTTTGAGGGACTTCGGAAGAGTTGGGTGGCTTGAGAAGGGGAGAAAGGAAAAAACAAAAAAACAAAAAAAACTCTCTTTCGAAATCGTGCTCCCTCATCACGTCGGCTTTTTACAAAGCACTAGCATCATAGTTGCAAATCTAGTGTCGTTTCTTTCTCAAAGCAACGAAAGGATTTTCTTTTCTTCTTTCTCTATCTCTCCTTCTTCTTCTTTTTTCTTCTTTGTAGAGCAAAAGCCCCTTTTCTAGATTTCTCTTCGCACGTTCGATGATAACTATGTCAAAAACGTGTCTTTTATTCTTCTTTCTTATTTGCCAGACAATTTCAAAGAGTTTGAAGATTTAAAAGGCTAGATATGATCACTTCAATTTGATACATTTTCTATCTTCGTCTATAAGTCGATTTTTAATTTAAATTCGTTTATTTTTATAATAGTATTATATAATTTTTTTTTTTAATAATACATTATTAAAGTTCATTCTTATGTATGAACTTTTTTCCTTATTTTCTTTTTTTTAAATTAAATTTAGAAATGTATTTATCAGATGTTAAATAAAATTAGAATCTTCGTGCAGAATTCTTCGTATACATACATTTACATATTGATTATAAATATATTATACGAAAATATTGATTTATCTAATTATTGCGAACTGAATTCCAAGGGGAGTGGGGGTTGGATTTATCAAATTAAATATAACATTTTTTACAATATATAGATCTATTTGTAGATCTTTGAATTTATATCTACAAAATATTAATTTATATAATCTTATATGTAAATATATAATATAAAGATAATTTATATTTAATCAATAACAAATTTAAATATTTGTTTTACATTTTCTAATATTTTCATCGATTTTATGTTCAATTGTATAATTATTTTTTTTATATAAATAAAATAGATTTTTCAATTTAGATTTAGATTTTAAAGATGTAGATTCTATTTGTGCATATTATTATAATTATTATTATTATTATTATTTAAGTAAATATATAATAGATGAAATTCAATGCGATCTAGTGCATCGACGGTAAAACGTGGAATCTTTGGGAAAGCCGATTTACATTGTGTGTGCTTTCTCGTGAAATTTCTCTAAAGAAGTTTTATGTATCATACAGAAAGAAAGAGAGAGAGAGAGAGAGAGAGAGAGAGAGAGAGAGAGAGAGAAAGAAAGAGAGAGAAGTTTTATCGATCGGCCTGTTTACTCGAACGAATGGCCCCGAAGCCAGAGATTTATCGACTCATGGCCCGGAGCACATTTTCCACGAAATTCTTGTTTTTTTCCCCCTATTTTTTCCCTTATTTTTATACCTTCCCTTTTTTCTTTTTTTTTCTTTATTAACCGGTCGGTATCGACTCGTCCTAAAGAAAACTCGCATAACTTAAATTTTCTTCGAAACAAATCTCTCATAAATAGGGACTAACACTAACACGAAACACACATTAATATACATACAACTCTCTCTCTCTCTATATATATATATATATATATAAAAATAAATAAATATACAATATATCTTTATTTCGACGTTTGTTTTTTTCATATTTACGAACAGGTGCAATATTCTCAGTCGATCTATTATTTATTTATTTATTTTATTTATTTACTTTATATATTTTGTTTATTTTTATTTTTTACGTGACATTTTTTTTTCTTAGACGAGGGTAACCATAAAATTTGATGAAACGGCACGAAAAGAAACGGAGCGTAAAGATAAGGGGAAAGAAAGTGAAATAGAACCAATAGTTGTTGATGTGTGTGTGTGTGTGTGTGTGTGTGTATGTGTTTTTGTATGTATATATGAAAAACGTCGATCGATAGTTATTTGCGAGATGCGTTTTTACCTTGAGAATTTTCGATATATCTTAAATGATTGTTAATTAATCGTAAGAAATGTATAATTGTAATTTAAAAACACGGAGTATATTAGTTCGATGTATCATTTTATTCGAAATTAACTGTAAAACCATAGTAATTTGTCTTCTATGAAAGTCAATTAAATTTTTTTGATTTATTTTTATTTATATGACTTTCAATTTCCGTTCACTCGAAAGGTATATATATCTATAACGTAAATAATATTCGTAATAAATAGAATTTATTTTTCTACAAGTCATAGAATGAAGAATCAATGCGAGAATTTTAATTGACTTTCATAGAGGACAATGAGCCACTAGTCTAACTGGGGATTTCGAAGAGGACGGTTCATCGAGCTTATTATACTCCATTTTAAACTATAATGTACATTTTCTTTCGATTAATTAACAATTATTTAAGGTATGTCTAATACTCTAATATATACTACTAATATTTAGGATTGATTAAACTAAAATATATTTGTATCTTTTTTTTTACGTTCTTTACCAGTGATAACTTCGAATTGACAATTGTTTTATTTAATAAAATATCAAATGGGAAATTGTTTAATATTTCACAAATAAAATAAATATATTATTAATGTATACTAATGTATTTATTTCTAAATTGTTTTTATTTTAAACACACTCTAGCATTAGTTTTCAAGGAAAAATATCTAACAAGCACTATATATGAATCAATTGATTATTTACCACATAATAATACATGTTTAACTTTTATCTTTAGCATGGAAGGCCACGCACATTCTTTTTATTTCCATTCTCTTTAAAATTTATTACTTTCATTCGATCTTTATAATAATATGAAAATAATTCTAATTTTGTTTTTGTATCCATTGTATTAACAAACAGGGTCGACATTTCGTCTGATCTATCGATCTGTTTTATTCTTTTTTATTTGTTTATTTTTTTATTTGGATTCTCTCACAAGTTGATTACATTCCTTCAATCTCAATAATAATATTAAAATAATTTGATTTCATATATTAAAACTTGATTATCGTCATTCTCTCTTTGCCTACTCTTTCTAATGCACTCATTTACATATATACATAGATGGATACACGAATCACTAACAAGCAGAATACGTTTAAATGTGGTAGTAATCAACGATGTGAAAAGGGTCGACGTGCTGTCGAGCTTGATGAAGGATTATCGGTCTGTGGTATCGTACTTGACGTTACACTTCAATTCGTCACAAGTTTTACTCTCCTTCTCTCTCTCTCTCTCTCTCACTCCTTCAACTCTTTTTTCATTTCTCTTTCTCTTTCTTTAATTAACGAAGATTACTATACGTTCATATGTAGGATGATAAAAATTAATAATTAAAAAATCCAATCGAATCTTCTTCGAGAATTTTCTTCCATTTTCTTCTATTTCATCATTTCAAACAATTTTTTTATTAAATTTTACATCATTTGTTTTTTTTTTTATAAAAAATAATCAATAGCGTTAGTATGTGTGCAAGATTAATTCGTGTTACAAATGACAAGTAGTTGGATATTTTTGTTTCTTTTCTAAAGTAAATCACAATTGAAAAAAAAAAAAAACAGATTTGTTGTTCTATATATTTGTTGAAGTTATTTTTTTACTCTATTTTTTTTTTCTTTTTCTATTCTAAAGGGTTTCAATTCCATTTTATTTTTTGTTGTTCTTCCTTTCTGGATATTTTTATTTCATTTTTATTTATCGTTGATTTTACAGTCGAAACGACATTTCGGTATTTGATTCAAGGTTCAAATATAACGCCTAAATGTGTCATGGAGTATGTACCGAAATGTCAGATTTTTTTTTAAAGCTAACGTAAAATAGCGCAAAGCACGAACAAACTTCATAGGCGAAAGCTTCGAAGCTATGCAAAGAATCTCTGCTCTAGCTGGATTTATAAATCTTGTGATATGGGTACCAACCGAAAGCTTTCTCTCTCTCTCTCTCTCTCTCTCTCTCTCTTTTTCTCTCTTTCTTTCTTTCTGTGTGTTTTCTGCGTGTGCGTGTGCGCAGTGCCTGTTTGTGTGTGTTAGTTTCTCTCGTACTTTTTCGACCCGCTGAACTTTCCAAGAGCACGGAAAACCCAAAGGACTCAACTCTTTCAAAAGCTTTTTTCATAAACTCAGCGTCGTAATAACCTACCTCTAACACGCATCATTTCAATTTATGAAAATCTATCTCCTTTAAGTATTTCCTTCGATCATCAATAAGTAAGCCCCTTTTTTTCTATTCCATCGTTTAGACAACTTTTATCTTTGATCTTACATTTGTATATGATTTAATATTATTTTTTCTTTTTATTAAATAAAAACCTTTTCGTTCTCGATTATTTGATTTCGATGATGATACAAAGAAAAATTTAATGGTTTATTTTTAAAAAATTATAAATGAAATGAGAACCTTTGTAAATTTTATGCAAAAACTTATAAAACTAAATAGCGTAATCAATTAAAATTTGTACATAATTTATTGGATTAATATCTTTTTTAAATATTTCGTTTGATTTTTGTAAAGATTTTTACATGTTTTTTTTTATTTTAAAATATCTCAAACAAACCAAAAAAGGATTTATTTTTAAGATTTTTAAAATTGATAGTTAATGTTTTGTATTAATATTATTTTTTATTTATAATATTTATATTTATATAAATTATTTTATATATTATTTTTATTTATATTTATTAATCGTTTATATTTTTTAAAGATATTTTCAGTTGAGATAAAATAAAAAATAAACACTGCAGAGAATGTTTAGATCTAAATAAATACAAATTCTTAGGATTCGATATAATAATGATGATGATTATTATTATAAATTAAAATAGAGGAAACACACACACACACACACATGAAATAGAGAGATTGTATAGTAGTACGCATTGTTCAAACGGATTCTAGTGATTCTTTTGATATTTGCGAGTACTCGAGTGGAAACTTGGCGTAATAATTCCCATCTGCTTTTGCAGATTTTCTTTTTTATTCGTGAGCAACGAGACACACACTTTTGCTCTTTATTCCGTCAATTTCATTTTCCCGGGTTTTTTTTTTGTTTTTTTTTTTTGTTTTTTCAACGTGATCTTATAACTTACGATCTGATTTTAATCGCAAACGCTTTTAATCTTTATCTATTTTTATTTTTTTTTTGTTTTCGTTTCATCCTTTCTATTTTCTCCAACGACGAGAATTTTTGTCAAAAAAAAAATAATTTTATTAAAATTCATTATAATTAAACTCAAATAAATTTCGTCACTCGTCTAGCATATTTTTTTTCTGTTGTTAAACACGTACACCTATTCGTAATATCAATAATTTTCTCTTTATTTTTATCTTTAAAAAAGATAAAAGTAAGCAAGATTATTCAAATCATATTAAGTACTGGCAAACATCTGTAAATATTTTTGTTCTCTCTTTTTTTTTTTTTTTGAAACACAGAAGGTGACCAACGATGATGAATCATTTTTTGGAACTGAAATTAAATTTAACAAAAGTGTTTGGATTCATCGTTTGAGGATCAACTATTGAAATCGATTATTTGGAAAACTATAAAATAAATAAAATAAGATACTAAACGTAAGATTAAAATATAATTTATTGTATTCATATCAGTTTGTGAAATATATTTCTATTTGATTTTAAAAAGATTCTTACAATTTTTAATAAAATATTATCATTCATGTTACATACTGCATTATATTTTTCTATTAACCCTTTGAATGTAGAATACTTTTACCTAAAATGTTTTATAGGAACAGAATAATTTATTATTAACTGTATTTTAATAAAAAATTATATTTAATAATTAAAGTTTTGGTTTTTAAAAATAATTTAATTAAATAATATGAATATTAAATTATTTTATACATAAATATTAACAAACAGGTATATGCTTCGAACGATAAGGTTAATAATTTTTACAAAAGGCATATACGTGTTCATAACATTCAAAGGGTTAATTATTTCATTTCTAATGCAATAATATAAAAAAATGAAGAAATAATAAATTGATGAAATAAATAAAACAAGATACTTTATATTCAATAAATTTTGTCAGAGGATGGTTTGAAGTTAGTTGTAAATATAAAAGGTAGGGTTGAAAGGTATTAATTCTTAACAATCATAAAAATTTGTATTCTTAAAATAAAAATGAGTTTAACCGGAAAAAAATTTTTTTTTATATCGGGCTCAAAATTGTTCAATTTATATAAGTTTTGAATAGTTAAGAGTAAAATAAAAAAATGTAACAGTATTTCTCTTTCTTTTTCTCTCTCTTTCTCTTTCACTTTTTCTCTCTCTTTCTGTCTCGTAGAACGTATGATCTATTTTTATTTTTCGGATAGCCGATATCAAATAGCTTCACTCGAAGCTATCATCCCTGTGTCTTTGATCGAACAACATACTATTCTGTTCAGTTTCAGTAAAAAGAAATTCTATACGAACTCTTACGATGATATACACACAAGCTTTTTTCTTAAATTTCTCTGATATCTATTTATATATTTATATGTAGATATGTATATTTTGTATCTTTTATATGAGATAAGAATTCCTGAAATGTAACTATAATATCTTATCATATATCGAGCATATTCAATATTGAAAATAGTAAAGTTACTCGACTCGAGATAAAAAAAATTCAATACTTTCGAAATGTCCATCAAATCTTCTTTGAAAGTTCATTTAAAAATTGAATATTTCTCGCGATATTAAATTGAATTATTGGATTTCAAGAATTTAAAAATTTGTTGTTGTTGTTTTTTTAATAAACTTCGTGTGATAAGACTCGATTGTTTTGATACTGGCAAGTATTGAAGAAAAAAAAAAACATATCGAGAAACGTTTATTTGGATTCATTTTACGAATCAACTTTTTACTCGCAAACGATTAAACGTTCGACGAAGTTTAAAAGAAAATGGTAAAGAAAATAAAAACATTTACCACTTAAGATTCCTCAAAGTGAGGAAAGAGAAAACGAAAAAAAGGGAGAGAGAGAGAGAGAGAGAGGATGAAAAAAAAAAATAAGTAAAGCAGGAAATGAACGGCTAGGAAATAGCAAAGATTTGTTTCTCTGATTTCAACGTTTGACGGAAGTTACTTATAAAGAAGCAATGGAAAAAACAAATATAAAAAGAAATATACTTGATAAAAAAAGAAAATGATTTATATATTCAAATATTTCTCTCAAATTCGAACTCGGATTTCAAACTGAGGTCGGAGGGTGCATTTATAACATCTCGTATGAAGCTACTACCACCTTTATACACATGCATACACATATAATATAGATAATCTATAAAAAAAAAAGTATATAACCTGGAATACGATTTATTATTTAGAGAAAAAGGGCTACAATTTGAAGATAATGTTTTATTTATTTATTAAATAATTGATAAATGAACTTAGAGATTCATTTATCAAATCCTCTCAGAAACTATTGCGGTTATACATGTAGGTACAAATGATATATACATACATAACGAATAAATATGTTTAAGTATTCTCAAATTTATTTCAATAAAATACACCCTCTTCCTTCTAACTACTCCATTATTTTATTCTCCATTTTTCGTTGACAAAATTTTATAAGGTCAAAAGTTAGTTTTAAGAGTATGAAAGTATTTTATATTCGAAATTAATCAACTCTCGATATAATCTATAATACTTTTAAGTTAACGAGTCTTTTATATTGGTACATATATAGGTATGTATATATTACGAACAATGTATTCTTGAAAAAACCTTGACAAAATCCTGATACAATTTTGACAAAGCCTTGACAAAATAACATTAAATCAATCTTCTTCAACACACACATACATTTTTCAACTTGTTTTCGTTTGATCGAGTAATATATATATACAGTGTCCACAATAATATATTGATCACAACATATACACAAAATTTATATGTATATATATATGAGTTTCTTCTTCTTCTTGTTAGTTTTTAAAAGATCATATTCTTTCTTTTCTTTATTACTTGTGTTTTCTCCTTTTAAGATAGTCTTTTATTTTCATCGTTGACGTTTCCACTGGTAGGAGCTTCGATTCCCAGTAAACAAGGTCAGTGTATGATCTGTCAGTAGATTGAAACTGTACTTGCAACTAGGCTGGACGTTAAGTAGGCTGGACATTGGCCAGCATTTACTCTCTCCCTCCCTCTTTCAACTCTCAATTCTCCTACCCTTCTCTTTCTCTATCTTTCTCTCTCGTTTACTAGTTCAATCTCATTGGATCAACTATTCATACAATATAATAGGAAGCCAACTTCCTTTACAATTTTAATCCTTCAAATGCAAACCTTGTATACGATTCGTTTTGTTACTGACGTTTTTACAAATTATTTTGATCATTTCAAATTATCTTCGAATATTTTTCTAATCATCTGTTTGTGATTCGATTGTTATATTATATATATATATTAAATTTATTTTTATAATTATTTTCTTTTTTTTTTTTTTGCATAAATTTGTACATTTTATTAACAGAAATTTATTATAATCGTATTAGAATTTAATACTTTTTACAGGATATTAATACAAATAATATATAGATTATCTTGAATAGATATAAATATGTTTTAAAATATTTAGAGCGAAAATTTGTTTTTACCAATAGGAATATAAAATATGTGAAAATGATTTTCACGAATTTTCTTTACATTCAATCATGTTTTATATATTTTTAGTTCACATGTATAGGATACATGTGCACACAAATATATACTCATATGTATGGATATGTTACACAGATTTGCATATCGTTTTATAGAGCAGATTCACGATTGATCTCGGTTCAAATTTACGATGTCAATGCGGGTTTCATGTTTATACCTAACTTACATTGTTTTTATGTATCACATGTATTACATGTATATGGTTATATACAGAGTGTTCTATAAATGATCAAATTTAGAATAAATAGTATTAATTAGGAATTAGTTAAATTTTTAAAAATCTAATTTTGATAATTATAAGGTTGATTAGACATTTGATAATTAGAAACAACAAATTTTAAATCGACGTCATTCGGATAGGGTGATTAAGAGGGTGAATAATTGAGGGTTGTTTCTTCTATGATTATTATCAATTAAGTAGTTCATTTAAAAAATTTTTAAACCACAATTTTCTTTAATTAGGTCTTTGAACGAATAAAGGTTACTTCCTTTTTATTTGTACAATAACAACCTGTCCGAATACATCTTGCATATACAATGAGTCACAGGAGTATTCGTAATCCCTGCTGTCAATTTGAAACAATCGATATTTGTTTCTGCTGCAATGTTTCAAAATTCTTATGCAGAAACATAAATAACTTTTTAATTGATGAAATTAAAGAGAAAGTATAATTGTTGTAAAAGAAGTAAAATTGATCTCATTAGAATATGTCAAAGTCAACTTAATATTATTTACAAAAATATTAATTATATTTTTTATTATACATAATATTATTTATAATTATGAATTTAAAATTGATCTCACTAAAGTATGCCAGAGTCAACTAAATATTATTTAAAAAAATATTAATTGTATATTTTTTATTATATATAATATTATTTAATTACGATTATTCATGTGAGACTAATTTTCTTATTATTTATAACAAATTATATTTCTCTATTAATACAATATTCTTTTGTAATAAAATTGATTTCAATTTGATGATTTGAATTCACATTTTAATGATCCTAAAGTATGTTTTTCAATATTTCATATGAATATCGAAACATTGCATTAAAAGCGAATATAAATTGTTTTAATTTGACAATGAAGATACGAATACTAATGTATTGTAATTGGAAATATATTTCACAAACTCTTCTTTTTGAATACTCTGTATAGTAATCATACATATTATATATATATATGTACTTATATACAATTCTCGTGTTAAATTAATATGGAAACGGAATAGTATGTGTTGATCCCATCTTGGCAAGGAAAGCTCGTGGGGAATTGTAATAAAGACCCTTATTATCATTATCAAGGTCATTATTATCATATCCTTATTATATCTCTTAGTCATGCTCTAATTTTAATAAATATTTCGAAAAAAATTCATGGGGTAAGGAATTATAGATCTAAATGATTATTACGAATAATAAATTCTGAGATATTAATTTAATTATTTATTTGTGTAAGAATAAATTATAGTTATACCAAAAGACTTGAAAAGGGGTGGCATACTTTATATATATTAAATATCTTATTACAAGTCCTTAAAAGAAACAAATATATTTCAGGTAATAAAAATTTCTTTTTTTCTCTCTGATCTTTTTAATTTTTTTATTATTTACTTATGTGTATTAAAAATTAAGAGCAACATATTTTCGTGTGATCTTTAAAATACAAGCTTATATTTTAGGTAATAAAATTCTCATATATCGTTTTGTTTTATTTGAATTTATTTTTTGTTTTTTTTTTTTGGCAAAGTTCCAACTGGTGCCGAATAATAAATTTACTTTACGATAATTATGACCATTTGGTCACAGATGTAAAAACGTTATTGAGTCTTAATTAATGTATTCGAGTATTTTTTAATTTTTTGTTGACTTTGTTTTTAGCTAATAATATACTGAAGTGGTTGTTCAGTATAATATTATTTAACTTCTAAATGTTTTTCAAACTCTGTGTTTTTTTTTTTTTTTATTAGCAAATTTGTAAGAATTGTAACAATTGTTATTAGGAGAGAATTGCAGATGACAAAGATATGTAATATTTATTATAGAAAAAAAAGAAAAAATAAACAATCCTAATGAACAATCCTTAATGATATAAATTACTTTGGTAAATGTTATTAAAAATTCGAATCAAAGAATAATCGAGAATTGACGTTTATTGGCGGATTAACGTGTTCCTCTTCTTATTTTTGATTCGAACAAGTTGGTGTAACACAACGAGTTACGGTAGAACGAGTAAAGACAAGGGGAAGAAGATAAGAGTGAACTGCTACCCTGCTGTCTTCTTTCCTTTTCTCTCTTTTTTTTTCTCTTCTCTGTCGTGAGTAAAGAGAGAGAAGTAAAAGAAAAAGAGAAAGAGAGAAAGGGAGGGATATAAAAATAGGTCAACCCCTTGAGCGTGGCGACGACTAGGACGTCGACTACGACTACGATGACTACGACGACGACGACGACGATGAGGAGGACTGTGATGGCGACTGTGGCGTCGTCGTCGTCGGCGTCGTCGGCGTCGCTCCTCAAAACGATGGAAATTCAAAGGCTTTAAAGCAGAGGGAGAAAATAGGTCGGTCTCTCACCGCCCCTAACCATATACTATATGTTACATGGCATCTGTATCGTATAAGAGAGAGAGAGAACAAGAGAGAGAGAGATAAATCGTATGGGTATTTTATTTTCCTACGATCCTATAAAAAAAAAGAAGGAAATTTATTTTTTTTTTTTTATACATATTTGAATTTTTTCATTATTATTCATGGATATTTTTTTGTATTATTTTTTTTTTTTTATCTTTCTTTGTTACGTATTCTTCGAATTTTTAATATAATTTTATATATTCTTAATTTAATATATTCTTGCATTTAATATATTCTTTAATATATTCTTAATAACATGTTCTCATACATATCTTATTAAATATATTTTTCGTTTTTTATTTACATTCTTTTATTGTTAAAAATTATTTGATAATTTCTGCAAGGGATATTTTATTCGATAAACTTTATAGATTTAAGATATATGGTTTAAATTTATCCTGACGTTACTTTTTATAATTATTAATCCCTACATATATAATTATATTCCCATATATTTTATTTTTACTTTTATTTCCTTCGTTTTATCTTTCAATAGGTATTTATATATACACATATATCTTTCGATATTTTATACTTATATTCTACTTTATCCCCTCCCCCAATTTTTTCTAATTCTTATTTTACTTTTCTATAAATATATCACACAATTACTTATTTATTTTGAAAATTTTAAACCTACAGCTTCATTTTATACATTAGTATACATTTAATACTTTTCTATTTTACTTTTTAGTATCTTTTTTCTTTTCCATTTCTTTATTTTCCTTTTTAACACACTCACATACACACACACATACACTTACGTCTTTGATATTTCCTAGTTTTCCTTCTTCGATCTTTATCCTAATATTCCTATTGTTTTTCTTTCTTCTTTATATATATATATATATATATATATAATATTTTTTTTTCATTCATTTTTATCTCTCGAAAAGAAAATATGTACTCTCACCTTTCAACGTTTAGAGATATTTCACCGCCTTTCGAATAACCTACCACGAAGCAACGAGTTCCTGAAAGGAATTCACGAAAAAGAGCAGTGACTTTGTTTTCTTTTTCTTTCTTTTTGTTTCTCTTCGTTCTGGATCAGACGGATCCCTCTTGTTCTTGGTACTTATCCAACGTTACTAACGCACGAGTTCTCCCTTTATCTCTATCTTCATCTCTTTCTATTTTCCTTTATCTATCTATCTATCTATCCATCTATCTTTCACCTCTTCGAACCACCCTAATCCACCCTAACCCCCTGCATCTTGCTATTCCCTCAACCTCCATCACCACTACTACCACCTGCATCACCAACCGAGGTGTTTGCTTTTTTTTCTTTTTCTTCTTTTTATCCCCCACCCCATTTTTTCCCTCCCCCCTCCTTTCCTCGCGTCCTATCACTATCTTTCATTTTTTTTCCTTTTCATTTCGGTTTTTTCTTTCTTCCTTCTCTTTTCATTCTTTTTCTTTCTATTCATTTCTTTTTTTTTTTTATTATTCTCATTTCCTTTTCTTTTAGTTTCTTATTTCAGCGACTACCGAGGATGAGGAAGACAAGAGACTTCGTAATTAATCGGAGACCCTGGTCGTTCGTAATTAAGAAACTTCGTCTTGTTTGTCTTACGTATATCACGTTAAAGTATTTAGAATGAAACATGGGATTACTTTAATTCTCAAGCGTGACTGAATTTATCCTTTTCTTTATTTCTTCCTTTTTTTTTATCTACCTGTCTATTTATATCTCTCTCTCTCTCTCTTTCTATATATCTGTGTGTGTTTTTTTTTATCTCGTTTTATTAGATTCAAATAAATGAGATGTTATTACGAAAAAGAACCAAGGAAAAGCATGCAGCTAAGATTGGTACAAAAAAAAACATATGTGCATATCACACAAGTTAGAAGTGAAGCCTTTAAAGAAACAAGTTTCAAAGGATAATTTATTATATAATATTATTATAATATTATTTGTACTTATAATTTGTAATGATTTATGTAATTATTAATTTAATTATAAAACTGTGCGCCTGTTCGTATGCAACTCTCCAGACACACTTTGAAAATGTTGCTTACGAGCGCTATCTACTTGTACGGAATTTTTTTGCAGTCAAAACTGTTTATACAAATATGTATGACGGGTTGTCTATCTTTCGGGCAGAAAAAAAATTCCGTCCTGACAGATGGCGCTCACAAGCAACATTTTCAAAATGTATCTGGAGGGTTGCATTCATACAGGCGCACATTTTTATAATAATTACAAAGAAATAAAACACTTAAAAAAATGTTAGCAAATCAAATATTTTTACAAATAATGAACTCTAATATTGTAATTAATTTATGCATATTTTTAGAATAATATTTAATATTTTATATGAAATAAAAATAAAAAATCATGTATGCAGATCACACGTGTTAAAAGTGAAACCTTCAAAAAACTAAGTTTCGAGAGAATGAGACGAATACAGAGTATCAAGAGTAAGATAATTGTCACATTATTTTATTATAATATTGTTAACATATACATCAAAAGGAACCGGTGTTTTATGTGTTCTTAGATCACAATTTTGTTTATAAATATATTTAACACTTAAAAAATCCTATTAGTGGTCCGCGGGATTGAAATTATGAATTTAATGGTCCGTGAGGTCAAAAAGTTGTCCGACCAGCTGATAATATCATTTACAATTAAATTGGTGAATTTATATATTTAGGTATAAATAAATTATACATATAAATGTATAAAATATTTCTTTTTCTCACTATAACTTAGTTTAAAACACAATGTACGTTCCAATAACACTGTTTAGAGTTAAACTGACGACAAGAGAATAAAAGTGAGATGGTGAGATAAAGTTTATGTTATTTGAGTCATCTCTCTTTCTACTCTCTTTCTCTTTCTCTCTCCTTCTCTTTTCCACTCTCACACATACATTTTTATCACACTCTCTTTCTTTCACCTTCATCTTTGTTACGTGTCAGCTCTTGGCGACGACATCTCGAAGTCACCAGAGCTAGCTAGAGCTCTATTTCTTTTCTTTTCTTTTATTTTCATTTCTTTTCTTTTTTCTCTTCACTACTCGAGACCTAAAGAGTAAGAAAGAGAGAAAGAGAGAGTAGTATTACTTTCAAGACTTTTAGTATGACACCCTCGCGTTGCTGCTACAAACACTTGCCCTCCATTTCGCTTCTCTAGAATCTACATCAAGTCGGAAGGGGTGTGTTTCTTACCTTCGTGGATTTGGATCGGCTTCAGGAGTGGGTAGGATAAGATAATAAGGGGTGAAACGTGACCGTATTACTCGGAAAAATAGTATGATGAACTTTTAAATGCTAGTTACACTTCTACTTTATCTCTTTCAACTTTGTCATTTATTTTTATCTCTTTTTATTTATCCAATTTTAAATTTACTAATAAATAATTAGAAAGAGAGAGAGAGAGAGAGAGAGATAATAACAATTATGATGATGATAATGATTACAAAATTACATTGAATATTTTTATGAATATTATTAAGGAAACATCTGTTTTATTAATGAAATATTTTTAAATGTATACTTGATTATTAATTTTTTGTTTGTTTATTTACTATAATCGATTACAAAGATCGACAAAATACCTACCTGATATTTTATTATGCAAATTTGGAACACGTTTTTAATTTAATAACGAATATTTTATCTTTTTTATTCCTTTTTTTTTTTTTTAATGAACTTATTCGACGTGAAAATCCAAAATTAAAAAGTATAATAGATATATTAATCAAAATAATAATGAATTTATACATTAAAATATTATCAAGGAGAAGTATATAAATATCTATATACAGGAAGCTTTAAGAGAAGGTCTTATTCCTACTTATTTCCATGTTTCTCGTTGAAGCGTTGGACTGTAAACCATTTCCAACTAATATTACTATGAGCGACTTTGCACTGGTGCACGAGGAAGACGATAAAGTGGTTCGAATTTACGGAAAACTTATCTACATATATAAACGTACACATATGCACATATATACATATACATGTACACGCATGCATACATCGTAAAATTATATTTACGAGAAGAAGTCAATTTTGTATATCACTGTTTTATTTATCTTCGCAAAGTAAAATAAAGAGAGTAAAAGAGAGTAAAAGAGAGAGAGAGAGAGAGAGAGAGAGAGAGAGAGAGAGAGAGAAAAAAGAAAGAGATCATTTTTCGTTTTCAATGATATTTATAAAATAATAATTTATTATTTATTAAAGTATCATGATTAATATGCAAATATGTAAGTTTTGTTATATTAAACAGGGTTACACACCTTCTTGACGTCAAAGAAAACTATGACGTTGAAGGTTACGTCAAAAGAAAACTTTTCTTAATACGCGAGTTTTTCCAAACACCAATTCTTGGTGTAATCACTTAAATATAAATGCGTTACACATTTATTGCATATATAGTACATTAATTTTACACTCGTTACGTTCGAAAATAAATGATTTATTATTGAACTAATTAACGTCGTTTGAGTTTAAATTTATTTGTAACTGATCAGTGTAAATACAGTATACTTTGAGTATAATTAATGTGTATACTTATTTAGAAATATTACAAATTGCAAATCGCGTAATCCTTGGACAGATTAACATTTACTCATATAGAAATATAAATGAATGTATATAGAAGTTTAGTAAATAAAATAAAATAATAATAGATAAAAGTATGAACTAAAATTTATGTCACATTTGGATTTATATATTTATTATTATTCATTTCTATTTACAAATATATCTATATCAATATTATATTGAAATATTTATATGTTTTTAAACATATATTTTCTTTTGTTTTTTTATAGACTTTCTGCGTGGTGTCGAAGAGATTTCGAAAAAATTACATCCATAGGTTCACTGCGACCAATAGTTGGTTTCTATTTTCCCCGTGGAATCCTATAAGACGGTGTTGCATCTTCCTGAGTACTAATCAGTACTTCGATTACATGGTCATGGCTACCATACTACTTAATTGCGTCTTCCTGGCCATGACCGAAACCGTCGAAGAAGCCGAGTAAGTATATTATCATTCAATTTTATTATCATTTTTTTCTTTTAAATAAATTATACTTTACAAATAATATAAAATATTAATTAATAATTAATTTATTATTATTATTATTATTATTATTATTATTATTATTAAATAATAATTATTAATAATTATACTCTCTACAAAAATATATCAAAGCAACCAATAAATACTATTATATAAATAATATTATATATATAACATAATTTATACTTTAAAAACATTGCGCGTAGTCTAATCTACCACTTTCATACATAATAATAATAATAATAATAAATAAATAAATAAAAAGTTATAAAGTAACATATATACGTATTATAATTTTTATATTAATAATTAATATATTACATTATACAATACATTTAAATAATATATAGTGCACCCGAATAGTCGATGATTCCACATATAAATATAAGTCAATACAAAACATATAAAAATTTATTCTTTGATACCTCGTTTTTGAGAAATTCATGTTTATAAATTTTTAGAAGCACGCGTATATTCCAAACTGTTTATTTAACAACGTGTACCAACTATAAATGTTTTCTTTCGCATAACATTTCGTATACATTGTCCTTCGCAAAGTTTACATGTGTCCTTCAATCGTGCGACTTATATATTCTTAGCTTAGTTTGTCTCTATCAGTTGAACTGTTACGATGACGTATCCTCACAGTACAACTAAGCATTAGAAATAACGATTTTTAAATTGACGCCATTCGAAAGTGGTGATAAAGGGGGTGAATAGAAATTAATTGAGGATGGTATACCTTTTATGATTATCATCAATCTCATGGTATAATAAAAGGTATTTCATTTATAAATTTTTAAACCATGAATTTCTTGAAAACAAGATGTCGAATGAATAAACGTAACATCCTTTTTTTCGAATTATTTTTAATTGTATATAATCGTAACTGAATACACTCAGTGTCGAGTTATAGGAGTATTCGTAATCCTTTACTGTCAATTTGAAATAATCGATATTTATTTCCGATGTAATATTTTAAAGTTCTAATATATTGAAGAAATATACTAAGCTTTTAAATTATTATGACATTAGTTTTTGTTCGGATGCACTAATTGGTCTGAAAATTAATTTCAAACGAGATCTAGTCGTATCATTTGATAATGCACCAATGAATAAAAGAAAGAAAAAAAGATAGAAAGAAAAAGAGAAAGAGTTTTATATGTTAAGTTTTGCAAAAAAATTTTTTTTCGAGGTTAACTTCTTTTTTTTTTTTTTGCAAATATACAATATATATCTTTCCTAAATTTTAAATTTGNCTTTTTTTTTTTTTTGGTAAAATAATGCGTCTATTCGTAGGGGTTTCTTTTGTATGCCGATCATACTTTTTTTAAAACTATCTTATCGATCAAAAATGACTGTCTCTATTTGAAAAGAATATTAAGCGTTAAATTTTACTTTTTCTTCTTTATCTTTCTCTTTTTCAAGAACGAAATTTCAAATACTTTTTGAAGAAGAACGATTTCAATTATTCAGCTTTCGTATCTTACTCTATTCTGACGAACTTATGTTTCTTATTAGCATGTAATTATCGTTTTAAGTTTTAAAAGTTATTCATACCAAAAGTATATCTAATATACTTTCTTCAGTTATGTGACATTAGATAAGAAACTATTATATTTGTGCCCATAATTATAAAAGTGGTCTAAGTCAAAATTAAAAAAAAAAAAAAAATGAGTTTATTAGTTATTACGTACCACATTATTTTAAACTAAATAAATTCAATATAATTTTCACGATATTGTTAAAAATGAATCGTCAGATAATGTTTGTTATTTCAATATTATATAGAATTCATATAATGTTCAAATATAAATCTTTAAATATCTCGAAACAAGAGATACATGACTTAGATCACTTTCATAATTATGGACATATTTAAGATTTAAAGTTTTGTTGATATATTTTATATTAATCGAGATTTTACTTGATCTCACTTAGTATCACTGTTATTAAAATTTATATATTATTATTCATATTATTCGTATTAAAATTCTTAATAATTAAGTTTAATTAACTGCATGTATTTTAAGTTTCTTAAAAATTCTGAAAACTCATTAAAATATTGTAATCTTAACAATAATATACTTCCAATCAAATTTGTATCAAAATATTGTGCGATTAAATTAATTAAATATTTTGACAAATTATCGATTTTTATTTTAATAATTTTTCAACATGCACTCATATACATATATAAAACTTATCATTTTTGTGATAACATTTTATCTATTATCATAATCATTAAATTTATATACAAAATGTTTTATGATTAAATTAATTAAATTGGATTTTAAAAGTAATTTTTCAACGTATATAATTTAATTTATATAAATAACATTATTGTAATCATCATTATCGAATTTACATGAAAATATTTGACAATATTATTACTTATTGTTAAATATATTTTTGTATTTGTATAGAATATTTTGATTACCCATAAGCTTATAATTTAATTACTTTTGTTAATCATTTTGACAGATATATCTTCCTAGCCATATACACGGCGGAAATGGTGATAAAATCAATAGCTAAAGGATTTATATTGAACAAGTACACCTACCTACGAAATCCCTGGAATTGGTTGGATTTTGTGGTGATAACTAGTGGTTACGCAACGATCGGTATGGACGTTGGAAATTTGGCTGGCCTTAGGACATTCAGGGTGTTGAGAGCTTTTAAGACTGTATCCATTATGCCAGGTAGGTAAGATTATTATTATTTATAAAATAACTTTTATAACATAAGAAGAACAATTTTTGCAGATAATCATAAAGTTATTTCATACAATTTATTTTATAGAACATAATACAACTTTTCCATTCTAAATTCATTTTTCAAATTTAACATTTATTCGTATAGTAATAACCAATTTAATTTTGTTGTTGTTATTCATTACAATCAAGTTTGTTTAAAGTTAATTTATATGTTTTTTAAATTAATTTTCTTTACAAATTTTTTTGAAGGTGTACTAAAATTTATTAACAATGTATAAACAATTTTTATATACTGCCAAAGTATTTATAGACAATTTTGTAAAACAATTATTTCCTTTTCGAGATTTTTCTTTTCGTTTAAAATTAATTTATATGTTTTATGTTTATATGTTCCCTTGTTTTCATTCATTTTCTTTACAAATTTAATAAAAACGTACTAGAATTTATTTTAAATGTATAAAAAATTTGTACATAGTGCTTAAGTATTTGGATGATTTTGTAAAATAATAATTTTCCTTTACGAGATAACATAATTGAATTTTGTTTGTAAAAAAGGTAAAATTACAATATAATTTAGAACTTGTACAAGATTTGAAAGAAATATAATAGATATTTATAATCATTTAAGAATGAAACGTTCCACGGTTAGAAATTTTTAGCACAATCTTTATATCTGTCTGTTAGTTGAACGTAATTGATGTCCTTGGAATGGAAAAGATCGTTAGTTGCATCCTCCAGTCGTTGCTTTTTAAATAGAAACGATCTGTTCTCATCTCCGTCGAGTTGAAATATATATAAAAGGGCTAATGTTGATTTATATATACATATGTACATATACGAATTAATCGATCAGCGAATAGAAAAGGAAAGAACACGTGGTTTTACATATGTATATACTAATGCATAGATACATACGTACATACATATGCGCATCCTTAAATATGTATTTAGAAATCCAGGACACGTATGCGGGTTGTGTACACTTATTATTAATTGCAATTTCAAATCAGCCGTATCATGTCCATCGAGGCTTGACTAATTCACAAATTTCAATTGGCGATTTTAGCGAAATATCCTCCGATAAAACGATTCATTCCATCGTCAGATTTCAATGATAAAATTCGAATCGGCTTGATGATCATGGAAATTTATCGACAAACGAAAACTAAAGAAACGTTTTCCAATACTCAATTTATGTTTCTATTATAGGCTATACTTGTTTATACGTATCTGTGTGTATAATAGTATTATTAAAATAATTTTACTAAGAACAAAGAAAATACAAAATACATCACAATATGAAATCGTTTAAAAAAATAATTAAACCTATTTATTGTAATGAGAATAATATAAGAATTAGTTGATAAATGTTGTTCTCATCCTTTTTTTTAAAGTTTTAAGACTATGTAGAAAAAATATAAATGAGGTTTGATAAAAATAAACAATTGTTTAATATTATTTACTAATACCGGTAAAAATTAAAAATAAATTATTAAAAATAAATCCAAAAAATTTTCTTGACACTCTAATAAAGTTGCGAAATGAAATATTTTACACTAAACTGTAGGATTAAAATAATGTTACTAAAAATAATAAAGCACATAAATCATAAACCATTATAATATTAATAATGAACACTATGACATTAAATAAAATTAATACAATTTAATTAAAATAAGCATTTATATATATATTGTATAAATTGTTGTCATTTAATTAACTCATCGTAATGGCAACTTTTATAAATATAATTTAATTTCTGAAAAACATGGAAATAACAATTTCTTTATTTTTAACTAAAGTAAAAACTTGAAAGAACATAATTTAGGATGTTATCATCAACATGGAAACAGTTAGGATATTTTACGAGAAAAGTTTCTGAAATGTTTTGGTGAAACAGAAAGGACGAGGGTTGTGATACTTAGAGGTTACAACTAGACCTAAAAGTGGTAGCAATGGGGTTGGATTTGGGGTAAGTGAAGAGAGAGAGAGAGAGAAAGAGAGAGATAGAGGGAGAGAAAACATTTAACATAAAGTTCATGACACAAAAGTTGCTTTGGAAATGAAGATTCATTTTGTATAAATAACTCCTTGTTTATATACGTACATTGCTTTAATTCTTAACTTATTTTATTTCTGTTTGTTTACGTGTAACTTTTATTTGTTTTCTAAATTATGTTATATTAATTTTTTAAAAAATGTAATTTAAAAACAGGGTACATTTCTATCATAAAGCATGTGAAGTTTCATCATTTTGTCAACGTTATTATTTTATTATGAAATCAACATTATTATATAAGTTATATTATTATGATATTTATTGACTGTTTAAAAATTTTGTCAAGAGACTGTAAAGCTGCTCTTTTTTGATCGAAAATAGACGCAAAATTGCCTGCCTTCCGTGAAGATTCAATAAAAATTTATTCGATATTGCATCATCAGTTGTCTGCGCAAATATTTTGCAACGTATGATAAAGTATGCATGGTTTGCGTCAAAATTGAATGAATAAAGATCAGTTTTTTTTTTTTTTTTAAATATACTCAGTATAACTTGCGTAATATTTTTGATTTCTTAATAAAATTATTACATTAGCAAAAAGCAGAAATGTTTTATAATTGAAATGCATTTGATGCATAAAATGCATAAAATGCTCATTTTACTTCGTTTTTTTCATTTAATTTTTTTTTCTATTTATTTACATAATTCTATATATATATATATATTACATAATATACAGATAAAAGCCATATACTTTCGTTAATATTTCATTTAAAAATAAAAAGCTCATTTTTTTAATTTCAGCAAATTTGTAAAAATATTCGTAAATAATTTATTACGTATAAACATTTTATTAATAATTATAAATGTTTATTACGTATAAACATTTTATCACAATTATTTGATATATTTTTATCATAATTTTGTGATACAATTTTTATTACATTTATAATAGAATTTTTTCGGACAAATTATTTGCAATCTAAAATATTGTATTGTAATAATTATCATTTGTAGAATTTTGTTGGATTTTTCTATTACTTTTTCGTTAGGTTTTTATATTAAAAAATAAGCAAATATCTTAAAAGATTAAAAAGTGCTTTTATGTCAGTCCTGACTTTATCTTTTACAGTCTTGTATTTTTTTTAAAAGTCTACCACTTAAATGAAACTATTTGTACTTGCTAAACCACTTTCATTAATGATATTATTATATTAAATCGTTGATTCTTCGTTTATTTGGAACGTATTTTCGAAAAGCATCATTATACGATAATTAAAGAGAGAGAGAGAGAGAGAGAGAGAGAGAGAGAGAGAGAGAGAAGGAAATTTTATCAAAGTTAGAAGATTTAGGTTTGCGATAAGGACTTAATAGCTCATTAAAAAATTAAGTTCTAATGTAACGTCTAATACGTTGATAGATTTTAGTATCAATTAATAAAATCATAATATTTCGTACACGCATATTCAAGGATTTCTCAAAAGTCGTTTTACTAATATAAAAATAAACTGTGATATTTAATTGTTCATTTGGAGATATGAATGTTTGATTAATATAAACTTTTATTAACAAAATTACGTGTGCTCGAACGTTTACTGCAGTCCATCCCAAAATTATTGTTTATCATAATTTTTTAATTTAATCAAATAATTTTCGTCACGTACCGTTTACTCGAATTAAACCTACCAATCTGTTCGAAAATAAATTTTCTTTTCAATCGAGTGAGAAGAAACAAATTGAATTTTCTGCCACACGACTGACTAATTTCTTCCGACCGAAATTTATCGACGAGGGAATAAATGAATACGAAAAAAAAAAAAAAAAAGATAAATATATTATATTATCAACGAGGGATGAAATTTCAATATTCGAAATGAATTAACCGATGCGTCGAGAGGATGGAAGAAAGAATTCTACCCTCCTCCAATTTTTATCTTTACTTTTTAAGTTATTTCCATAATATACTTGCATATGTGTATGCAAATGACTTGCACATATGTGTATATATATATCACTTTTATTCAGTTTAACATTCATTCGTTCAATTCGATGATGTGTTGGGAACACAAAATGATATTCGTCCCCAGTGGCATCTCATCTATCAGTAAAGATGGTGAACCATTAGAGGACTATAATTTTCTTCCTTCCCCTCCTACCCTTTTCTCTCTCATTCTCTTTTTCTTTTCATATGTGTGTGTGTGTGTGTATGTATTTCTCTGTCTTTCTGTAATTCTCTTTCTCTTTCTCTTTCAGTGTGTGTGTTTCTATCTCTTTCTGCATATGTGCATATGTGTGGGTTCACTTTCTGGTCTATGGGGACGTCAAATGTTCAATCAATTACGTTTGGATGTATATATAAGCGTGATCGTACAGTGTACGACGAGTAATGCGCGTTTACACGCGGGAAATAGATAGTCGTTTCTGGCATTTGATAGATGTACCTTTACCTCTTCTACTGTGTGACTATCACTCTCTTTCTCTTACAAACGAGCAAGTGAACGTTCATTCTAATCGTCGTAGTCGTCGTCGTTGTCGTTGTCGTCGTTCTCGTCGTCGTCGTCGTCGTCACTTTGAACATAATTTATATTCGTACAAGACCGTATCTGGGGTGACAATGAAATTGTTTGAAAATTGAGATTTCTCTTAACATTAACTTTAGTCACCCCTTTTCTATTCATTTAATTTTATTTTGTTATGTTTTTGTAATTCGCGAAAAAATCAAGATATTTTTGTATTTATTTACGTGTTTTAACTAAACTCTGCTTACCCTTCTCCCTTTTGTGTTTTTATCGATTTATTTATTGATAAAGTTATTTGATTTTGTAAAATAGATGACGTAGTTTTTCTAATATGTATTTTTTATATTTTATATATTATTATTATAAAATATATAAATATTAATATATAAAATAAATATATTAAAATAATATATACATATTTAATATTTTTTTTTTTATATATTTTATTTATNTTATATATTTTATTTATTATATATTATAATTATTATTATTTTTATATATTATTTTATATTATATTACATTATTTTATTTTATTTTATATTATTTATTTTATTTTATATTATATATATTAATTATAATTTTATTATATATTTTATTTAATTTTATTTTGTTAATTATATATATATTTTTTTATATTATTATTATTATATATATACATAAAATATTTTAAATACTGATACGTATTTTTAAGATTTTATTGGTTCATTTTATTAAAATCAATTTGTTTAATTTAGAAAAGAAATTGTGTCGTAGAATTAAAACGTTCGTATAGATTTTTCTTTCCACATAAACTTATTTTCTCTCTCTTTCTCATTTATTCTTGTCGTCGTCGTAAGTTTGAACGTAATTTATATATTCGTACGAGAGACCGTATCAGAGTGACAACCAAATTGTTTGGGAAATTGAGATTTCTCTCAGCTTACACTAACTTTTCTATTTTTTTTTCTTTTTATCTAGTTTCTTTCGCGTTAATCTTGGATAATAAATGTTTTCTCATTCGAGTTACAAATGTTGAATCTGATAAATATTTCTTTTGCACATACGTGTATTATTTTTATTCGTATAATTTATGAATTTGCAAATAAACCTAGAATTTACCTTCAAAATATAATCTTTAATGTGGACTATATTTTTAAATTTTGTAAATAACCTTTGATAATCAATCAACTGGATAAAAAATACAATTTGTGCAAAGAAATTTTAAGAATGAAATAAAAATTGATTAAAAAACTTTAAGAACAAAAGAGTAACCAATTAGGAAAGATATTTTCGTATATTTGTAAATTGAAATTCTAAAAAAAAAAAAAAAAAAAAAAAAGAGAAATGCGTCACCCTTGACGGCTATACCAAGTGTCGCCCATTTGTCACGAATTAGCATATGCATGAATCTTTCAGCACCTGAATTCTCTGTCTGAAACTCTCTTAACGTAAAAAAGGACAAAAAGAAAAAAAAAGAAAAACAACAGGCAGAAACATAGAGAGACAGAAATAACTTTAAAACAAGAAAAGAAATCAGAGAAAGACTAAAAGATCTCTCGGAAGAATTCTCAGAAAATAGGATGAGAAATGTAAAATAAATTAGAAACACAAGCAGCCAGATCATTTATGGATAAATATATCTTCAAATATATATCGCGTTACGTATTAAATGATATTATATTTTCTCACGAGTTTATTAACATCAACGATGTTAAGATTTGGTAGTTGCAGTATAAATTGCAACTGCGTTTTACGTGCATTTAAATTTGCAACTTTGTATGGATACGTTTAAGATCGTTGATTTAATGAGAGTAACGAGAAAGTGATGGGTGGAAAAAGGGTGAGAATAGGGATGGGGGAGGGGGAGAGTGGTAGAGTAAGGAACGGGGGTGGGTTAATGCGGTGCTGCTGCTGCTACTGCTGATGGTTGCCGATGTAGAACGGAATCTTCCTGCTTATCCCTGCGAAATTCTCGTCCCTGGTAATTACTATAGTCTCTCTTCTCTCATCCCTATATAATCCCACCCTTTACCACCCTTCGACCCCTTTTTCATCCTTCTACACCTCGTCGATTTGCATCCCTTCGTCTATCTTCTTCAACATCATTTTATTTATTTCGATGTAAATTCGTCGTCGTTGTCGTTGTTTTCCTCTACCTCCTCCATCTCCTTCATCTCCTCCAATTCCTCCTCTTCTTCCTCATTCTTCTTCTTCTTCTCATTTTCGTCGAATCGATAAAACGGAAAATGTGACAAATAAAAAAAGAATAAGAGTTAGGGTATCTGTGTGAGAGAGAAAGAGAAAGAGAAAGAGATAGTGAAGGAAGGTCGATGTCGAGCTTCAAAGAGATTGACGTAGTAATAGGAGGAGTTTGGGAGGGGGGAGGGATAGGGGCAGAAGAGGGTGAGTTTGGTTTGGATAAAGTCGGGTTCAGTTTGCAGAAAGGCTTTGCTCCTACTACGTTAACTGTAAATATTATCCTTTTTAAATAAAAAAGTAATTGAAGAGAATGGGGGGGGGGAGGATAAAGGGTGACAGGAGGGTGCGTGTACATTAACGCGAAGAGATTATTAGTTATCTTTATCTTTGTCTCTCTCTCTCTCTCTCTCTCTCTCTCTCTCTTTCACTCGCTCTTAATACTAATCGTCAACTCATAAAGATCTTAGGTAATATATTTTTTCGAAAAAAAAAAAAAAGGAAAAATAAAAATAATATAATGACATGAAATTATCCGATTACGTGCAACACGAAGAAGATGGTGGATAAATTAAAAAAAGAATGAAATTTATTATTCGTTTTAAAAAAATCAACAAGCTAACATTATAAATTTTCAACCTTTTAATTTTGTAGATTTAAATTAATGCGAAGGATTGATTTGATCGCTTATTAATTATATTCCTTGTTTTAATATTCATTTTTATTTTTATCATTTTACTTTTATCAGAATATTGAAAAAAAAAAAAATAAAAGAGAATTAAATGATATAATCTAATTACGTAAAACATGAAAGGATGTTGGAGAAATAGTGAATGTTAGTTTAAATATTATAAGCTTTTGAACTTTTTTTACTAGACATCGATTTTATTATCTCTTTAATAAATTTAATAATATCTATGTGTGTAAGTCTATCTATGTGTGTGAAGAAAGTTTTATAGATATTATAAATTTTATATATAAATTTTAATCATAAAACATTTTTCAAAAATTTCAAATAATTTTCTTCAATTTAATGAATAAAAATTAATAATAATAATAATAATAATAATAATAATAATAATTTTTTAAAAATCATTAAGCTTCGTACAAATCATCGTTTCTATTATATAATTAATAAGTTTAATTTTATTTATATGTTTATAGAATGATTTTATCGATACTATTAATTTTCTCTATTAAAACTCTAATTAATATTCTTATAGAATTAATTAAATTAATTATTAAATAATATTCTATAATAATTTATATTCTTATAGAATTTTCAGATAAATCAATTAAATTTTTTATATATTTTCTTCTTCAAGTAAAGTAAAATTATCTGATTACGTGCTGCACGAAAAACTTATTGTTAGAAAAAAAAAAATTAATATTAGATTTAAAAATTATCAAGGTACTTCAGAAATTAACGGTCATATTACTTAACTAGACTAAACAAATGTTTTATATAGACCGATTTAATCTCTCTTTCTCTTTCTCTTCTCAAGTATGTGCTTGGATTATCGTAAAAGATAAATCACGGGTTGAAAGGAGTACAATAAAGGGTGGTATAGTGTTAAAGTTAATTTGAAGTAAAGAAACATGAACATGAGACATCTACTTAGCTAACAGATCCTATCTTATAATGCATTAAGAAACCTGATCCTCTGAAGGATATAAACACACACATAAACATATATATATGTATACACGTATATAGTGAGTCTTTTTTCATTTCATATCATTTATGTCAAATTACACCTCTCTAACAACAAAATATTCTTTTACAATAAAATTGATATCAATTTAAATATTTAATCCTTATTTTACGATAAAATTAACGGGGAGTATCATTTCATAAACACGTTCATATTGTCGTATGGTTAAAAACTCTTATATGGGTCGATCGTTCAAACGATATAATAAATCCAAAAACATAAACTATGTATTTCTTCTTTTAAAAGACTATCCCATTGAACAATTATCTAATCTCAAGATAGAGTTTCTTCATTGATTTAAGGAATTAAATTTCATTTCTTATGAAAATTATGGAAACGAAAATAAAATAAGTCTTCGTGGATCAGTTTTTATTTTTTTTTGTTATTTGAAAACAGAATTTCAATTAGTAATGTTGTACTATCGATTTTGAACATGTTCATATTTTAATTATTTACTTTTTGTAAATTTTTTTATACATATATATATATATATAATCTCGTTATTTTTTAGAACAATTAATTAAACTTTATAATAAAATGATTTAGAATTTTTCACGGTTTAATTGAAATATACAATTTAATTTTAACATATGTATAAATCCTATGGACTTATATACCTAATAGATACATATATGTATGTATATACATATATCTGTAAGGACTCGATAGTATTTTGAGGAACAATGGGTAGCAGCAGCACAGTGGCCACTCGTGATTCTATCTTGAGTCGACTTTAGACTCGTTCAATGAATACCTTCTAACGACTCCTTTCAAGTGGAAACTATACTGAACACTCGGAAGAACGTTGTACCTACTCACCTAGCTACCTTCATACCTTTTTTACCATCCTATCAACCCTTGATCGATAGAATCGTTCTTTAAGCAACTCGTTAACTCGTTTGAGAAAAATATTCGTTTGGAAGGTTATTGTAATACCTGTAATATTACCTATTTTCGTGCTGTTGAATCAAAGTCAATCACGCTAAACTTATTATCCTTTCATTACTGTTTATATATATATATATAGCTTGCTTTTTAATTGGATTGGGTTATATTATATGTGCTAAATAAATTGCTTAAAATAATATCTTATTTTATAAATGAAGATTATAATTTTGTAGAAATGTTGCAATTGGAAATCAATTTCAAATATAATTTTATTGAATCTATATATTTATTTATATTGTTATATTAAATTAAAAAGAAATTATACGTAAGTAAGAATGAGTCAAGAATTTTCTGGATGATTTAAAAAGTTGACTTACTTTTATTTCTAAGCCTTTTAAGCCACAAAGTTTTACGATTCTGGTAAAAAGAGATTAACCTAAAAATTGTCTCACGAAAGAATAATCGATTTGTTCAATATCATCTACAAATCTTTATGTCCACTCTATGCATCACACAAATGTATGCACTTTAACGAGAATCCGTGAATTATTATTATCAATGATCTTAACGTTTTGTACAAAATTTTCCATTGGATTTCTGTCGATTATCATGCTAATGAAATATCGATTTTTCATCATACTGCAAAGAGAACGAGGGAGAAAGAAAGAAAGAAAAAAAGAGAGTAAGAAAAAAAGATAAAGATAGAAATAAAATGTAGTTCGAAGAAGTTTTCATCGTCTTCTTCAGGATACTTTGTTCCTGACTTTATAATGAAACGATTAATTCTGATCGAGCTTGAAAATCAACCCATAGCTCTCGTTCTTTTTAAACCTCCTCCCCCGTCCCCAACTTTATCATCATCCCCCTTCTCCACCATCCCCTTCTTCCTATCGTCCTCATTTTTTCTTTTGTTCAACTTCATCGAATCACAAACGAATTCCCCGAGTGATCGATTAATCAAAATGTCACTGACACAATTAAGGCTTTGGAAGAAGCGAGGTTGGGTGAAGTAAGGAGAGGGGTGATTTGTTAAAAGTGGATGGAGAAAACTTGTTCTATTATATATTTACGTTCGATAATTTTATTTATGTTACAGGCTTAAAGACTATTATTAACGCGCTCTTGCACAGCTTCAAGCAACTAGCCGAGGTAATGACACTTACGATCTTCTGCCTGATGGTTTTTGCCCTATTCGCTCTGCAAGTTTACATGGGTGAACTTAGGAACAAATGCGTGAAGCATCAAGAACCAAACACCACACAGATCGATTGGATGGAGTAGGTTTTTATATGATTATATTTGTTAAAATGGTATCGACAAATTATAAGTACGAAAAAATTGAATAAAAATAAAAATATCGTCATATTTTCATTGGAAATAATTTTATATATGTTAATATTTTGATTATTATACATAATTTGTATATTTGTTTATATCATTTTGAAATTATATTAATTTATGTTTAAAGTAATCAAAACGTTACATGTACGAGAGGGCTTGTGGGTATATGATAATAATTACACATATGAGATTTCTGGTAAATTTATACAAGATTGTGGGTCAGATCTATGATCAAAATCTGAAAACACATTCTTATGACAAGGGATTCATTTTGTAGTCTTGGGTAGACTATACTATACTCGATCTAATATATCCCATGTGTTTAAATAAATCCTAACGTAAAGATATTTACGTAGTAAACGTACTCTTCTAATCCCCAGTACGAGTAACATAGAATTACTTTGAATATAAGCAATCCCTAGAGATTCATTAACGATGGCAACTCGTCTTGACGTATATACGTGTATATTTGTGTATTTATTTACATCCTTTAGTTAAATGGCCAAGCTGTGAAACTATTAATTTACTTGCAAGATACCACGAAGACGAAGTACAAAGCTGTGAAAGCTTGAACTATTTGTCGAACATACAAATTTACTTCTATATAAATATAAACAATACATATTGTGCAATCTTAATTAAAAGTTTTATTTTTTTATTTTTATAACTTTAAAATTTGAAGCAACATTTTTTATGTAAAAATATTTGAAAAGAATATGAATTATTTTTTACAATCATTGACAATGTTTTAATAATAATTGTGTATTAGGAATTATAATGAAAAATGGAATGCAAAAAATAACAAATCGAGAGAGAGAGAGAGAGAGAGAGAGAGAAAGAGAGAGAAAGAGGAAGGGAGAGGGTGAATGATATTATTGAACTTTCGTTGAAGTAGAAATGTTCTGAACGGAAATTGTCAGATAGGTACTTAACGTAGTACTTCTTGAAACCCCGTTAAAAGAATTTTTCGTATATCACCCAACAGGTGGGCTTGGAACTCGTCCAACTGGGCTTTGAACGAGTACGATGAGCCAATCATCTGTGGCAATGTAACCGGGGCCAGGTTAGTGTATTTCCGTCTCTATCCCATCATACAGACCCTTGAGATAAGCCAACAAGGTATACGCGGATATAGTTGGCTTTTCATCGACGTTTTCAAGACGATCACACTCATTTTTAGATTAGGGAATGGTAAACCTGTGAATATTGTATTTTTTTTTTCTTATTAAAAGAAATTTTTTTTTAAGAAAATTAATTTAGAAGGTTCACTCTTTATTCACGTATATATATTTTTTATATTGTGATTTGTTATAGTAATAATTATTAAATCAATAATATTGTGGTATATTAAATTTAATAATTAAATTATATTTTGATAAAAATACAACATTAAATTATATCAAATATTTTACAAGTAATATATATATAATTTTATTTGGAAAATACAATTTAGAAATGTCTCATATCATATTTATAGATAAATATATCTATTTATTAATTATAGTGTATTATAGTGATATAATTTCGTATTATTAGTAATATTTCAATAAATATTACATTACGATACAGAACAATCCAATAAATTGGTTATATTAAATTATTAATTTAATTATATTAATAAATTTAATAACTTTTCTCTAATACGTTCATATATTATAATAAATATAAAAATTAGGAGATTCAATTTCCTATTTCTGAGTGTACTCGTTAAAAAATATACATATTTATGAGATTAAATTGTATAAGAACCTTATTTTATATTTTTGAATACTTTTATAAAACAGTAATGATTTTAAGAGGAATTAGAAATGGTCATTTAAAATTTGATGGTCCAAGGGATAAAAGATAGTGGAACGTGGGTTCGCATAATGTCATAAGGAGTGTGTGTGTTCGTTGACCGAAAGATCCGACAATTTTTTAAACTCATTTAAACAATTCGTAGTCAGGTACTTCTACTACGTTTCGAATTCCTACGATCTATAGATCCTCTAATTGCAGACACTGTAACGAGAGCTACACCTGCCTTTGCGTTGGCCCGAATCCAAACCACGGTTACACCAACTTCGATAACTTCTTGTGGTCCATGCTCACCACGTTCCAGCTGATTACTCTAGACTATTGGGAGGACGTCTATAACAAGGTCTTTTTCTTATTTTGTTTTTTAAACATTATTTTCTTCTTTTCTTACTTTTTCTCCACTTTATCTAACGACTTTGACTTTTCGACTTTTACAATCTTTCTGCTCTACTTTTTTCAAATCCTAAATCATTTTAATGCATTAAGATAACTTTAGAGTGTTTCTTATCTTTTTAATGTCCATATTTGTTAAGATTCTTTTTTTTTTTATTATTATTTTAGTATAAAATTATATTTATTATATTTAGACTATTTTAATTTTGTTATTTACGTATATATTATTTATATCATTTAATACTGTTTTGTATGTGAAAATATTGTATTAAATAAAAATTAGGTAATACAGTTTGTTTTTTTTTTTGTTCAACGTAAGTATAAATGTGTTGTGTAGTTTTATAATAAAACGAATAAATGAAATGATATAATAGAATTACTTTTGAAACAGGTATTGTCGGCGTGCGGACCTATTAGCGTCTCGTTCTTCACGGTGGTCGTGTTCTTTGGTTCATTTTACCTAATTAATTTGATGCTAGCTGTCGTAGCACTCAGCTACGAGGAGGAAGCTGAAATTACGAACGAGGTTAGTTAGAAATATTCTATTACGATGATTTCATTATTTGAAATATAATTAACACAATTAATTGCAGTAACATATATCTTTCATTTTTTGTCATCTTCTATTATTCTTACTTATATCAATATTTTCGCGTGCAGTGTACATACATGGTTGGTTTTAACAGAATACACGTTCAATTTGTAGCAGAAATGAGAAAAGGATTTTCTACTTTGATCGTAGGAAAGAAGAAAGGATTTAACCGACCATCGTGACGACTCGACGTTTAGTTTCGACCCGACGAAGATCAACATTAAGACCCTCACAAAAGAAAAGCAAAAAAAGATAGATGCCAGGAAGGGTGTACTTTTAAGCAGTTACACGAGAAAAAAGACAAGAAGAAGAAAACGTGGTAGAAGTTCTGCGGGCCAAGAAAAAAATGGTGGCGCACGTAGCAGGTTTCCTCTCAATTATTTATATATTAATTAAATTTCAATCATTAAAATATTCCCCTCAAAAAAACCTTCATTTCTTTTATTTTGTTTGATTTTTTATTAGACAAAACAAAGTCTGTTTAATGTGACAATGATTTTAAATGTGCCCTAGGTCAGTTACACCAAGTCCAAGTCCAAGTCCAAGACACTCAAGTGTCAGACCATCACATCTTCCGTTACAAAATGTAACACCTAGGCCACCGGAAGGAAATACGGTGCATAGGTTAGCACCAAATCGTGGAATGTTGCATTCGAGGCAGGCAAGTAACAACAGTAATCAACAATCTTCATTGGATGATTCTGGAGTGGTCGATGATCACGACGGTGACGATGTTACGTCTGCCGAGGAACATGATAAACGTGAACATCGAGAACACAGGGTAGAACCTCAAGATAAGGATAATAATCAAGAGGATGATGAGGATCAAAATAATCCTGAATCTTCTTTACGTCCTGATTATCCAACCGCTCCTGTTACCGTTTCCGTTAAGACTAGCAATCGAGAGATCAGAGTTCTCAAGTGCAACGGCGTCAAAACGAAGAAACATATGTACGCGCTGCCTCCAGAGTACCTGTCGCATATTGTAGTTTTAGGTAACATTTGTAATCACATATTTTACATTTATTTATCTATATTATTCATTATTTGATATAATATCAATTAGTTGTGAGAACAATTTATATAAAATAACCCATACTTTAGTTTTTAACAAGATTTCTGTATTCAAAATCATGTTAATTCTTTTCTACTTATTATTTATATTGTTTCCTATTCTATATATTTTAAATATATTATTTTGTATTGTTTCAGACGATCTTCCAGATAGAAACTGCGAGAAGTGCATGCAATGTTGCGTAGACTACGAGGGATGGTTACGCTTTCAAAATTGTCTATATAAGGTAAAAAAAAAAAAACAACAAAACAAAATACAGAACAAATAAAGCCACACATACATACATACACATATACATGCATACATACATACACGCGTGCGCGCATACACCCAATTACACACGCTAATTTAGAATGAATGAGGGAGAAAAAAAGAGAGATAGGGAGAATGGAAGCAAATTAATCAATCGGTCGATGACAAAAACAACAAAATCCCGTTTTCTTTGGGATAGGTGGTAAGAGATCCGCTGTTCGAGTTGATGATCACCCTCTGTATCGTACTGAACACTGGCTTTCTGGCGATGGAACATCACGGTATGAGCGAATCGATACGTCAAGCATTGAACATCGGCAACAAAGTGTTCACAAGTATCTTCACGTTCGAATGCTTTTTAAAATTGCTCGCACTTAGCAAGGATTTCTTTAACAACGGTTGGAACAATTTCGATTTGATCATAGTATCGGCCTCGTTGATAGATCTGACCTTCGAATTGGTCGATGGTTTATCAGTGATAAGAGGTCTTAGACTGTTACGAGTATTAAAATTAGCACAATCTTGGACAACGATGAAGGTCTTACTCAGTATAATCATTTCAACGATCGGTGCTTTAGGTAATCTAACATTTGTCCTTGTTATCGTCATTTATATATTCGCTGTTATCGGGATGCAGTTGTTCAGTAAGGATTACACGTCGGACAAGTTTTATCCGGATCCGGTACCGCGTTGGAACTTCAACGATTTCTTCCATTCGTTCATGATGATATTTCGTATACTTTGTGGCGAATGGATCGAACCATTGTGGGATTGCATGCGTGCCGAGAAAGAGGAAGGTGCTGGGACGTGTTTCGCAATATTTCTACCGGCATTGGTGATGGGTAATTTCATGGTACTCAATCTCTTCTTGGCCTTGTTGCTCAACAGTTTTAATTCCGAGGAATTGAAGCAAAAAAAGGAGGAAGTCGGGGAGGATTCGAAATTGGCTAGGTCCGTTGATAGGATACGTTCGATCGTTAAGAAGAAAAAATATCGCAAAGAAAATTCGGAAAACGAGAAGAACATGAGATTGGAACAAATAGTCAGAGAAGTTATGGATCAATCGGACAAAGAGAAATATGCGATTCAAGAAACGGTATTAAGCCTTCCTAAAGACAATATTTATAACAGGTCATATCAAGAGAGTTTAAATCAACCTGTCTTCACGTACGAACCTGTATATCGTCAAGCTACGTTGACCACTTATAGTCAGAGCAGTCAAGAAACCGTTAAGGAAAATAAAAGGCCTGGGGAAAAGGATGAAAGCAATGATACCAACGTTGAAGAAAGTATTGAAATGGACGTTTTAAAGGATTCCAGTAAAGCCGATGAGGAAGTTGCTATGTTGCCGGAAGAAAAACCATCCCATCCGATACGAAAAGAGGAAAGGATAGAAAAACGACCTTGGCATGCATTGGTCAGTTACGTTGACGAGTTAACTGTCGGCGGTAGAAGAGATAGCAAAGGAAGATACATTGACGGGATGGGTTCGTTTCCCATGTTTGGTAGGAACAAAGAGCCAAAGGAACCTCAGGATTGTTTTCCACAACATTGTTATCAAAAGTAAGTTATTATTATTTATTTTAGTCTATTAGTTAACATTTTTGTTTTTCTTATTTTTATTATAGGGTCGTTCAACTTCTAATCCGTAAATCACAAGTAACTCCTTTTCCTATTCACCTGTCCTGTTAAACTGTGAGCTGAAACCCCTCTACTATTAGACCCTATCGTGGCTCGTAAACTGTACGGCTTTTGTTTCTTGAGTAGTGGTTAGTGAAGTTTCGGGAGAATAAATTGATTGATGTTGAGACTCCAGTGGTTTGCGGTAAACTGAAGTTGTTTATCCTGTTCCATGCTAACGACGTTATAGTTTAATTCATAGTTGGAGATATAGAAACTTCAATTTCACTTTAATAATTTTATTAAAATTCATAACGTAAGAAAAAAATTGTTTTACAATTAAATATGCCATCGGTAAATGATGAAACCCTAATAATTGGCTAATTTGTTTGTTTTTGTTGTTGTTATTTTTACAGATGTAGCTGTGTTAATAGTTGCATCCGAACCGATATCGGAAGAAAATGGATAAGAATCCGAACGGTAGTTTTATCGGTAGTTGACACACCTGCCTTCGAATGGATGATCCTAGTGTTGATTTTTGCATCCTCCATTACACTTTGCTTCGAGGATATCTACCTGGATGATAATCCATTTCTTAAAAAAATCCTTTATTGGACCAATCTCGCTTTCTGCGCGTTGTTCAGCATCGAGATGCTTCTCAAGTGGTTGGCTTTAGGATTCTGTAAATACTTCACCAGTTTCTGGACGATCCTGGATTTTATAATAGTTTTCGTAAGTAAAACGTCAATCATTGTGCTTTTATGGTTATTTTTTTTGTCGGCTGCTAAATAAAATTTTTAATACTCTTTATACTTATTATAAACACACACACACATACACATACATTTACGTATATAATAATAACAATAGTAATAATTTATAATATGAGCGCCAATTAAAACAAAAGCTGAGGTGCGCATAAACGAGCTTGTGTCGCAGCGGCATGAGTCATTTTCATCATTAGAGCTATCGATGTGTTATAAATGATTATTATTTTGCTTTATTTTTTTTTTTTATTCGTATATAGAATATATTAAGCTATATCTACACATTACATAGATCGACAAGAAACAAATCCAAACAAAAATTCTAAACAGCCTAACAATTTGAAACGTTGTTTCGGTGTTCTCTCTTTTTCTGTGTGTTTTATGTGATGCCTCGTGGACACAGGTACGTCAAATTTTTACGCTTGATTGTCTTTTTTTTTTAACAGCGTATTTTATCGATTATTAATTTAAGTGATAATTCTTTTTTTCCACAGTCATTTTATTTATTTATTAATTTATTATTTTTTTTTTTTTGAATGATCGTTCATTTTAAATCAACGTGGTGCATGCAACGTACAAGTATGCATGAGATATTACTGTTTTTATATATTTATATATATTCTTTCCTTCTTTATTTATCTATTTGTGTTTATTTTATATATACAAATAGATATATGTATACTCTTTCTTCGTTATTGATTTAAACGATATTCATATATGCTTCATGGATACAAGTCCTCCATGGCTTTTATATACATTCATCCGAATCATCTCTGGTAATGTAAGCGTAATGTACAACCTTTTGGGTTTTAAAGTGCGTACGAATGAATTGCTTTTCTTGAAAAAAGTAACATTATTTATATCTTATGAAGAATTTTTCTTAAGGGCTAACAATTTTTTGCAAATTTTATTTATTGCTTAACGCGTGTGTTTGCTTGTTTATTTTCTTATTCTATTTTTTTTTTTATGAAATAAATTATATAATAATGATTTAATAATAATAATAAGATAAAATGGGGGGGGGGATAATATTAATAATTTTCGTAATATTAATAAAATAAATTTATCTTTAAGAAAATCACTGTATCAATTTAAATGCACTCGTAGAAATATACTGGGTGGATCAAAAGTTTTTATTTGATATTAAAAATTAATTATTCTTTTTTGAGACTCCTTAAGTGTGAACTTTTTTTTCCAGATTATAAAATTACAAGTCTTGTGCTACTAATTACAAGCTTAATTACAACTTTAACAAATTTTCAGATAGAGTAATTAATTTTCAAAAATCATCTAAACACTTTTGTCCCATCTTAATACAAATATATTGTAAATATAAATATTTGTTTTATTTTATAAATAATGTTATCGTAATTTTAATACATTCGTCTGTGGATTAACTAGGTTCTTTTATTTTTTATTTCTACAAAATATTTATTGTCTCATTTTATCGTTAAAACAAAAAAAAAAAAAAGAAAATCAGAAAAATGTTTGACACATAAGCATGTATATTTCGTGGATCTGAATAATGAATGAAAAAAAAAGAAATAATTTAAAAAAAAAAAATTATACAAAACGTTACAGGTCAGGTAGTGTAACAAGTCAGATAGTATAACAGGTCTGAGAGAGATTTTATTTATAAAAATAAGTCAAAACGAGAGTAACATTTTTTAGAGTGAAAACTTAGAATGGGGGTGATTTGAAAAAAGCGACTGAAAATCCATGGTAACAATAACTTACTTCCGGTTACAAAAGAGAGCTACAACTTCTCAGCACAGTTGCATTGACTTAACATTATACTAACATAAGAAGATTTATGACAGATATTATCCTGTAAATAGAGATCTTAAATTTTTCTAATGCTGGAGTTTTATTTAGAGACTATGATATAGTTTTAAGCAAAATGAGAAATGTGGATAATCTAGTGGCCAATCGAAGAACTAACTTATACTTTGAAGTGTGTGTATTGAAATAATATGAGTCTACACTTCGTAGTATGCAGTCACATACAAACACACACACATCTACAACACTTAGTAGCGAGGAGTGGGGACTACGAAGCAGCGCATAAAGAGGAGACCCAGATAATAAGAAACAAATACAATACATACAATCTTCTATCTCATTCTCTCTTAGGTTAAATCCTATAGATGTATATATGTCTGTCTAGTTTACTTTTTTCAGTACCATAACCATTTCATCGTTTCGTTGCCGTTACCATGGATTTTCGTTCGATTTTTTCAAATCACCTCCATTCTAAAGAAGTTTTCACTTCAAAAAGTTTATAATATCAATCGCACAAGGTTTTTGTTTTTTTTTTCAACAGGTATCCATGTTTAGTCTTTTGATAGAAGAAAATGAAAATCTGAAGGTACTACGTTCGTTGAGAACGCTGAGAGCACTGAGGCCGTTAAGAGCAATATCAAGATGGCAAGGCATGAGGGTAAGTGTTGCTTATCTATTCAACGAGACTGACGTTTAACTAATTACATTTGAACGGTGATTAATTAAACAACTTATATGTATTGGGTTGAGATCAATTGTATATATTTTAAATATCTTAGATGTTGTTTTTCTAGATTTATTTGCGTTATAATATAATATTGTTTAATCATATTTAAGTAATATTAATAATAATTTAATTACATTAATAAATCCATTATATTTTAACGTTTTAACCTAATAATATAGTTGTTTATTAATAGTATATAAATGTTTACTATATTTATATAAATATATTTTAATATAGGATATCAATTAACAGGGTTGGTTAATATTTAAATAGTATTGAAAAGTATATACACACACACACACACACACACACACACACACACACACACACACAATAACTTTGATATTCTTAATAACAATTTACTGTATAGTAAAATATATATGTCTTTTTTTTATATTTTTATTATAAAATACTAATCTTTATTTTTTTTTTAAATTACACATAAAAGTCAAAACAAGAAAAGCACTATAATATTTTATCTTTTTTTTTTTTTATAAAATATCTTAAATATATAAAATATATGAAGTAATTTTAATATAATATAGAAGAAGTTCTGATCTTATTTATTTAGTTAATAATATATTAATTAAAAATGTTTACCATTGTTTATCAGTTAATCGCATAAATGATAATACATAAAAATGACAATTAATTGGTTCTACTGTTATAATCTTTTAAACTAATGATTAAATTAATCGATATTAATTTTCAACATTGTATAGATCGTAGTGAACGCGTTGATGTATGCAATCCCTAGTATATTCAACGTGCTCCTCGTCTGTCTCGTGTTCTGGCTTATTTTTTCGATTATGGGTGTCCAATTTTTTGGTGGTAAATTCTTCAAATGTCTTGACGAGTACGGTGAATTATTGGACATATCGGTAAGTCATTAAATACAATTATTTCTTGTCAAATAAAACATTACAATTATTATATTAACCCTTTGAGTGATGAATACTTTTAACTAAAATGTTTTGTAGGGACGGAATAATTTATTAATAATCAATTATATTTAACAATTAAAGTTCTTGCTTGTGTGAATATAATTCAATTAATTAATATAAACATTACATTATTTTGCATTAATATTAAAAAACACGTATATGCGTCGATAGACCACTCTGGTAATTTTTGCCAAATGCATATATGCGTCCATAGCACTCTAAGGGTTAAAATAGATTAAATCAATTTCCTTTTCCTTTTGGAAAAAAAATTTTTAAATAAATGAAAAAAAAAAGAAGCAATATCTGATCTCTTTAAAAAGCCTAACTTTATATCAATACTCCAATAGTTTTTATTAAATATCTAATTTAAACTAAAAAAAAAAAATGTTGAATTATTTTGAAAGAATTTGTTAATAATTGTATATTTGAAAGGTTTACAATTTTTCAAATTTGTTTCTTTTTATTTCTCAGATTATAAATACCAAGGACGATTGCCTAAATCAAAATTATTCATGGGAGAACAGTAAGATAACATTCGATCACGTTGGAATCGCATACTTGGCATTATTTCAAGTGGCCACATTCGAAGGTTGGATGGAAGTAATGGAAGATGCCGTTGATGCCAGGGGTGTAGATTTACAACCCCAAAGGGAAGCTAATCTTTACGCTTACCTTTATTTCGTAATATTCATCGTTTGTGGTTCCTTCTTCACATTGAATCTATTCATCGGAGTGATCATAGATAACTTTAACATGTTAAAAAAGAAGGTAAGCTCGTGTTATCTTATTTTTCATTTATATTTTTCATAATTGTTTTTTTATTTTTAAACTTCTCTTTCTTATTCAATACACCATTTCTATAGACTTGCAAGGTCTTTAATTAATTTGTAAAATGTGTTAAATGATTATTCACTTATACTGTACGCATAAACATTTCATAAATGAAATATATGAATATATAATATAAATTGTTTATATATTAGGCCAGGAACAATGTTTCTTCGTGTTGTAATGTAAAATTTTCTTCCTATTTTCTTCCACTCAAGCTTTTCCAAATGATTTCAAACTATTCGATGTTTAGTTCCTTACTGAAATTACGACTGTTAACGTACTGGTTTTGTTTAATATTTGTCCACAATTTCATCTATTTTGTCATCAAACCGTGATGCATCATCAGCACCTAAATTTCCTAAATAAAATGCTCGAATCAGTATTTTTTTTTCACTTGTATCGATACTCTATTGTATTCATAAACATTACAAATTTGTTTATTATTCTTAATAACATTTCATTATGTTTTATAATCAAATTTCTTCTTTACTTTCATATTCATTTTTGAGATGTAATAAATTTTTGACCGAACAAACAAACATTGCAACTACTTTCTTTTTTTAATTACTATTCTATGATGGTGATTTTGTAAAATGTATTATACAGAAGTCTGGGAGTTTAAAATGTTTCACAAATTGTTGTTTAGATATATTACATCGTATTAATATCATTTGTCGTGTTACGTGGGAAGAGTTCCATGAAATATTTCTACACTCATAAGAGTTTCGTTAATCGAAAAAGTTTGAAAAATACAGTTTATGAAATGTCAAGTTTCAAAGCACTCGAGTATTGTCGAATTTGATTAATATTACAATAATTATAGTTAACAGTTATGCAAAAGTTATTTATCTGAAACAAAATACGAAGAAACTTTTTACCTAACCTAATATATTTTTGTTTATAATTAATCATACGTATATTAACGGTACGACATTAATGTTCAAATTGAATTTCATTTGATTTCATTTAATCAAAAAAAAAAAAATCGTATTATCTTTTATTTGTTCTTCTTCCATTTCAGTACGAAGGTGGCGTGCTAGAAATGTTTTTGACCGAGAGTCAAAAACACTACTACACTGCCATGAAAAAGCTCGGCCGTAAAAAGCCGCAAAAAGTAATAAAACGTCCGATCAACCAATTCCTCGCAATGTTCTACGACCTGTCCAATTCCCGAAGGTAATTATGTGTTAGAGCTTTTCTTTTCTGTTATTTATATGTACATTTGAAAATTTATTATTTTATTTAAAAATTATTTTATTTTATTTGTTTTTTTTTTTAAGTAAACATCGATTACTCGATCGCACGCGGTTTCAATCATTTTCTACGAATTCTTGTTTAATTTTCAAATATATTTCATCAATACCGTAATTTTTTTATTTAAAGTTTAAATAATTAATATTGATATTGTTGATTTTTAAATATCCTTTATATTATACGTTTAAATAAATAACATCGATCGTTGCTGTTTGCGTATTGCAAAAATTTTTATATTATCTTACATTTAAATAAATTTATATAAATTTATATTATTTCTATTAAAAAAAATCTCAAAATCTGATTTTCTAATCTCAATAATAATTAACACGTTCCGTGCCAAGCCCTTTTTACCTGACTTGTCATTCAGGCCATTTAATTTTGCTTCAACAAAATCACCCATTACATATAATTATTAATTATTGTAAATATAACAATTAAACAAACTTATGTGCTTTGTTCTATACTGCATTTTGTAATAATGCATCAAGATTTTAATAAGAATATTTTTGTACAGAATTAAATTTGTTATACACATATATTTTCTGTGCATTAAATAAATATGTTTAATGGTAAATTAGACCATCGGTGGTACACGTGTCCTGCAGAACAAATTTAACGTGTACCACCGGTGGTACACATGGCACGAAACGTGTTAAACGAATAAAAGCGTACGATCGAGTTGATAATTTTTCTAACTATACTGTGATGATATTGCTTTCGTTGTTGTTCTACACACAAGTGCATACGCGCATATACATACATACACACACACGCATAATTTGGAGCTCGTTTCGCGGAACATACGAAGGACGTTATGCGAGCCGAAGATTATTGTCGTTCGTCAGACGAATGATCAAAGTTCTTCGGCCAACTTCGCTTACATTTTCGACTCGCAATTCATCGCTTCTATATTTCGCTTGACAAGATTCAATATAAACACATAAAAAAAAAAGATTAAAATAATTAATAAAAAACTCCTAAAAAGGAGGAACAGTTGCGCACCGCTTATCGATAAAGAAGATGGGACTTTTTCAGGATAATCTAAGGAACGCTTAGCTTATTTTATTTTTATATTTGATTTGAGTTATTATTTAATTTCAAGGTCGCTCTAAAAAAAGAGTGGTAACACATTCCAACTGTTTTATACACCTGTAACGCTACTAAACGCTGCTCTGGTTGGTTGGTTGGTTGGTTGGTTGGTTGGCTGGCTGGCTGCCTGGCTAGCTTTTAAAAGCACGTGTACAGTGTCCAAACAAAACAATAAATTAGCTTTGTTTCAATAAACTTCTGTCATATTTCCAGATTCGAAATAGCGATCTTCGTTTTGATATTTCTCAACATGCTGACGATGGGAATCGAACATTACGATCAACCACATCCAATATTTTTCGTCCTTGAAGTATCTAACGCATTCTTTACAACGGTCTTTGGTTTGGAAGCAATAGTGAAGATAATTGGACTGCGTTACCATTATTTCACCGTACCATGGAACCTATTCGATTTTTTACTCGTCTTAGCATCGATATTGGGAATACTTATGGAAGATATTATGATGGACTTTCCCGTGTCCCCGACGCTCTTGCGGGTGGTGAGGGTGTTCAGAATTGGTAGGATCTTAAGGCTCATTAAAGCTGCTAAGGGTATTCGTAAACTTTTATTTGCATTGGTGGTCAGTCTTCCGGCATTATTCAACATTGGAGCATTGCTTGCTCTGATTACCTTCATTTACGCCATTATTGGTATGTCCGTGTTTGGACATGTCAGGAAACAAGGAGCTCTGGATGATATGGTGAGAAAAAAATAATTTTAATTATTATATTATATGAAACTAATAATTGGATATAAATATAAATGACGTTGTTTATAGGTAAACTTCGAAACGTTCGGCCGTAGCATGCAATTACTTTTTCGTCTGATGACTTCGGCTGGCTGGAATGACGTGTTAGAATCACTCATGGTACAAGCACCTGATTGCGATCCGACCCCAACCAGTAGGAAAATGAACGGCGACTGCGGATATCCTTTATTGGCAATTACTTACTTCACTTCTTTTATCATCATCAGTTATATGATAGTCATCAACATGTACATCGCTATTATTTTGGAAAATTTCAATCAGGCTCATCAGGAAGAAGAAATTGGTATCGTCGAGGATGACCTAGAAATGTTTTATATTCGTTGGTCAAAGTACGTCATATTATCATCTTTTTTATTCTTTTTTAAATCTCATCAATCTAATGAATTCAAATTATTTAATAATTGTTTATCGTTGTTACAGATATGATCCACATGCAACCCAATTTATCAGCTTCTCACAGCTAAGTGATTTCATAGCGAGCCTAGACCCACCTCTGGGAATATCAAAGCCCAATGTCGTAGCGTTGGTAAGCTTTAATCTTCCCATCGCGAAGGGTAACAAGATCCATTGTCTGGACATCTTGCACGCACTTGTCAAGCACGTTCTTGGACACGTTGAAGAATCCGATGATTTCCGTAAGCTTCAAGAACAAATGGACGTTAAATTCAAGAAGCAATTCCCAACGAGAAAGGAATTGGAAATAGTGTCTTCCACCAGAATTTGGAAACGTCAGGATAAAGCTGCCAGACTCATTCAACGTACGATTAGAGAATATATTGCGTAAGTTATTTTAATTTATTTTTTAAATTATATTATGAGAACTGTATCGTTTTCTCACGCCCTACATATATATGTGCATTTTGCATTAATTGGATGAAATAATAAAATTAGGATGAAGAAGGAAAGGGAAAGGATCGCGCACGAGGTGGATTCACAGACGCAAACATCGAGTCCTGGTGGTGTGGGGAGTGATGGTAGGGGCGGGGGTGGTTGGGGTGGAAAGCTGTCGGCCCTGCTGCACGTACACCGAGGTAGCCGGGCCAGTAGCCGCAAGTCCTCCAGGGCCAGCGACGCCAGCGATCTCAGTGAGCTCGGGACAGCATCAGCGTGGCTATTTCCAAATCTACCTTTGCTGTTGCTCTCCGGCGCCACGGGAACCCACGAGGACCTGCAACCGCCCGCCCTTACCGTGTCCCGTCCCTCACCAACCACGGAACAACCATCGGCAACCTCAAGTTCTGGATCTGATTCTCACATTACTGTTAGGTTCGTATTTTCAAACTATTTTATATTTTAATTAATCTTTTCTTTTTCTTGTGTGTTTCTCTCTTCTTACGTTGTTCATTTTTCTTCATTTATATGAACGAAAAGAAAAAAAAAAATACAGAAAACTTATTAACTGTCTCTTTTCATTGTCATTTCACGAAGAAAATGAAGAAAACAAAAAAAAAAGAAAATTAAATATATATATTAAAAAATTATTATTAGATTTAATTAAAAAAGAAAAGTTATAGACACCTAGCCAGTGTGTGTGTGTGTGTATATCGTTTATGGATTCACACGTAAGTATAGAATCCAAAGTAGACATTTTGATTTCATCCAAAGATGATTTATTATTCACTTATTAATAACTCTGTCCTCTATATTGAATGATATTTTTATTTTTCCTACTTTTTTTTCTATATTTTTTTATCTTTTTTTTTTTTCTGAAGCAATGGTAGAATATCAGCCTGAGGAGTTCGATGTAGTTTTATTCTGTTTCTTTTATTATTGTTTTTTTTTATTCCTGTTGGTGATGATCGTAGGTATTTTCATGCAAAGCGAATAGAAAACAATTTTTTTGTCTTATAAATAAAAAAGACAAAATATAAAACAAGAAGAATTTTAAATAAAAACTACACATTAATCTAATCTTTTTCATTTCAAAACTCCTCAGGCAAAGAAACGAGCAAAGAAACGAGGTAAAATTGTTGAAAATTCTCGTAGATATTCATTTCAATTCGATTACATATATATTTATATGTACATATATATATGTATATATCGTTGATGACATTTGTTACATAGATTTAAAAGTTGTTTTTTTTTTCATTCCTATTTGTTTTTTCTTACTTTTCTATTTTTTTTTAAATTTTTTTAATTTCTTCTTTTTTTTTTTTTTTTTTAATAGAAATATTCAGTCCTGTAAAAATACGCTTGGCAATTTACAAAGCAGGAAGTTGGCGTTACGAGAAAATATGTTCCTTTTCCTTTTGTTGTGTTTTTTTTTTCGTTCTTAGCATTTTATTAGATGATGCATTAGATTCTTATTGAATTATTACAAAATATATATAGATATATATTTTTAAAATTTTAAACAAAAGGTTGTTTATGCTAGGCATTCGTTAAGACAATGACGTCAAACTTAGATGCACGATGTTTTTACCGCACGTTACGGGCAGTTATTCGATTAATTTTTTTGTACAAATCGTTTACAAGATGAGTCCAAAGTTTTTCAACTAAATTTAAATGTTAAAGTAATTTCTGTTTTTTTTTTAGATTTATTATATTATTTTTTGGTTAAATCGTAAAATTCTAAGCTTTGCAAGTTCTTCAGCTTAAAACATTTGACCTAGAAAGTTTCAAGATAGATTAATTGATTTAAGAAAAATATTTAACGACTTTTGGCTCACCTTGTATAATAAGCAATATATTTCGTGCATTAAAAATCGATTATAGCGGCATCATCAATATTCATATTGAACAAAACGAAATGAAATTGATTCTTCGATGATATTTTTCTATTTTTATAATTTTTTTATTGTACATTGTGTCTTTCATTTATTTACATATGTAAATATATTTACATTTGGCATTAAAATTAGAAATATTGTAAAAAGTATTATTTGCAGTATCGCATAATATAGTTTAATATTAGAAAAATCATGAGGTCATTTTTTTCTCTGGCTGTGCGATGTGTAATTGCAGGACAACACCGCTTTTTCAAATTGTCATTTCATTTCGTAATTAATTACAAAAGAGAATGATTTATATATTAATTTTGTCAAGAAAATGTGTAATGTCGATTTGATATTACCTTATTAAAAATTTAATTATAATCGTAAATTTTTTTTTGTAATCCTAAATTAATTACAAGTTATACGATATGAAAATATTAATAATACTGTATTATATTAAATATAAAATTATTTTACATTAATATATCAAAATTATCCACAACAATATCGAATCGACTTTACCAAATTTGTATTGAACAAAACAAAATAAATAACAAAAAGTAGCTTCTGCACATAAAAAATTAAAAGAGTAGATATTCGTTGCAAACATTTTTATTTTTTTTTTAATCTAAAGTTACTATTTATATTTCCAATGATACAAATCTAATAACGATTGAATACATAAAACACACGGCAAGAAAAAAAAAATCTTAACAGAAAACACTCTTACCCGAAATGACAAAAAAAAAAAACTACCACAAAAAACCAAAATGAAATATAAAAAATAATAAAACATTGTGCAGATCGCTCGGTGCGACGTTGGGCCGTCAGGACGCCGTGGAAACTTATCCAGACGAAGACGTCCTGAGTCCACCGAGTTCGAAACGAAGTTCACTGCGTACCAGCGGTACGACGTTGTCCCTGAACACTCTCCAACGCGACATTAAAGAGGCCTTCAATCGTCGTTGCAGTAGTCTTCGAAGACGTCCACTAGTACCAGTATTACAACCACCACAATTACCCTTAACGATAGTAACAGGAACAACAACTGCAACAACAACAATAACAACAACAACAGGAACTGCAACTGGATCAACTGCAGGAACAACAACTGGGTTTGTAGGAGTAGTACCAACAACAGAACCAATATCACTTCCAATAGGTGACGGAAGTGACGTCAGTATACTTGTAACAGAACCGAGTCCAGAAAATTCAGCACCACCATCTAGACCGCCATTGATCAGACAACAATCTGAAGCTACGGTTGTTCACGTACTCGTTCATAGAGAAAGCGAGGAGTATCAAGAAACCCCTGACGATAGCTGATCCTAATTCGATTAGGGACTTTTTCAAATCAAAGATTTCAAATATTCTATTTCATTTGAAGATAGAAGAGAAAAAAAGAAAGAGAGACAGAGAGAATATGCGAGAAGAAAATAGAATTTTTCTGTAATTAAATTAACTAACAAAGCCAATAAGAATTAAATTACTGAAAATTAGGTATCAATTATTATACTTGGAAGGAAGTTTAACAACACGATCTACGTTCACATTCTTCTTATTCATCATCATCATCATCATCATCTTCTTCTTCTTCTTCTTATTCTTATTCTTATTCTTCTACTTCTTATTATTCTTATTCTTATTCTTATTATAATATACGATTAGAGAAACAAATTGAATCGATCGAATAATTAATAAAAATAACACACGAACACGTATACACATAGAAAATGAGAAAGAGGCGTTTTCGCATAGGTTTATAATATTCTTATTAAGTATTAAATATATTATTATCATCGATTTTAAGATCTCGAAAACGAAACTCTCGTTAAGAATTCGAATCTAGAGACTCTTTATATTTCAATTCTCTATAATTAGCATTTTTAGAAGGAGAATAATATTAATATTAATAATAATAATAATAATAATAATAATAATAATAATAATAATAATAATATAAATAAAAAATGCCTCTTTTTTTTTGACGTATCTTTATGGTGAAATTCTCATTGCGATAAACCAGTCGCAGTATTTTTCCCCATAAATATACTAGGGTAGGTTGAAAAGTTTTGAGCTTCAATACATAAATCTTTTATTTTTTTTCAAATAAAAATGAGTTTTACTAAGAAATAATTATTTCGATGTTAGGATCAAAACCTTTCAACCAATCCACGGATTTGTATATATATATATATATAATTTTTTTCTCTTTTTTTATAAATTGATATTTTTTATTTTTCTCTGGCATTGAAATCACCGAAGAATGAAGAAGATTGGAAAAATAGGATAAAAATAATAGAATTAGAATGATTATTATAATATAAATTTGAGTTTGTTGTTGTATTGCACACATATATATATATATATATATATATATATATATATATATATATATGTATATATGTGTGGTGTGTGTATGTACATTGTACATATGTATATAAAAGATATATAAATAATAATTTTTGTTTTAGTTTAAATTAGGTAATATAAAAATTATATATACACACGTATAAAGAAGCATTTTTTAATTATTTTTATTACTATATAATAATAATAATAGTACCATTACTACTACGATTATTACTACTACTAATAATAATATTAATTATTATATTATTATTATTATTATTAAAGTATTAATATTATTATTATTTTTATTATAAATATGCTTGAAAAATTGTTTATTGATATAAACTAAGAAAGAAAAAATAATCCCTGTCTTTTAAATTGCAATTAAAAGAATGGTTTGGACCAATTATTGGGGTGGATTAGTAAAAAGCGTACATACATACACGGATAAATACAACATTAAATTACATTAATTACGATTAATAATAATAATAATAATAATAATAATAATAATAATAATAATAATAATAATAATAATAATAATAATAATATTAAAATGAAAATCTTCTTAGAAAACATAAAACAAGGTGAGGGGGGGGGAGGTTCGTTAGCACGCCCATCTCCTCGATAGTCAATGCAAAACCCCTGGGGAGTGTTTGCTATAAAGAAAACGTATTTTACTTGTATACAAAGTGAGACAAATGATATACATACACCTATATAAATAAAAATAAAAATTAAAAAAAAAAAACTAAACAAAGAACAAAAAAAAAATACACATACCAAAAAAATATACATATATATATATAAAACAGAAATGAGTATACTGCCTCAAAAATCGTAGAATAATAGTTTAATTTACTCCTCGGCGAGAGATTTAAGAAAAAAAAAAATTAAAAAAAATAAATAAATAGAAGAAAAAAAATATGGAGTCCGAGATATGGTCGAAATGAAACGTGGAAACGATGGATTGGAATAAATGCAAATAAACACTAGCAGCTAAATTGCTAAAATAAAATAAAATGAAAAGAAATGAACAAAAAAAAAAAAAAAGATAGAAACAGAAACGAAGGAGAAACAAATTGAAATAAATTAAAAAAAAAAGAGGTAATAACAGCAACAAAATATATATTGACATAGGAAAGTAAAAGAAGAAAAAATAAAATAAGAATAAAAATTAGGAGAAAGATATATAAAAAAAAAAATGAGAAACAGAATATACAAAAGTATACAAAATGGCTTCCTCCTTTCGTTTAAATTAAGATATGTACATAAGCTTTATTATCTATGTAAATATATGCCTATTTACGTTTCCTTTTTTATCTTCATTTTATTTTCGCACTTTCGGCACAAATAACGAAAGGTAGAGAGAAAAAGAAAGAGATAGAGAAGAAGAGATCGATAAAATGGTCGATAGAAAAAAAAAAAATTTGTGACCTCATTAGAAGCAACCCTTTATGTCGATAACGTTTGGCTTTAATTAGTCTACTAGCTTATTAAGCTTATTACGATTTGTGATTAATGTTTGGAAATATCTGATTTCTTAACTTCCACTTTCATGAAAAATAAAAAGAAATGAAAATTAAAAAAAAAGGAAAAACAAATAAAAATATACTTAAAGAATTATAAAAGTAAACTTAAATGAGAAAAGAAAAAAAGAAGCAAATGAAATAACGAGTGAAGTGAAACGAAATAAAAAAAAAAATTTAAGAAATAAAATATAGGAAAGAAAAATTGTAAATTAGGGAAAATCTTTTGAAATAACGAAGACATTTAATAGAAAACAACGCTTAAGCATACAAACACACGACAACCTGTATGAAAATATTATATACACGTATACGTATATAAAATTTGTTAAAGGGAAGTTACTAATGTGGTGCGTGTGTGAAAAAAAAAAGAAGATGATATTACACGAAAAATAATTCAAACAAAAATTTATCGCACAGAAGAGAAACGAAGAAGAATATTCTCGCGTGAAGTTTCACAAAGGTACAACGAATTTCTCTTTAGGTGGGTTAACGATTAAATAACAGTGAAATAAGAACGAAAAAAAAAACATATTAAATAAATAAAATAACAAATACGCGAGAATAATTCTTCTAAACGAAAATGGTACCAATTTTGTTTTTGTTTTCTTTTTTTTTTTTTGCGAAAAAGAAAGAAAGAAAGGAAAAAAGACACGAAGAGCTAGGAGGCCATCAAATATACAAAAAAAAAAAAAAAAGAAAATTACAAAACGAGAAATAAATAGATGAATGAGTAAGGACAAAAAAATAATTACACAATTAATGCAATTACAAAGTTATATAAAATAACAAACATTACCTACCCCTCAACAGACCGAAAAAAAAATTATTAAAAAGAACATGAAAATAATAATAATAATAATATTAATAATAATAATAAAAAAAATAATAATAGTAATAATAATAATAAAAAAAATAATAATAGTAATAATAATAATTAATGATAAATAATAAGATTAGAAAAAGGATCTTTAACTTCGCCCTTTTCATACTTCGCCTTTTCATCTTTCACCCTCTTTCTACTTCTTACTTCTTCCTCTTTATACCCAATAAATAATACGTGTTATTAAAAACCACGCAACAACTATTATCCATCTCCCATTGTTCACAAAAATTCCTTCTTCTAATCCTAATTTTTAAAAGACACAAATAACCGCCCATAAAAAATCGCATAGACTTGAACGTTGCCAGTTGTTAGAGAGAAAAAGAGAGAAAAAAAGAGAGTTATCACGAATTCACGTCGACCTATAGTGCCTATTTAATTAGCTGACACTGAGAATAATATATATATATATATCGCCAGTGGAAGATATATGTATCGTATTAGTCACGTTTCCATTTTATTAAAAAAAAAAAAAAAAATTTTTTTTAAATAATAATAAATAATAATAATAATAATAATAATAATAATAATAATAATAATAATAATACAAGAAAACCATTTTTTCCATGCGTAAACGTGACGGATTGTGTATATAAGTATATATGTATATCTCAAATGAAGAAAAAGATGAAAAAATAAAAAAGAGAAATAAATAATTAAGAAGAAAGAAATAAAAACCATAATACAACAAGAAAACAGAAACAGAGAGAGAGAGAGAGATGGAAAAAAGAGAGAGAAAGAGAGAAAGAGAGAGAGTTATAAATTTTCAAATTCACAAAAGTATTAAATTGAAATGAAAAAGAATTTGTTATATTAAAAAGAATTGTTAAAAAAGAGAAATATATAATGGAGAAAAAATGAGAATGAAAAAAAAAATATAAAATGAAGCCGATTGTTAGATCGAATATTGAAAATAAGTCTAATAATGTAAATGTTTTTTGTGATTTGAATAAAATGTTATCGGTCGATAATGTTTTTCTCTCGTATAAATGTCTCGGTAGTGGTATAGGAAATGATATTATCGACGGGCACGCTTCGCGCGCAAAATGAGGGGACCGTTTAGTTCACATATACGCCGCGAGAGTGTTGGTTTTCGCGAGGCATATATAATAAAAGTTATATGTCAATTAAAAATTATATAAATATAGATACATAATACTTATGTATAAATACATATAAACATATATACATAATATATATAATAATAATAATAATAAATAATAATAATTTAATTAATAATATAAATATAGAAATATAAAAATCCAACAACGCGCACGATAGCAATTATATATAAATAAATAAATACATACATATATATAGTATGTATTAAAAGAATTTAAAAAAGAATATTAAAAAAGAAGAGTTAAGTTTTATTGCATAATTCCAAAGTAAATAAATTATTATAATATAAATAATTAAAGAAAAAAAAAAAACCAGAAATAATGGTGAACAAAGCAGAAAAAAAAATAATTAAAAATAAAATTGCGTACAATCATGCGTGGGATGACTATTTAGGTATCCTAGTGATCGTTTTAGAGATTCTAGATCGTAATAATAATAATAATAATAATAATAATAATAATAATAATAATAATAATAATAATAATAATAATAATAATAATAATAATAATAATNAATAATAATAATAATAATAATAATAATAATAATAATAATAATAATAATAATAATAACAATAATAATAATAATAATAACAATAATAATAATAATAATAATAATAATAATAATAATAATAATAATAAATAACAATAATAATAATTTATCTAATTCGTGCGCGTTTGTATGTGTAGACGACTTATAATATTTAAAAAAAATGATGACGAACAAACGAGGCTAACAAGAAGAAAAAAAGGGAAAGCAAAAAAAGAATGAAATTAAAAAAAATAAAAAGAAATAAATAAATAAAAATATGTTAAAAGAAAATGATAAACACACACAGCTGCACATACTCGTCCTCGCTGTTAATTGATTAAAATTTGAAATAAAATAATTAATGGTGTAAAAACCGTGCCGATGATTAAATGAAAAATTCATATGCAAATATGTATATTAATCGCAATAACGACAATCTTCGTTGTTGATTGTTATTTCACAAATGTTTATTATTATTGTCATTACTATTATTATTTAATTAGTTCATAAATAATTGACTCAATTGATTTATTCATTCATTCGAGATATGACCACTCACTCGTAGGACAAGTTAATTTAAAAAAAAAAAAAGAATGAGGATAGAAGTAAATAAAAATAATTCAATTTCAAATCGATTATTTCTGCGACCCTATCGATTATTATCTCTAATATACTCTCGCTTGAGATCGATTCTATTTCTAACGAACATATTTATTAATAATAATTATTAAAGGAAAGAAAAAAAGGAACGTATATGCAACATTTGAAAGATTTTATGTATCGTTGGAAACAAATGTTTACAAAGAAATTACGATAAAAATATGTTCATGATTTACACGTGTATGTAAGTATACGTGTATATACTTACTTACTTGTCGAGAGTTCATCGTCAGGATCGTTGTATTTCCCAAAAACTATTTTTTTGATAGTACGTGTAAAAATGGGGGAATACAATGATTTCTCAAGCGGGAGAAAGAGAAAATGAAAGACACAGAGTGAGAGAGAGAGAAAGAGAGAATGAAAGAGAGAGAGAGAGAGAGAGAACTATAAGATAGAAAATGAGCTTCAAACAAGTAGTAGAAAAATGTAGAATGAGAGACTGTTATCAATAGTGCATAATGTAAATTAAAGAACAAACAAAAAAAATTGATTGATAGATGACATCGAGAATTGTGTAAATGTGAAAATGTCTTGTAAGAAATATTCATATCAGTGAAGAAGAGAGGTAAAAACAATTATAAAAAAAAAAAAATCTAAAGAAATAAACAAAACAAAAAAATAGAGAGAATGATTGTTTGTAAGAAAAACAACTATTGTTAAAGAAAATAGTAAAAAAATAGTCGACAATTTTGAACAATAGAAAAATGCGAAGAAATTTCGATACGTTGTTCGAATTTGAGCTACCGATTAAATAAAAAAAAAAAAAAAAAATACGCGAAAACAGAAGTAACAAACAGAAGATGATAAAAAAAAAAAAAAAAAGGAAATAATATACAAGAAGCTTTCAAGTACTTTTTATTATATCGTAAATCATCTCTTTTGTCGCAAATTTTATCGCGAAACAATTGTATTTGAATTTCTCGCTTCAATTGGAAATGTTGACGACGATATGATAACGATGGCTTGCTTTTTCAAAATTCGCTTGTGCATTTAAAATTAAAGATAAATAAATAAATGAATGAATGATAGAAAGTTAGAAAGAAAAAGAGAAAAAAAAATGTCTAACACACATTTAATAATATCATTGACAATATTAATTATCCACCACGAGATATCTAAAATAGAAATGTAAATTTAATGATCATTGTGCGGGTTGAATTATTTATCATTCTTCGTTAATTAAATAAAAAAATTAATTAATTAATTAAAAATAAAGAAGAATCAGAACGAAAGAAACGAAGAATACAAGCACACACATACAAACACGCTCATGCATACATGCATAAACATACCTATATATATATATATATATATATATATATGTATATATACAACGTGGTGGGCTATCAATCATTTTTTATTAAATAAAAAAATTTCTTAACTTGAATAAAAGTTTTGTAGGGGATTAAAAATATTGATTACTCTTTTTCGAAACCTTTTAGGCAAATTATTTTTGTTAAATTATAAAACTATGAGCTTAGCTTAGCTTAGCTTTTAACATTTACAACCCTTTTACACAATGATCCTAAAATCACAGGAAAAAAAGTAATTAATTATTAGAACACCTATGAACTTTTTTAACCCACCTTCTATACATAAAAAAAAAACAATATATACATGTATGTGTGTGTGTGTGTGTATGAAAATTTATATTACTCGTTGTTGATCGAAAATAAAGAAAAAAGATCGAAAAAAAAAAAATTGAAATCGTTGATCATCCCGCACAATGTGATTGTCCATTAAAAGGCCTATCGTAAATAAAAATAAAAAAATAAAAATAATAAACCATGAATAATAAGGAATCGCGATGTTAATTAATAATTTTTCATAATAATGAATTATATTGTACTTAAAATGATTTCATTTAAGCGTCTCTCATCGCGCGCGAAACGTTTGTCATCACTCTCTCCCCCCCCTCCTCCACACACATACACACACGTATAAATAAACATTTAATAATAAAAAATTATTTATCATATGAAAAACGAAGGTCTGACTTGTTCGATCGAAGCAAGAACATTCGATGAATAAAAAATGAAATGATTTATACAATTAAATATAAAAATTCAAATGTTATTATTATTAATTATTATTAATAATATTAATATTTGAATAAGAGTTAAATTAAACAAAAAATTATTATTACTTTATTATTATTATTATTATTATTATTATTATTATTATTATTATTCTCATTCGAGCATTGAAGTTTCATTCGCACTTGTTAGCTTTCGAATAAACCTTCTTGTTTAAATGGTACGTATGTAAAAAAGAAAATGATAGAGAGTGAGAGAGAAAGAAAGAAGGTAGAGAAAGAAAAAGAAAAAAAGAAGAAGAAGAAGAAGAAGGTACAAGCGCGAATTTAATATTTAAATAAATAAATTCATATATATATATGTACGTATGTACGTATGTACGTATATACATATATACGTAGGGAAAAAGTTAATATTGTTAAAATGAAATAATTGAAGAAGATAGGACATTACGGAACATAAATAAAATATATAATTAATTAAAAACAGCGAATCGATCGATACTCGTTTCAATAAAAAAAAAAAAAAATTTAATCGACAAACAGCAACAACAAAAACGACGAAAATTGAATTTAAATATCACGTTCCTCGTTTTGTTCGAATGTGTTCGAACTATTTTAAAAAGTAAAGACATTATAATAAAAAAATAAAATAGAACGAGAACGAGAACGGGAACGAAAACGATTATACATGTATAAATATTAAATAATTTAGTACATAAAAATCTCTCGCAAAAAAAAAAAAAACATTATAACAACAACAAGAATAAGAAAAAAAAATTGTAAGTTATCGTAGTAAGTTCGAGAAATATCCGCCTTATTATAAATCATGAATATGAAAAAAAAAATCAAGGGATACTGCGAAGATGAGATGTTACGATGGTTGAAAGATTATTCACACGCGATTCCATTAAAAAAACAAAAAAAAAATTAAACCCCTCCCCAAAAAAAAAATAAAATAAAATAAAATAATATAAAATATAAAAATAATAATGCAATTAAAGTAAAATATAAATAAAGTAAGAAAAAAAACAGTATCGCGCGTATCGTCGCTATGTAAATATATTATTACACAATGATTACAAGAAAAAAAAATAAATAATAAAAAAATAAATATAACAAACAAACAAAATGAAAAAAAAAAAAAAAAAAAGAAACAAGTTTCAAACGAGAAACGACGCGAAAGAAAAGAAATGAAAAGAATTGAGGAAAAATCTGGTGTTCGCGTTTAGCTTTATCGATATTGAACAAAAAATATTGTAAATATGTCCTAATTATATTATTATATTTTTGCTTGTGATAATCGATTAGAAATCCGAGAAAAACTAAATTTTACGGAAGAAGGGCCGTACATTACATCAAATTCGTTGCATTATATTTTTTTAATTTTTTTCTGTTTTTATTTATTCATTTCTTATAGAATCTTTTTTCCTTCTTTCTCTCTCTCTCTCTCTCTCTCTCTCCCACACTCTTTTTCTCTTTCTCTTTCTCTTTCGCGTGTTAAAATTACGCGCACGTTGTTTCTGCCGGATATAGCGTTTTGCTATTCTTCCGCAATCATTGTTAATTATTATATATATGTATATATATATATGCATATATATAGTGCCGAGATAAAACTAAAGTTTGTTCTAATAACATTTTTACACTAGTAAATCTGTAAAAGAAAAAATCGGCCTGTTTATCCAATTTTGTTTGTTTTGTAAAATTTCACAATTATAAATTCTCAAGTATAGCATATAAATTTTAAATAATGAAGATTAAATTGGTCTATAAATGAAAAAAATATTTAAGAATGTATCTTTGAATAATTTAAAAAAAAAAAAAAACTAACTTTTAGAATACTATAAGAAAATTTAATATCTGCTAATTTTATTCAGCACTGTATATACATATATACAAAAATATATGTAGTGTATATATTTATACATATATTATAATATATATATATATCAGGGATCGAATGCACGACCGAGTTCATCTGTGATTTAAGTGGAACTTCGATTCCCTTTTTATCAAAATCGTTTTATAAAAAGAGAGCACGTTAAATCTGAACCGATGAACCGTAGACATTTTATTTTCATTAATATTTAAATATGCCTCTCTTTCTCTCTTTCTTGTGGTATAATATCATCTTACTTATTCTTTATTTGATCTTTTTTCCTATTATTTGTTTGTTTTTATTTATATATTTTATTAACTATATTTTCTCGGCCGTGCTTCGAAAACGAGCCCTCTCGCACACATTAAAAAATATTGTAAAATTTAGCGAAAAAATATATTATATTATATTATATAAATAAATATATATATATATACGAATCTTCGGTTCAGAGATAACATCACATACACATACACATATACACACATCCATACACATAAGCACACCTGACAAGTATTTGCAATATCATATGTGGCGAAGTATACATATAGTTATTTAGTATCAGATATTTTATTATATATTAGCAATAACTCAAATAACGTACTCGAGAGGAGAAAATTAAATAATAAAAAAAAAAAAGAAGAAAAAACAAAAACAACAACAACAAAAACAGCAATCGATAAGAGATCAGTTAGATTTTATCATATAGGAATCTTTTTGCTTGTTTTATCAATATTATGATATTATTATTATTATTATATATTATAAAGATATTATATATATATATACATACACACATATATATATATAATTATTCCTAAATAATAAATATTGGAGTTTATTGCTAAATTATGCAGTAAATTTTATTACGGTTGTACAGGTTCCTTATCAGTCATTTTCTTTCCTATATATTTTATGTTTTATTATTAATGGTAAATTTAGGAATACGTTGTATCAGTTTATTCAACCAAATCATACTATTTTTATACATAGGATTATATTATTATTTATTATTATTATTTTTCTTATTATTATTATTATAATTATTTACATATTTCAAAGACTAATTATATAGTAATTTCTATTGTTTATTACTTTACATCACTTTGTGGAGACACGGGTGCGTTTATTCCATGCAAAGTTAGATCCATATGTTCGTGGTTTTGGATCAACTTTGTTTGGCTTTTGAATATAATATTTCCAACCCATTCTTTCGCAATGCAAGATAGCAGCTTCTTTGGTAGCAAAATCAACTTTTACATTTGACAGTGGATCTCCCCTTAATAGAAATATTATTTGAATCCGATAACATTTTAACCATTGATTTAAATATGTTAAAAATCATTGAATACAATTATAATAACTATTACTCACGTTGAAGTCCATCCGATTAATGGATTTTCCCAACGCTCACGCGTTTCAAAATCTATTTGCCAGTAGTTTATGTTGTTGGTTCCAGATTGCATAGCATTCTTAGGTGGTTGATAAATACGTACCATTCGAGTCTTAATATGTTCTTCAGGTACTCCTGACACTGCACCAATGTCTTCTGTAACTGGCACAGTAATATTTTTGTCTATACTTTCTTTAGTTCCTGGTAAGTATGGATTATTCACTACGTGTGAACTCAATGCTCCCACAGAATACATTTTAGTTTTATTTTCTTTGAATCCATCTTCTTTTTTCAATTGTATGCTACTCGTTGAAAATAATTTCATAAATCTGCAAAAATGTTTAAGAATAATGTACAAAAAGAGGTTCATAAAAAAAGGATAACAATATCTTATTATCAGAGTTATGTAAAAGTATGAGGTTATGATTATTAGATCATGTCAAAAATTAATGATACAAATTAAATGTTATTTCATTTTAATTTACCGTTCGTTCCCATTGTCACTTAATCCATTCGTGCATCTTCGTAATAACGCACGATAAGCCATTTTTTGTGGGTTAGTTTAAACTATTTTTCGATCAGCGAAACAACATACGTGAATAAATACATTGATCAATCTCGAATTTAGTAAGAACTCGAACTGAAGTTAGACGCTTACGACTCATATCAGATTTTACGCGCGAAATTCAAATTTCCTTTTCGTGCTCGGTGTTACCTTAACAAGAATTATACACATAAAAATTAATATAAAAAAAATCTATATTCGTATATTTCATTAATTGTTATTAAACCTAATTAATGTTAAGTAAAAAATATAAACGAAACGAGAAAATAAAAATAAAATTAATAAAATGTTTTTACTCGCAAAGTGTATTGAATTATTGAGATGATATTTTAAATATGAAAAGGACGATTTGTAAAATAAAAAAATAATAATAATTGACTTACTAAATGATAAAAAGATGATTAAATAAATTGGGTCCATCAGTTATATGTCATGAAATACGCATGCTCGGTATACTTTTTACTCCCACCCCTTTAACGAACTGCATCATGCAATGGATCATGCTTCTTGGGCGCAACCATTACGAAGAAATGCACTTGGTCTAAAAGTGATACATTGCCAAATCTAAGAATCTCTGTTAGTTTTAATTAATCGTGTCTCATAAACGTTCGTGCAAAAGGAAATAGAGTGAGGATGCAGGGTAAAGTAAGTCGATTGTTATCAATTTCGAGGGTTGAAATAATCGAATAGATAGTCTCGATTATTATCGAAGTATTAGTACTTTGTTCCGCGTCCTCTCGGACGTATCGATCAGAGCTTGGGAACTGTTGCTAACAGCTGTTGCTTTAATTCCATGGCACGAGATCTTTTCTACTCGACAATTACAACCCTTTTTATTATTATTTATTAGATTTTATAATAAAAATCAATTTATAATAAATAATACAAATATGTATACATAAATGATATATGAAAAATATTAAAAGAACATATTTAACAAATATTACTTTTGCAAGCAAGATTACTTAATCTAAATATATATTTTTTCATTTGAATTATTCGTTTTTCTCTGGGTCTAATTTATTTTATTCAATTAAAATCAATCAATGACACGATTGAAGAGAATTCATCTTTTTAATAGAATTTTTATATATTTTGATTGAAATAAACATTTTTATGTTAACAGTAAACGTTTTAATGTTTAACAGGACAAAACGGCATTCTTTTTATCAGCGATATTAATTTTATGCATTGGCGTTTATTATACCAATGCGAGGCACATTATATCGAAACGAAATTACAGTGATCAGAGTGTCAGAGGATACTTGGCAGAGGTAGGCCAATTAGACGATTAAAAATATTTAAAAAATATTAATGCTGCATCAATTAAACATATTGACTTTTAACAAACGAATTAAAGAGTTTTCGTAAGATTTGTTTTAAAAATGATAGCAACCAATGTTTGTTTTTTAAAAGAGGGTATGCATCCCCTTCCTTTCTTTTTGCTTGCTTGCCGAAACTGATGCAACTAGTTTTATCTTAAATATTATCTACAAAAGTTGATTAAATATTGATCGACAAAATAATCTTATGATGTTTAAGATAAATAACAAAATATCTAAGATTATAAATATATGAGTAGAAAATGATTAAAAAAAAAAAAAAGAAAACAATAGTTGATAATAACGTTGGATATTATAGAGGACCTGTTGGTGGAACGAAGTATGTAAAGAAGAATTTCATAGTAAATTTCGTTGTCGGTGTCCAAGATGGTCTTATTGTCGTTCTCCTGGAAGATATTACGATGCACATTGCAGCATGACGCGCACCGGTTATATTTGGACTCAGCCGGAAACCTCGCTAACTCTGGAAATCGATAAGTAACCGGGACAACATATACATATGTATGTATTGAATATTTAGTTCTGTTTACGATATGCCAGATATCGTTTTTAATCGAATCCAATCTTCTTCTACTACTATTACCACCATCCACCTCTACCACTACTACTTTCACATGATTTTTAATCTACATTGTTATTGTACGATTCGATAAACGAATTTAATACGATTAGAATTTAACGAAATGAAATCAAATGAAATGAAATCAAATGAAACGAAGTGAAATTAAATGAAAATGAAATTTTAGAAATCTTTTGAACATTTTTATGTAGCATCATAGATAAGATGATACGATTAGTATGTTGACTAAATCTATTATAATAATTATTCAATTGATAATATTCGCACAAGTTATTCATGCGGCACCATGTTGTTATTAATCTAATAATAAGATAATATTCGTGATATTTGAATATTTTTTAATAAATTAATTCTCATTATTAATTAACGTTCGATTTAAAAGAAACAAAAAAAAATGTTCAAGCGTGATATTCGATCTTGTATTACACACGTATTACATACTATACACGCGTTATTGTTATTAAAAATAAGGCACATACACATGCGATTCTTCATTACTGCCATAAATTTCTAATAGAAAATGTTAACAGAAAAATTAATTTTATTCCTATGGAATAATATTAATAAWAATAATAAGAATTATTATAATAATAATAATAATTATTATATTAATGTATTAATTTCATCGCAAATAACATCGAATTTTTCGAAAAAAGAAAAATATATATATATAAATATCTTGCACTAAGTTTTATTTACGTCTTCCAAATTGACGACGATGTTCGTAAAAAATAAAATAAAAAAAAAGAAGTGTTAACAAATTTATGTGCAAAATTTGATGAGCTAATCAAACGTTTCGATTGTATAAATATTTCGCATAAATTATTGAATAGTTCGATTTCTAGTATTTATTAATGCCTAACTTTATTGTAAGCCTCAAAATTATTAAACATTTTAATAAAAAATATTTATGACGTCATTTAGAATCATCTTCTTGTGTTTCAATTCAGTAATTATTTATTTTATGACATCATTCATTTGAAATAAAAATCAAAGTGAGCATTGTATTATCGATGCTAAGTATTGCACAATATTGCAAGACATAGCTGAGAAATTGAATTTATTATATTTAAATTTGACAATTAACGATCATATAAAATCTTTTGAATTCTAAATATAAAACAGATCATTTTTGATCTATCATCTATAAAATACAATTAATTTTCAAACGATCTAATATATTATTATATATAAACAAAATATATTTATATATCACTGCCACACACTTGCTATTTAATATAATATTATTATATTTAATATATATATATAATCTCTTTGAAATGAAATGAAAATCAAAATCTTTGAAAGTTGCTTTACTATATCACGATTTCTTAACGATTATATTATTATAGAGATAATAGATTAGAACACTAAGGATCGATTAGACCAAAACTAGATAACGTTGATAAAGGAGATGCAATTTTTGTGATACTATTCTAATAAAGTTACAAAAAAAAAAAAAAAATAGAAAAAAATAAAAATCAATCAAAATTGTACTTTATCTTATGTATATCAATATCTTAAAACATGTTATAATAAAAATATCTAAATAATAAAACGAAATATTATCATTTATTGTATTACACATATATATGCAATATTACAAATTTAATTTTTCAAATTAATTCGAATAATATCGCGTTCGCATGAAAAATATTCCTTCATTAAAGAGAATGCACGATCGAAATTATCTAACTTTATCTCATTTTTATCTACCACAGTATTTTTATATACAATTTATCACAGATTATATTGCAACATATTAAGAACCAAATAAAAATACTTAAAATTCAAAAGAATATTTTTACAAATAATTAAAATAATAAAATTATATATTGAACTTTATTTAATTTTTATTTACCACAGAGTATATTTGAAATATATTTTAAATTATAACCAAAATAAATAAAAATAAAAGTAAAAGTTTTTATTTTAAATTAAAATTATCTTGTTGTATAAATTATTGAAATAAAAATGAGTTTTTTAATTTTGAAGAAAGGAATAATAAATGAAAACACGACGTGACGTTGAAAGGATCAACGAAATGTAGTTTCCAAGATCAAGGCTAATAAGATACGAATAGTACATAGCACGTATTACGTAAGAGTGACTTTGTCAAGGTCAAGAGGATCTCGTCCAGGAAAAATACGTAGTACATAATAAACTATCTGCGCAATTTGGCCGGGATCGTGATATCAGTTTTAGATGCGCGCGCATATCGATTGGCCCACTTGTTCGAGTGGTATGATGAGCAGGTCCTGCCGCCGGATCCTGGACCAAGTGCAGTTGGTTTTAAACGATCGAAACGAGAGCACGTTTACCAGCTGCCAAACTAAAAATCACTTTAACGTTCAATTATTTTCTTTAGTTCAGTTATATTAATTCTTCTCAAAATTATAAAGTTCAATTGTGTTAACATTTTTATTAATTTTTTGCAACACGGACCTTTCAATTATTTCTTTATCTTACATTGCATATAAGTTTGTTATCGTTTCTCTCTTATTTGCAATATCTCGTTCGATAATTGTTGATAAAAGTATTGTTTGAAATAATAAAAGAAATAAACAAGGAAGAAAAGGGTAATAAGTGTTTCGATCGTTTAATCTTTAAATTTTGTTCGAATTTGTATTTATTTTGAATTTGTATTATTACGTTAAATTATTTCTCATATCATTTTGCAATTTGCGCATGCGTATGCGCGAATTATTGATTTTAAAAGGAAAAGTTTGGAGTAAATCAGTCATACGTGAGAATCGAACGTCAGTTCAATGCCGAGAAAAGTCACCGGTCAAATACTTTTAGTTTTTTTAAGTTTATTTCTTTTCAATGACGTCAGCTCGGGATCATTCGATGATGGGAGTGATCTCCTAATAAAACCAGTGAGGTTAACGGAGTATTGGGATGAATATGCTTCTGTAAGTTCAACACAATTATTTTTTATTATTTCTTTTGTTAATTAATTTGTTCCCTTTTTACAAAAGTTCTTCTCATTGTAATTGTTATTCATTTTTGTAGCAAAGAGAATTGACACCGATAAAAAATGTCTTTTGGCAAGGACCGACACATCTTGGTCAGATATCTGGAGTCTCGGTGGATCCTTCAGGATATCCTGTGATCTTCCATCGTGCCGATCGAATCTGGGAATTCTCGTAGGCATTTCATTTTTTATATTTTAAATATATTCTTTTATAACATATATAAAATCTTTAATGCAAACGTTATGGCAATGAAATTAGTTTTAATACTTTTATATATAAATATATATATGATATATAATATATATAATATATATAATATATATAAAAAAGAGATATGATTGGTACGAAGTAAAAAAAAAAAGCAAAAAGAATATATGTAATAATATTAATATTATTATAAATTATATAATTATTGTAAATATAATAATATTAATATAATATATATTTATATTTTTTTTATGTATTAAATTAATAATTTAAAATAATAATATAATAATGATAAATATTTAAAATAATAACATAATGTATATATATATATATTAGGATGGGTCAAAAAAATGACTTATTTTTTTTTTTCAAGTACCACGGAAAAATGGGTTGCTAGACACTTTAAAACAATTCTCACCAAATATGAGCTCTTAATTTTAATAGGAAGATCCTCCGCATCGCAGTTTTTTATTTTTTTTTCAGTCTAATAGATTAAAATTCATACCATTATATATATAAATAATAAATATTTAAAATATATTATTATTTTATATTATATTATATTATTATTTTAAATATTTATTATTATATATATATTTACAATTAGCGTAGAAATAATGAGAGACAAAATTTCGTATGTTGAGATAGTGAGAATAAATTTTGACATATTTTTTTATATGTATAATAAGAAAAAAAATGAAAGTATATGTAAATATATGTATAGATAAGTAAAAAAATGACTTATAGATAACGACTGCGTTTAGATGATGATAGTTACTTATATAAAATGTACAAATTTGATTAAAGTACCTTCACAAAAGAAAATGTTTACACGGAAAGAGACAAAGGACCGATCACTGAAGATACCGTACTAACGTTAGATCCAGGCAGTGGGAATATTTTACGTGGTTGGGGAAGAAACATGTTCTATTTGCCGCACGGTATACATGTTGATAATTTTGGAAACGTGTGGTTGACCGATATTGCTCTTCATCAGGTTTTTAAGGTAAGTTTCTTTTAATTACTCTTTGTATTCAAAACTAAAATTCATTAAACAAATTTGCGTGCTATAGTTATTAGGATTATTTGCAAATCATTAAATTACACTAAAAAAAAAAAAAGTAATTGTAACTAATTAATTATTAGAATTTAAATACCAATTGAAAACCAATAAGAATGATAAGAAAGAAATGATTTGTACGAGTTAATTCTTGCTTGTTTTTAATTTTATTTTCTATTTCGATTTCAAATAGTTTAATAGTTCTGGAAGACTGAAGTTAATACTCGGGAAACGTTTCAAGCCAGGAAATGATCTCAATCATTTTTGTCAACCAACATCTGTCGCTGTGGCCCCATTGAACGGCAATGTTTTCATCGCTGATGGATACTGTAATAACAGGATTGTTCTTTATGATTCTATGGGAAATTCAATAAGGAGCATTGATGAACGTACGTTTTTGTCTTAATGTTGTTACAAAATTCATTCATCAATAATTAACATCATCGTTTTAATTTTTTCTGTTCTACACTCTTCAACCTTTTTCTCTTTATTTTTTCTTATCCTTTTATTGTATTGTTGTCCCTTGTTTTATCAGGTCCTCAGTCCTTATTTAATTGTTTAAAAATACATTATATTCGACTAAGATATTTGTTTGCTCGTTATTAATTAAAATATGGTCTTGAAATTGTTTTTATATTAAATTATAAAAATGACTTTTTTCGAATGAGTTATTATTTTTGTAATATGTATATGATTCTATTCAATTTGATTTGTCATAGATCATTGACAAATTTTAGTCAATCAAGATAGAATAATTAATATTAATCAAATGAATGTATATTTGTATAGATCCGCTTGTTTTAAACATACCACATTCATTAACGATATTGTCAAACGGAGATCTCTGTGTTGCTGATCGAGAAAATGGCAGAGTCATTTGTACACTTGGACTTGCTGGACTTAGAACTAAATACATTGGAAGAAAATATTCTATTCCAGTTCGTGGCCGAATTTTTGGTGTTGCTTCTTACAGTAAGTTTTTTTATTATAATTGTTCATTATTATTATTATTATTATTATTATATATTGTTTTTAAACATAGAGTAAAGGGTCAAAAGTTTTGATTTAACATTATTTATTTCAATATTATTCAAAGATTAAAAAACTTTTACGAGTATTTTATTTAATATAAATAATTAAAATAATTAAATATTAAAATTTTTTTTTTTTAACAATTGTCATGATAAAAATTAATAAGATTTCTAGTATTTATATATATATATATATATATATTTAATAACGAATATATAAATAATTATTATAAAATGTTATATATAAGAATATGTAATTATACGAATATATATTTTATATATTTTTATACATTTTTATATTTTATTATATTTTATATTTTATATTTATTTATTTAATATTATA
>NW_015148990.1:655476-748870 GCF_001465965.1 Polistes dominula | reverse complement strand
TATATATATATATATCTAACGAATAATAACGAATCGTTAGAAACTCTAAAAAAAATTGTTGAACAAAAAAAGGAATAATGCTTTTAACAAAAGTTTACTTAATAAAAAAAAAACAAATAATGACGTTAACAATAATTTAATCAAACAGATAATACAATTTACGCCGTGGGCACTGTGAGATGTGGGGGGACTTGTGCAATGGGCTACACGATAGATACATACTTTCTAGTCTTCAATGTGTGGCCAACCGCATTTGTAAGTTAATCATTCATCCAACATCATTATTTTTCATATTATATTACATTATTATCAAATGACAAGAGAAGAATGATAAGAACATTTTTCTCAAGTTAATTTGATTATTTTTCTTTAAACACACGTACATACAATTTTGATCATTTTCCCTTTATTCAGAATTTCCAAAATCCACATGACATCGCAATAGATCAGAGAAGTAAGTCATTGTACGTCAGTGAGATTGGTCCTAATCGAATAGAAAAGTTTGATTTGTTACCTTGAAAGGGACAAAGATAATGCGATGAAAGAAATGATTTGGAGGCTTATAAAAAATAAGCAAGTCCGGAAGAATAAAATTGACAAATTAAGAACACAAAAAAATAGAAAAAAAAAAAAAAACTACAGAAGGAAAAAACGACGCACGTCAGTTAAAAACAATTATGAAAAAAAGATAAAAAAAAATTAAAAAAAGAAACTATAAATGCCCCCACTCCAAAAAATTCAAAAAAAAAAGGAAAACATATAAAAAAATTAAAAAAAAAAATAAAAAAGAAAAAAGAGAGAGAGAGAGAGAGAGAAAGTGAAAGAGAAAGTGAGAGAGAAAGGAAGAGAGAGGGAGTTGGAGAGAGAAGAAAGATAAAAAGAAAGAAAATCAAATACCAAAGAATTAAATGCCTAAAATTCATACGAAAAAATATGAAAAAAAAAAAAAGAAAAAAAAACAGATCCGTACATAAAAATATATATATACGATATTACGTTATAATTAAAAATTATATTTAATTATATTTGTTCGGCGAGAAAAAAAATTGTAGAACGGTGATGGCAATGCATACCAAGGCCAATTAAATTGACGACAAAAATTGTCATAAAGGTAGTAAATGAGTAAGGATAAAAATTGAAAAAAAAAAAAAATGAAAATAAATCAAAAACTATTCCGCGTGATCGTTGTAAATGATGTTAGATAATCGCCATTGCATGAGATAAACGTAAATTCTAATTATAACGTACGCGTATATAATAAGCGCATTATAAGTAAAATTAAATAAAAAAAAGTAAAAATAAAAAGAAAAACAAAAAAAAAAAAAATAAAAAAAAATAAAAGGAAAAATCTCAAAAAAAAAAGAAAAAAAATTATTAAGAAAAAAAACAGCAGAAAAGAAAAACGGAAGAAGCTAAAAATTAACAAATAACAACAAAAACAACAAAACAACAACAACAACAATAATAATAATAATATTTAAAATAATAATAATAATAAAATTAATAATAAAAATAATGATAATAATATAATAATAATAATAATAATTAATAATACACGTGAGAGAGTGTGTATGTAACTTGCGACATTCGATCGTCTCTGTGGAACCTAAACTACCTCCTTCTATTTGAACTCCAATTACGTATGTACGTACATATAGATGAGAGGGTACACGAGTATGTAAATGTGTATAAATACGTACGTATGCGTGTAACATATGTGTTTGAGCATGTGTTCGTATTCGTATACGTTTGACATACGAGTTGCACACATTCTGCAGGTTAATTTACACGCGTAGACTAGTAACGTGTGTATGTAAACGTGCAGATATTCGTGTGTACTCACGTGTTACGTATACGTATTTCTGTACACACTCACATACACATGGTACACGCATCGATACAAATTTATCGTACACGTATGTATGTATTTTTGATCTCGAATGTTTTCCAAACGAGTCCTTTCCGCGAGTTCGTCTCTAATTTAATTATAACATTTGTTCTTTGCTTTTTTCCCCCTTTTTTTCTGGTATAAGTGAATGTACGCGTATGCTTACGTGTGTGTATGTGTGTTTTGTGGGATTTTTTTTGAGAAAGTTCGCACGCGCGCGTGCATGCATGAATCGTGTAAATCCTACGTGAGAATGTTTTTGTTTTTTGTGAATTGAAACATAAAAAATAATCGAGCAACGACTTGTTCTTTCTTATTGGATAAACAAATATAATTAAAAATAATAATAATTTTTTACTGATACACTGTCCGTCGTCCGGCCCGCTTCCTGCACTCCTCCAGCGCGACCCGGAACGCCGCACACCTCCCGGAACCCGAGAGATGGGCCGCGTCCGTACGTCCTGCCTCGGCGCACAGAGAGCAGTTCAGTCTGTTCCTGCAGTCCGTCGCGTAGTGTCCGGTCTCATCGCATTTCCTGCAGCTTTTCGTTCTGTCTGGTCCTTTGCAGCTCGTCTTTGTGTGTCCAAAGCCCAGGCATTTGTAGCACTTCGTTACCGTGAGTCGTTTCCGTACGCGACATTGGACCCATCCTATCCCGATCCGCCCGCGTCCGAGCAGCCTCTCGGCTTCCCGCGATTCAAGATCGCAGACCGCCATGTACTGCTCGGCCCGGTTCGGGCCAAAGATATGGGTACCAAAGTCCCCGTCCCGTTCTGTCTTCCGTCGTAGTGCCTGTATTACGTCTTCTCTCGTCACAACGCAGTCCAGGTCTCCACTTGTGTCCGGGAGATCATGGCTTTTACGCTGCCGTCATCGCCGACAGCGTTCTGGAGCACGCGACGAAAGTCGTCTCGTCCTTCAGTGGTCGTCTGCATCTTAATGGAGGCACAGTCCGTCTCTCGTCTTTCTTACAGTCTTGACCGTCACGTTGTTCTTGGTCGGGTCTACCGTCTCTCGTATTTTCCGTACTATGTCTGAGTACGTCTTATGTTTCCTGGGCTTGACCAGTACGGTCAGTCTCGGTTGCTTGGTGATCGGTCTGTGCCTTTTAAGCCGGGCGTGTCTCGTTCGTCTCGTCCGTCTTTTTCCGTTCTTTCGTCTTCGATTTCTTTTTCACTACCGTCTGCCAGGCGACGGCCGATTAAACTCGCGGGATCCTTTCCTGTGCGGACTCCGGAGTGGTCCCAAACGTCTCCCGTTTCCGTTTTGTTCGTGGTGTCTCTTATTTGTTCATCTCTGTTTCTGTCTCCGTGGTTGTGTCGTCGTCGTCGTTAGTCCGCCACCTCGAAACCGTCGTGGTACACTTGTTAAGCGTGACGTCGGCGGCTTCGAGGATCGTCTTGATGCCTGTCTTGACGGTTGTGTTCATGTTCTTTTGGATATGCGCTGCATCTGCCATCCTTGTTGCTGTCGTTTGTATGATCGTCAGCAGTTCCATCAAGTCTCATTTTTGTAGCGCTGTAACGTTCAGTCTTGGTTGTCTTTCCTGTACCGTTTTTGATTTCGCCTGTCTGTCGTCGTTGTCGGTGATAGAGGTAATAGATGCGCTACCCACGCTCGATACGCTCACCGTTTTGTCCCGATTCTGCGGGTCTAGGAAAATCTGCCCCGTTGTTTTATCTTTTTTATCCGTTTTTTGTTTCGCTTATTTCGGCGTCGAATTTGTGCACTTACTGCGGCCCTCAGAATCTTCGCCGCTGCCATGGGCCACCGGATCTTTCTTCCGGTCGGAACCCAGGCTGGATTGTCCCTGTGTAGGGTATACCACCTGAGGTATATTTATGTTTTGTTTGTGCATATCATCGATTTTTTGTTGTTTCATGTTGCGTCGGGTTTCTCGGGGTCGCGGTTCCCGTGCCGGGGCCTTGTTGAGGCCACTGGTGTCCGCGGCGCGGCAGTTTGTGGCGGAGGCAAGGCGACGGGGAGGTTCTTGTATCCCATCCCCCAAAAATAAAATCAAATATTATTCGATGTCTGTGTATGTTAAGGGTTAACCTTTCAAGTAGAAGTAATTATTTTATTTCGAAATAATTGGTATGGGGTTTTAGGGATGAATATTGTTGTTGGGTATTTAAAAAATTTTTGAAAATAGGTTTAAATAACAATGCTAAATATGAAGAGATTAATATAAATAAATTATAACGTTACTCGATAATTTCGAGTTTTATGGGAAATGGGATCTAGTAGGGTTAAATTCTGATTGAAATATTTTCAGATAAAAATTGGAAATTAAGATGGAAAGATATTGTAGCAAGATGATTGAACAAAATTAATTGGAATTTATATTGAAAAAAATAAAGAAGAAAAATAAAAACAAATATTTGTAACTAAAATGTTTCATTTTGTTTCATGTACAAATAAAAAATGAACGATACAATTAATTTCTTGCTACATGTTCTTTCGTATAAACTATTGTGAAATGCAAGAACGCTTGTGCTATTCGAAAGGGTAATAAAAATAATAATTAATTAGAGAGACTGTATAAAAGTTCTCATACGTTTGACTGTAAACGTTTTCGTGGCACATTGGTACTTAATTGTAATGATTTTATTAAGTTACTATAACACACATTATTACAATTATATTATAAAACAAATGGAAGAAAGAGACGAAAGCGACGAACCTGCGTTAAAGATAATCATACGAACATAACATTTATCTATAGACGTGAGAGAAGATAATTATTTGAAAATTACGATTATAAAATTAAATGGTGTTTTTAAACACGACGAAACGTTTTGATTGGATCAAAAATGGTTGGACGATTATTTATAACTCAATTATTTATATTTATTACAATATTTCTTTTTATTCTTCTGTATATAAATATTTGTATTAAAAAAAAAAAAAGGATTTTTATATTTTTTATATAAATATCGTCCTGCCACAATGAACATAATTAATAACGAACACTCGAGGTATATCTTTTTCATCAAAAAGATTTACAAATTGATTTCTTCTATCCCCGTAAAATAAAAAAAACGAAGAACAGAAATAAGGGGAGTGAAAAATAAAAGAAGAAAATGAAAATGAAAAAGAAAATGGAAATCCAGTTAAGGAATCGTTCAAAAGAATGATCAAATATTAAGCGTTAGAAAATCCTAATGGCTAGTTACAAATCAATGAGAAAACCATAATGGTCACGATAAATCGGCTACTTTAAATCAACATTCGTCGCAACGAGATTGATCTTGAATTATGTAATAATAACATCTGAACATATGTTGTACTGTATGTATGTATGAATGTATGTAAGTATGTATGATGTATGTATGTAGGTATGTATGTATGTGTATGTGTGTATGTACGTATTTACATGGATATGTATAAACGTCATCGAAAGTTTAACAACAAACTATTAATCCTAAATTGTTTTTCGAGCACGAAACTTCGATTATCGTCGTCGATTATTCGAAAATAAAGAAGAAGAAGAAGAAGAAGAAAGGAAAAAACAAAAATACTGAAAATGATAACAAAAAGATAAACAAAAAAACAATAAAAAAAAAGAACATTTTAAAATATATTACATTCAATATTTTTTTTTTCTTATTTTTTTGATTGATTGAAACAGATCGTTTTTTTTAATTAGTTCGAAGAATTTCGACAGATCATATTACAAAAAAAGATTTATTTATATATTTTTTTTTAATTTTTATCCTGAAAATAAAAATTATGCAGGTCGTGTTAAAAATATATTCGCGTATATTTAATAAAAATCGAAGTTCTCCGAACGAGCCACAAAAAATGAAGAATACAAATTCGCGCGAATAAGAACGATCGATCGTGCACGGTTAACGTTCGATGACTAAATAAAAAAAAAAAAAAAAAAAAAAAAAAAAAAAAAAAAAAAAATAAAAAGATCTCGTATTTTTCAAACACAAAGTTAAAAAATTGATCAACCGAGAATTTATCATTCGTTTGATAAATTTCATCGATCGATCGATTACGAACAACCGTCGAATTTCAGATCGTCCTCGCGCGAATTTTATTTGAATAAAAAATGAAAAAACGCACACGTTCGACGCGCATTGGCGCGTTTATGCGAGTACAATTAAAAAAAAAAAAGAAAAAAAAATAAAAAAATAAAAAAAAATAAATAAAAAAAAGAAAAAACCAAAAAAAAATAAAACGAAAGTAAACAACAAATAAATTGTCTGATTCTCCTTTCGTCGTAATCAGCGACGAGAAGGATGAATAAAAGAATGAATCATTGAAGAAAGACATTAAAAAAAAGAAAAATTATACGAAACAAGAATGTTGGGTTTGTTGAAAAAATATAAACAAATGAAGAAATAAACGACGCTAATGAGAAATAAAATATGAAATAATATAATAATAATAATAATAATAATAATAATAATAATAATAATAATAATAATAATATGAATAATATGAATCATAATAATAATGATAATAATAATAATAATAATAATAATAATAATATAATTTAATAATAATAATTACTACGAGAGATTAGAAAATATCGTCTTCCTATCGATAATACAAGAAACGAACAATGAACGGTTAACGAGGAAAGTAAAACAAACTAAAAATAAATATTAAAATAATGAAACAATTAATCTTTTTTGTGATCTAAGCTAGAAAACTCGATCATCAATTTCGAAAAAAAAATGCAAATCTACGCACAAATTTTCAAATATTGAACAATTTCAATCATAAATTCGAAAATGTATGTAAAACGAATTTGTTTATAAGTTGATAAAAGTTTGTCAAAGTTGAACAAATATAATTAAAAAGAAAATAAAAATATAAACAACCGCAAATACAGACAAACGATTTTGCAAAATTCGGATTTTTTGTCTATCTTAATTTGTTGTTAATAAAAAAAAAGAAACAATAATAATAATGATTGCAGATTTAAAATATTACGAGTCGAGATGAACGATCGAGTTTGCTGGCAAATTAGAAGAACAAATTAAACAAATAAATGATCACGATCCTACTATTACATTGTAATAAGAAAAAAATGAAAAACAAATCAACTAAAGAAAGAAAAACCAACAAAATAATTAAATAAAATAAGATAAAAAAAAATTTATTCGCTTACAAAATTGATTCGTTCAAAGAAGTCAGCTTACTTAAAACATCGATAGATAAATAATTAAAATATAAAAAGAACAAAAATATTGACACTTTTTTTCTTTTCTTTCTCGACATCTTTTATCTTTATACTTTCAGTATAAATAAAAAAAAAAAAAAAATAAGAAAAAGATAAGATAAAGAAATAGAGAAAAATATTTCAAACGATCTCAATATACTACAATGTGCCTGATCCAATTTGTTCATAAGCTGACGTCTTTTAACGAACAATAAAAAACACGAAAGAATACAAACACACACGTAAACACAAGTTCGTTTAGATTTAAAACTTAAATCGTTAATTCAAACAAAAAATATTTCTCTTAATTCTATTTAAAACGTAAACGAAGATGATGTGTAAAAACAATGGGGGGGGGGGAAATAAAATTAAACGTTTTCGACGATCGCGGGGCATCGTTCGATCAACGAAATATTTGGGGATGAAAAAGAAAAATACAAAACAAAGAGATGAACTAAATAACGATAATTAACGATGATGAAGTAATGTGAAAAATTGAGAGAAATGAAATCAGAAGAAGACAAAAAGGCAGAGTTGAGAGATATAAAAAAAAAAAAAAAAATAAATAAAAATTACGAGAAAAAGTGAAAATTGCTAAAGGAAAAATAAAACAAGGGTAAAAAAGCCGTTAAATTAATAAAAAATAATAGTAATGATAATGATTTTAAAAGACGAATCGAGGAAAAAACCAGGAAATAAAAAAGAAAAATTAATAAATATAAATAATAAATAAAAATGAAAATAAAGTAAAAGATAATTATAATGAAAAAAAAAAACAAAAAAAAAAATGCGAAAATCGCTGTGAAAAGAAGAATTCAGAGAGTTTTGGATAAAGTTAACAACAATGACGATGTTGTAACGAAAAAAGAGGGTAAAGAAAGAAAAATCAAAATATAAAAAAGGAGAAGAAGAAAAAAACTAAAAAAATAATCACAAAAAAATTTAAAAAAAGAATAAAATAAAAAATAATGATAACAATGGGCGATAAGATTCGCTGTAGAAAATGAAAAAAAAGGGTAAAAAATAAAAAAGGTAAACAAACAAAAAAAAGAAAAAAGAAGAAGAAAAAGAAGCCGAAGTCCCTAAACCGAAGGATGGCAAATAAAAAAAAAACAAAAAAAAAAAATAAATATTATAAAAACTACATACTATACAATGGCTTTATTTTCAAACTTGTCATTGTAAATTATTTTGGATTTTAAATAATTTTGAATGTTGAGAATAGAAAACACTTTGATTTAGATATCAAACGCGGGGGATTTTTAAAATCAATTTTAAACAAATTTTCAATTCCATTTGTTCAATCCCAGCTACTTTTTTCTAACATTTTAAATAACATCCCTTAACTTTTAATGTCATTTAAAAGATAAATTAAAAATCAAAGATTAAACAAATTGAATTTTATTAAAAAATAACAAAATAATGTAAAAAAGTATTTATTCTTAATATTATAAAATTTGTAAGAGGAAATTTATTCGATTAATTGTTACACAAAATGTGTTCTGTTATTAGTCAAACAATAATACAATTTGTATTATATGTAAAAATGAATAATCGAAAATTTAGTGAAGCAATGAAAAAGTTAATGTTAACAATTTTCCAGTTCTTTTCTATCTCTTTTCCAATTGTATTGCACTAATAACTTTATTAATTAATAACAATTAATTTAACTTATTGTGAAACTAAATTCGATAATTCAAAAATAGGACAAAACCGAAGAACGTAAGTAAATATTTCATAAAACTTATCGTTTAGTCCCTCAAAAATTGAAATATATTGTATAATAATAATATGTAATAATATAATTATATTGTTTAACTAATAACAGAGCACATTTAAGATTGCCTACAAAAATAAATTTCTTTACAAAATGAATTACTATCATTAAAACATGCAATTGTGTTCTCATTTTATCTTAAAAATCAAAATGGTTATATACTCGTGAAATATCGTAGAATATTCGTTTTCAAGATGAACAGTGGAAAATACAAAATAATATTTAAATAATAAAACAATTTAATGATATTTAAAATGATATATCACGAGTTAAGGGTCATTCTTGAAAATTTACAAATGGTGGTAGCTGAGTTTGATGAGGGGAAACTTACAATTGAATTAATTTATTTCTTTTGACATCCAAATCGAAGTGTTTAAATTTACACAAATAAAAAAAAATTATTACAAATCTACAGTTATTCAAAATACCGAGTTAAAAAATGAAGGCATTGTATATATATATGTATATATAAAACCAAAAAAAAAAAAAAACGAAAAAGAAATAAAACAAAACGACGCAATGGACCAACCAATGTTCGCGTCTATTCAATCTCAGGTATATGAACATGTACGGCACTAAATAATGTCTCGCGAACTTTCTGCACTCTGACACAAAATGATATCCTACATTAAAAGAAGATTGAAATTATCTATGAATTATTAAATCTCGTCATTTCGATCATGCAAGACCATAAACGCATATAAAGTACTCAGATTTCACATCTTCCTACAAAGATACTATAGAAAAGTATGTAAAAGTAACTAATTCAAGGGTAAATGATTATTATTGTATAAAAAAAAAAAAAATGAAAAAACACAAAAAATAAATCAGAAAAAAGATTTAATAATTATTAACATAAGATTATATTGTGAATTACTGAAAAATAGAAATATCAGTCTTACAAAAATAAAAATTTTCTTCAAAGGAAATCGGTAAACTCTAAATATTATAATTAACGTCAGAGTGCACGAAAAAAATCCTGTTTAAAACTAAGAAAATAATAAATCAAAGATAAAAATTCATCATCTCGCATAAAAGTAAATGATCCTTCAGAAAACAAAATGGTGACTGTAATAATAAGATCTAATCGTGTTTTGTCGTTGCAAACTATTACAAAAGAGATGATTATTATGATTGTACTCGTAAATCTTGCAAAATTTAAGCAACGACAAGACTCAAATAAAAAGGTGACTACTACTACTCTACTACTACTATTACTAACTACACCATTACTATTACTACTAATAATAAAAATGTGTTAACGATAATAATAATAATAATATTAATGAGGCCAAACCTGACACAATAATAATAAAAGTAATATAAATAATACAAAATATAAATATAAAACAACAATAATAATTTAGGATTCGTGAAAAAAATTGGATTAAAGGCCACTAACAATTGTGTCATTGAAATTTAGCCCTTTGGCTTTTTACTTTTTCACGAATTTCTAATTATTTGAATAGAGATGTACAAAAATATAAATAAAAGAAAGCTAAACACTTTATATCTTCATTTTAAAGATAAAAAAGAAAAAAAATCATTTTTAACATAAAAAATCTCGATTTATATTTCCATATCAATGTAATTATTACTTTAATAATATTATTCTAATTATTTATACTTTTTATATTATTATTTCACCTAATTCATCCTCTATTGTCTTCACATTTTTCTGTTTACTTCTTTTAATTCTAATTTCATATTTTGCTATCCCCCTTCCCCTTGGACCACCCTGTATCATTGACTAATGTATTTTTGTACAATATTTGGACCACGATGATTTTCTAATCTTTCATTTTTCTTTCTCGTCTTCCATTCCTCTACCCTCGGTCCAATTTTCCTAAAAATATTTGTTTCATTATTTTTCTTATCCCTAATTTTATTCTACCTTCTTATATTTTTAATAATAAATGATAGTAAATAACATTAATAATAATAAAAAGAAGAAAAAGAGAAAATGTTAATAATATTGACGATTATTATAAATAATCGCGAAATACAACACATACAGAAAAATATGATCAGACACAATACGCGTACACAAACATGAATCACTTAACATTCATATCATGACATTAAATTTGATCGCAACAAATTTATGTTATACAAAAATAAGAAGCGAGCAGCAAAAAGGAAAAAAAAACTAATAAGAAGAAAAAATAATCGAGAGAATGTTAAACTATAAAAAGAATAAAAATAATAATAAACAGCGACGACGATGATGATGATGATGATGATGATGATGATGATGATAATGATGATGATGATATGATGGTATTTATAAGAAAAAAAAAAATATATGAAAATAAGCCAAATTTGAGAATTATTATAATAATAATTATAATATTAATAATAATATTATTAATAATATTGATAATTCTATTAATAATAATATTAATAATAATAATAATAATAATAATAATTAGATAAAATTGATATCATTTACGAACGATCATCGGAAAATTAAGATATTTGATCTTACAATTAGTCAACTATTGGAAAAGTCATATTGAATTGTAAGAAATGTAAAATTGAATGCCTTTAAATGTCTTTTTTTTTTTTTATGTAAATATTTTTTATCGCAATGATTAAACGAAGTTAGAGATTTCAAACAAATTTTCTACACCTCCCAAAAATTCAAACCGATAAAGAAAGGAACGTGGCAACGAGTTATCAATTTTATCAAAATAGATTATGAAAAATAGAAATTCAAGAAAAAGGTGAAAATAAGAAGAGTACTGAAATGCGAATATTTAAATCATATGAGATGATGTATGCGCGTATAAATGATATATTTTCAATGTTCTTGTGTTTTAAATATTTGTCTGATATAACAAAAGAAAAAAGAAATAATAATATAATAACATAAATTAAATATATATTATAAAAACAATAATAATAATAATAAAACAAGTATATTTCATTCTCAAATATGATGAGATATTTTTACAAGAGCGAATATTTTTTCGAATGAATTTTACTTTGAAACACGTGAAATATATAAGACGCAATTAATAATATTGGAAAATTAATTGTGCATAAGTCTCTCTCTCTCTCTCTCTTTCTCTCTCTATCTATCTCTCTCTTTCTATTTATCTCAGTTTTTCTCTCTCTTTTTATTCATATATATTTTGAACGATGCATTTTCAAAAAGTGGTATAAAAATCGTGAAGAAGAAATATAAATGTTTTAAAAAATATATTTAAGAAAGATGGAGATTTTGTTTTATTATATAAATTCTGCATTATATTTTGTAATGTTGTCTTACATGTGTCCGCTCTTGGAAAAAATGGAAAAAATAAACATATATACATATATACATGCATATAAAAATAAATAATATTTTAACTGCATAATTGAAAAAGTCAACCATTCTTGTATTCTGCTCATTTTTCAAGGAGGACTTCTCTTCTTTTCCTCCTCGAAGGATTAACTAAATCAATAAATGGTGTTTTTTTTGTCTGCATTTGTTCTATTTAATGCCAGTTCTATTCTTTCCTCAAATTTTTATTTGTCCTTATAAAAAAAAAAAAAATCCTCACACATATTTTTTACTATAAAATTTTATTTGTTATAAAATTATTTTGTTCAATATCAAAGATTTTCATTCATAGTTTGGATTAAAATTTAATTATCAAAGTAAAAATTAAAATTAGTTTGAAATAATGTCGAATAATATTAATCGATGTATATAGATCGATACTAATATATTATTTAAAAATTTTATTTTTGTTATTTTAACGAGTTTTATTTGCGAAATAACAAGCTTGAAGTTAAATTAATAATTTTAATTGACATATCAATCAATATTAGTTTTAGATTTAAAAAATTAGAGGATTATTGTACTGACAAAAAGAAAGAAGATTTTTATTAAAATTTTTATTAGAAAATTATTCAATATAATTAAGTTAATCAAGTGAGTAAAGAAAAATAAAAGTTCGAAAGTTTTCCATTTGTAGGACGCCATCTTTGTAAGGAAAATATTGGATCCATAATAATTTCGTAATCGCTTATTATTGGTCGATAATCAGTAAAGCTTGTTTTTCATTGGTCAGATTGATGGTAGGAATACACCATTTGAGAAGAAGTTATCAAATTAGTCTCCTGTTACAAGAATTCGTCGTTGGATGGCGCCAGGATCAACGTTCAATTGAGAATTTTGAATATCCCGCCCCCTACTCTCGATCTTTCTTACAAACTCGAGATCGAGTTCATTTTACATCGAAATAAATGATTATTCTAAGCTTTTTATTTACTTTTAAACAATTTATTGAATTAAAGAAAACTAAGTATGATTTTGAACAGTTAAATAATAAAATTGATTACAAAATAATTTCAAAGTAAATATAAATAAAAGTTTGATAGAAATCATAGTGTAATTATTATAAACATAAGTATTTTACAGTAAAAGCAATTTTTATGATTTTAATTTGTTGTATCTAATTTAATTTAATAATTTATTTTATCATATTTCAATGTACATATTTGATAAAATTGAAAATTTTCTAAAAGAACTTTTCATCAAAAGGACGCCATATTGATAAGAAAAATATCATAGTATTTAAATCCTTACATTATACTTATTTAAATATGTAATTAGTTTATATATAATAGTTTAATTTAATCGTAAATACTTTACATAATATTATGAATTTGATCTACTATTTTCTTTTTATATTTAATGCATCATTTAAATTAAAAATAATATTGGATTAACTTATATGAATATTAATTTTATACAAATATCACATTTTTACAATTTATATAAATGAATAATATTTAAAGATACTTTATGCTTAATAATATATAAAAAAATTTTATTTATATAAATAAATAAAGGAATAATAAATATATATATATTTTTACGAAGTATACATTAAGTATAATGATTAAATAAAAATTTGTTACATTCACATTGTAATTTATCGTAATCGTTTTTTAATAGAGACAACAAAAGACAGCAACGAAAAATTAATAGAAAAATAAAAAAATAAAAATAATAAAAATAGAGAAAGAGAATAATCGAGAATAGAAAGTTAATAAAAATCATCTTGGAAGTTGCGTACTGCGATTATGTTCGTATGTGCGGGTGTTGGCCCACGCATGGTAGAAAACCCACGCGTCTCGTTTTAAGACGCGTCAGCTGCGTAAAGAGCCTAAGGCTAGATATTACAAACACACACATATTTATACATATATATATATTTTCACATAATCTATGCGTATGTAGGGATGGAAAGAAATAAAGAAAGAAAAAGAGAGATAGATAGATAGAAGGAAGAATAGTCTTCGTATACTTCCGTAGTCTTTGTCCAGCCATGATAATTGTCCAAGTGGTTTTAACATCGACACACAATATCATTTCTCTTCTACATTGCCACACCTTCTGTTCATTCGAAATCAATCCATCTTTAACCGATTCTATCTCTATACATATATTTCTATCTCTCTTTCACTTATTCCGAATAAAATCCTACATACGTTTATTTAACGTATTAAAAAAAAAATGATTAAAGTTATGGTACAGACTCGACTAGGTGAAATATTTCATTAAACGAAAGTTTTACTTTTACATATTATACAATATGATTTGTTTAGATTTTTCTATTGTAAGATAATAATCTATACTAACTTCTAGTATGATTATTATTAAATATGATCATAAACGTAGGCGATGCTATTGGGTTTATTAGATTTTTGTTATTATTATTATTCATCGCCCACATTTCGATCTGATAATTTCCAAGTGTAATACTTCCGTTTTATTGGAAACGGATGTTTGCATTCATACCGCTAGAAAATTAATGATGACCTTGATTTATATCTATTTTTAAATTATACGCGTTATTAAATGATTTTCCGAACAACTGTTCGAAATAGTCATCTTTGGTTTTAATGCAAGCTTCTAAACGTTTGATCATAGATCTTGATTGGGTAAGTATTTTAAATTACTGTCAGTGTTAATAAATATATTAAAAAATATAATGTTTACATTTGAAACTATCAAAATGCCCATTCTATTTATTTAAATAATAAGTTTCTCTTTTTCTTTTTTTATTAATTCATACATATAAATAAATGTATGTATGTAAAATATAGTGAAATCTATGAAGTGTGAGAGCACGTAATTAATTTTTCCGTTCTAACCATGTAGAATATCATCCACGTAGGTACAAGTGCAAGCACGACAAGAACAACGACTAGGTCTGCGCTTGTTAAAAACACACACACACTTTATCGTATACAGTAATGCACTGTTAGATACATTCACATCTACGTATACACATATACAGTTAAAAAGCATGACATGGACGAGCAGCAGGGCAAGCTCGCGAGGGAAGCGTTTCATCGTATCGAGTGCACCGGAGAAACTCGAAATTGGAAAAGCGGCTGGTCCAGAAGCAAGCGAAATTAATTGAAGTCTGACGAGTAGAGGCTCGATTCAGAATGAGAGAGAAAGAAAAAGAGAAAAAGAAAGAAATAAAAAGAGAGAGAGAGAGAGAGAGAGAGAGAGAAAGGAAGGAAAAGGGCAAAGGCCGACACAGCATCGACGCGTGCGGACTACAGAAAACCTCAATCCAGAAGAATTGCAAGAGTTAGCACGTTCGAAGGATACCAGAAAAGGAAAAAAGAAAAATAAGGACAAATCATTCGAAGAGAATAGAGTTGAGAGGTTGGGGAAGGGGGGGGGGAATGCACCACAAATTTCTTGCAATCCAATAGAAATCGAAATGGAAAAATAAGTTTGACTGTTATGAAAGAAATGTGTAAAGGTAATTAGAAAAGTAAGCTGATAAGTTTCAAAAAATTGGATAATATTTGTCTTTAAATTTAATATAAATAATTGTTATAATTATTGTAACCATGATTGGTATTGAAATAATAATAATCGACATGTAACGATATTATTATTATTATTATTATTATTATTATTATTATTATTATTATTATTATTATTATTATTATTATTATTATTATTATCATTATTATTTTTCTACATGATTACTATGGTGTTACGAATATTGTAATAATTATAGTAATTTAATTAAACAGGTACGTAACCATATGTATGTATCCATACAGATACGTTTGAAGAAGTAATCGTTTGAACGAACCGATTGGAATGGATAATAGCAGAGCACATCGATAAAATTGGCATATGCAATTCTTCATTAATATCTGCTTTTTCATCTACGAGTCTACTTATGTGTATAAGTGCATCCACACATATGCATTTAGGAATACATCAATTTGGTAAGTACGAAGGAAGGAATTAGCGGTTCTATATCTAAACGAACAAACGAACGAACGAACGAACGAACGATCGAACGAACGAACGAAAGAACGAACGAACGAACGAACGAATGAACGAACGAACGAATGAACGAACGAACGATCGACAAATACCGATAGCCAATCCGCGAAGGATACGATAGAGGAAGTGGAGAATCGTAAGTTCGTGTGTATGTGTATATATGTGTGTAAATATGTGAGCATGTATTTATAGGTAGAGAGTATATAGGTAAACGTGTAGGTAACTAGCCAGCTAGGGATGTTTCTATTCGTCGACGAACTGCATTTCCTATAATCTGCGAGCAATCACTTCGTAATTGGATACACTCTGGCATGCGTGTATATGTGTAAGTATTTCTCTTCATCGTTTCAAATCGGTCCCTTTTCCTAGACAGATGGACGCCTTCCAATGAAAATTCTTCCATTCATTTCCATCAATTATGTCTTACGATTATAAGCTCCTATTTTGTTATACCCATATTTCTGTTTTCTTTTGTACAACCTGAATTATTGTTTTTTTTTTCTTTTCTTTGATTTATTGATTTTTTTTTATTCGAACTATTTTTAGATCGGATGATAAGCAATCTTTGGAATTTTTAATATTTAAATTCTCAAATAATTGTAATTTCTTTTTTCTTTCATTTTTTCCTTAGAATGCAAATGAGTAGGAGTCTAAGAACTTTATATCATTTTTAACATCACTTAAAGAATTTTAGCTAAATTTTCAATAACTATTCAAATATTAATAAGGGCAACATAATAATATCATTATTATTATTATTATAATTATTTAATAATAATTTCTAGAATTAGGCTAAGAATACGTTTCTTTTTTTTATAATTTTGTAGATTTTATTGTTCATAATTAATATTTCTTAATTATCTTTTTGTTGATAAAAAAGTGTGCAAGGTATATTGGTAACTAATGTTGAAACTAATGAATTTGAAAATGGAATTAGAATATATTAGTAATATACGTGAGAATCATTTGTATTATACACGATAGACTATACACACTACTATTTGTCACAGGTTGAACGTGATCTCATACTCGTCCTAAATTCCACGAATCGAATCGTTTAATCAAATGTCGAGGCTTCGTCTTGCATCTCTCTTTCGAGTTGGAATGAGTTACAAGTCGTAACACAAATGAAAACGGATTGTCGATACTTACGATAACGACTTTATTGATGGCATCGATCGTTTCTTCTTTTTTCTTTTTCTCTTTTTCTACCTTTTGTTGGATAGGAACGATGCATATTTCCTATAATTGTTGATTCCCATTTGCATGGATTAAAATGATACAAATTTCTCAAGTATATTTATACATATGTATATGCATATTATCTTTTTTTGTTTTTCATAAAGATTAAGTTTTTAGATCTAGTGATGTTAAACAAAAAACAATATTCAAAGTTAAAATACAAATTGTTACGATTTCGTAATAATTTTATTTAAAATTTGCATGAAATACAATAAAAAATTCATTTGTAAGCAAGTTGAGAAGTTTTAAATCTGGCACAGGATTAATTTGTTTGTTTCGCTTAAATTTACTTTTATTTTTTGACATAGTTGCCAAAATATTAAACTCACTCTTATATATATATTTATTTATTTATTTATTTATTTATTTATAATATAGAAATATAGCGATAGTTATTTTGAAAAAATTACCCCCCCCCCCAAAAAAAATAGTAAAATTTTTGATAATAAATCCTATTTTAAATAGAATAGAGCAATCAAAAACAATGTTTGGAATTTTTTTGATAGTTTCGAGACTTTACATTTCCCCTAGAAAAAAAACGAGCAAAAAATATTCTCAAAAAGCTTGAAATCAGTAGAATTGTTTTCCCTATTTAACACGAGAGACTATTCTCTAGGTATATGCACTGTATGCACGTATACACAGACACACATATATACATATATTTATATATATATATATACAGATATATCGGAACTTTGCAAAGTTTTCCCGTGTGGCGTTTATATGCTCGAATTTATTGCACTTTCTTCCACTTCTGATGCCAACAGAAAGGGAATTGTGCGCGCATTGTGTCGAGTGTAACAACCGGAGGGCGTTAAGAGAGGTATAGTGATGTTGGGGAACTAGGGGGTTTGTTAAGGGTGGTACTGAGGGGGGATAAGGGCTGGCGGTGGTGGTGGTGGTGGTAAGGGTGTGAGAATAGAGAGAGTTGAGGGGATGAGCTTTAAAACACGCATACGTATTTACACGTAGGATGACCCTGTGAACGTTAAGCGTGTTCACGGTCGTGCAATCGTGTGCGAGATTAAATTGCTCCTATGTACCTCGGACAGAGTTTATTCTAGTAACACAGTTTCGGTTGTTCGTTGAACGAGTTTGTTTGGGTCCATCTCGCTTTAGAATCGGCCAGTCTTCGGTAGGACCGACTGGGGTAGGGCTGTTATCGTTAGAAGTACACCGGGGGTGGATGATAGTAGGAACATCACAACAACATCCCTCACTTAAAAACTTTCTTTCTATTTTATTTTCTCTTCTTCTTCTTCTTCTTTATTTCTTTATTTTGTTTTTTTGTCGAATGATTAAAACTCGGTTGTAATTGTTGCAAAAAATTATGGTTTTATTTCGATGGCTCAATCGTATATTGGTATTTGCATGTTTATTTGTTTTTTTATTGTAAATTTTTGTTTATATGTATAATGTTCGTCGATTAGAAATTACAGGAACGATTAGATAAGATAATAAAGTTGTTGGTTGTGTGTACAGTTAAGGGATGGTAAGAGAGACGTTGTTGTTGATTGTGATGATTGGTAGAGAAAATACAGAGAGTGCAAGTGGGGTTTAAGGGGAAAATAGGAAGAGCAGAGCGTAAGGAAGGAAAAGGGCATCGTCGCAATTAAATTCCCATGTAGCTCATAGCTTTGTATAACAGCCGGCAAGCAATTATATCTCGGTGCCTCTCTAAAGTTAGCTTTGTGCCATCATCATCAAGAGTGGTGGCCGAGTATTCTGGGAATACTCGACGTTTCTCCTAGAATACACCGTGTTGGTCCAAAGCGTGGGTGGCCACTTTCCTTCGAAAAGTTTGACAAGCATACTTGCGTCTTCTCTTATTATGTCAGTTACGTTTCAGACATTACGATTAATAAATCGAATTATTTTACTAATTGTTTTTTAATCCACCAGTTCTTATATTTGTATGAATATGCTTGAGTGAACAGGGTGATCAGTTATATTATTATTACATTAATTTAATAGATTTTGTATTATTTATAAAAACAAATATTAATACTTATTGATTAATCTTATTTTTTATTATTTAAATTTATAAAAATTAAAATAATTTTATGAATTATTGATAAGATACACGTATGCCTAGAAACATTAATTACAATCTTTCTAAGATTAGAAATTTGTCAACAAATATTTGGTTATTTTTAGTATTAATTTTTTTTTTTTTACATTTTGCTATTACATTATTTTTATATTAATGTATGTTGAAAAATGGAAATTGTTTGAATTTAATATAATACGTTGATTAGATACGACTGAAATATAGTAGAAAAAAAAAATATTACTTAAGTTTCGTTCTCCTAATATTTTTCGGTATGTAATCGAAGGTTATTGCTATCTTAAATCCTCGATCGAATCTTTCGATCTTCGAATATGAGTGTACTTTCGTGAGATCGTTTCGTTCAGAGTTATTTACTCGAGTCGTCTACACACAGGGCACATCATAATCGTTCGTCGTTATTTTCTCGCGTATATCGTTCGAGCAAGATGATCACCAATTTTGTTTTCTCTCTCTCTCTCTCTCTCTCTCTTTTTGTCTGTTTCATTGTATTTTTTTTTACTTTTTTTTTTTATATTCTTTTATAACAAACAAGTAAGAAAGGAGAAAGGATTCTACGTTGACCTAACTAAGCTCACAACTAAGCAAACAATGAGACTACTTTCGAGTACTACAACCGAAAGTTGCAATTAACGTATCAAATTGAGTTAATGAATGTTTTCTTCATCAAATATGGAAACACTATTATGAAAGGTGAGAATAAGTGTGCTGTGATGATTCTTGTTTTATAATAGGGGGGAAAAAAAATTAAAACAAAAGAAAATTGGTTCGTTAATCTGTTAGGTTCCTAATTTCAAATTACGGAATACTTAAATTAAACGATAAAGCATCTAATCTTTTAATTCGAATATTATTACAAGTTTTAAAATGACTACAATTAATTGTTATAAACCAAAGTCTGCGTGTGTGTGTGTGTTTTTTTTTATTAACTTTACCTTAATATAAATTATAAATTGTTTCTTAGAATTACAGAAATAATGAAACATTTTTCATTTGTATCACAAAAATAAAACAATCCAATCTGAATTGATTTTGAATTGGTAAACACATATGAAAACAAGAAAAGAATAAAAAAATTAGAAAGACAAAAGTATGAAAGAGACAAATAAACAAATAAAATAAAGAAAGTAAAGAAAGAAAGATCGTCGGAATGATCGGTGAGACATTGTGCGTTTTTTAAGGACGAGTAGATCGTACATCGTTGCGCAGGGTAGAGAAAAGCGATGGGTTAGGATGGGGTGGGATTGGGTGTGGGTGGTTGTTGGGTAGTAAGTGTAGGATAGAGGGTCTTTGGTTGGTCGAGGGGGAGAGTGGGAGGTAGGTTAAGGGTCGAAAACGGAAGTGCGGCAAGACGGTGGAGGTAACGACGAACGATGTAGGGTAGGGGTGGGCCGAACGGTTAGGAAGGAAGGCCAGCCAGGCACAGGCAGGCAGGCAGGCAGGCAGGCAAGCAGGCAGGCAGGCAGGCAGGCAGGCAAGCAGGCAGGCAGGCAGGCAGGCAGTCAGAGATGCAAGCAAGCAAAGAACCAAGCAAGCAAGCAAGCTAGCAGTAACAGGCAGAGGTAGGAAGGTTGGAAGGTAGGCAGGCAGGCAGGCAGGCTCGTCGAGGGGTTGAAACGCAGAGAACGAAGTTGGAGAGGGTGTAGGGTGTAGTGCGAACGGTTAAAAGAGAGAAAGAGAAAAGGAGAGAGAGATGAAGAGAGAGAGAGAGAGAGAGAGAGAAAGAGAAGGTTGAAAGCGACGAAGGCCGAGAGGCAGGGGGATGAAAAGGCAAGCAAGACCACCACCACCACCTCACCTCGCCTCTTTGCTACGCCACGCCTCGCCTCACAATGCACCGGATTAGCGATTGTATTGATCCGCCCTCGCGCTAGTCCCTAGAACCCTCCTCCCTCGTCCTCCGTCCTCAACGAGTACCGTCGTCGTCCTCTTCCTCCTCCTTCTCCACCTCTTTCTCCTCTTCATCCTCATCCTCTTCTTCCTAGTCGTCGTCCTACTCCTAGTCGTCCTCTCAGAAGGAGCCACATTTTGGACCCTGCATTCTGTCCACTCTCTTGGTATCTCTCTCTCTTACTTCCTACGTCCAACCTATTCCTTTATCATTCTCTCTCTCTCTCTCTCTCTTATTTTCTTTCTTTTTTACTCACACCAATATTACCATCAGCACTATTACTACCACTACTGTAGTTCTAATACTATTACCACTACTACTACTACTACTACTACTGCTACTACTACTATTATTATTACTACTACTATTACTATCACTACTACTAGGAAAGACGACTACTATGCGTACGTCGATGTTTGACGAGAGAGAGAAGAGCATCTGCCGGAAGAGCTTGCGATTGTCCGTCCGAGATGTTCCAACCTACCTCTTCCAACATTCGAACTCCCTTCCATGGAAATTCTTTTATCCCCACTCTCGTCCTTCTTCTTCTTCTTCTTCTTCTTCTTCTTCTTCTTCTTCTTCTACTTCCTCTTCTTTTTCCTTCTCTTTTTCCTCTTTACTACCCTTACCCTCTTTTTTCCAATCAAACGTCGGACTATGCCTTTTCTTTTTTTTTTTTTCTTTATCTCTATCTTCCTTTCTTTTTGAATTTTTCTACCCCTTTTCTTCGCTTCTTTCTCTCCAATTTTTTGTTTTGTTATTTTGATGGATTTTTTTCAAAGGGAGATTCCACCTCCTCCTCCTCCTCCTTCTTCTTCTCTTCTTTTCTTTTCCATCGCTTTTTATTTTTTCTCATTCATTTTCAAACACACAGATTCTTGATCCCTAATTGAAAGTAGAAGAAATTTTCAAGAGATCGATTTTATAGTTAGAATATGAGAGAGAGAGAGAGAGAGAGAAGCGTGGTATGATTATGTAATAAGAAAAAAGGATTCGAAAATGATCTAAATAACGAACGATTAATTATTAATTAATCTTTCGTTTACAGATAATCAAGTAACTTCGATCACATTGTCCTCATTTATATAATTCATCTTCTTTGTTTTCTATTATTTTTCTCTACTCTTTCTCTCTCTCTCTCTCTTTCTCTCTTACACTCATTAGTTCATAAAACCTCGCTTCGCTCACGTTCCGATAGCCGCGCTAATTTTTCTCGATTTTGCCATTCCGCAAGGAGCAACTCTTTGTTCGGAATCTACAATTTGCGGACCGCTCTTTCCTGTTTCGTTGCACAAATATTGGACCGAGTTGGATTTGGTGAAAGGGAATTCTATGAGGATGTGGGTAAGTAGATGGGTGTTTATGAGAGAGAAAGAGAGAGAGAGAGAGTGAAAGGTAGACGGAAAAAGAGCGAACATGCGAATAGAAAAAATAGAAAAAGAAAAAAAGAAAGAAAGAAGGAAAATAGTGGGAGAAAGAACGAGCGATTACCAGGCGTTTCACATAAATATTCTTTTTTTTTTTTCTTTCCCCACCCGTTTTCCCTCCCACCTTTCCTCTCGCCCCTTTCTCTCTCTTTTTTTTTTCATTTTTTCTTTCATTTCTTCCTTCTTTTTTTCTTCTCTTTTTTTGCTTTCGCTTTACGCTCCCGTAATGTACCTACCTTGTTTGAGAGACGCGTGGGAGGTAAAACGTTTCGAAAAAAAAAGAATGAACGAGAGAGAGAGAGAAAGAGAGAGTGAGTGGGAAGGGAAATACTCGTGGCACGTTATGCGAAAGCGCAAAGTTCGCGCGAAAAGATTCCCGTGTGCGATGCGTGCCAGCTTTACCCAACCAACCCTGTCAACCCCCTCGCAGCCCCTCATCACCATTCGACACAACCCTATCTCCCCATTTGTGTCTGTATCTCTCACGTTTCTCGAATATTATTAATAAATATTGGTTTTTTTCTTTCTCTCTCTCTCTTTCTCTCTCTCTTTTGATATAATATATAGGTCGTGGCCTTTGACGACTTTGACGGCAACGATTAAATTGCTTGACTATAAAAAGGCTCAAATATCCTTGATATAGCTACGTTCTCTATCTTAAAAAAAAAAAAAAAAAAAAAAAAAAAAAAAGTTAATAAATAATAAAAATATAAATTAAGCTATAAAAAAAAAAAAAAAAAAAAAAAAATAAAAAAGTATATAAAGAAAAATAAAGTGAGCACTAAACAACATTTTCTAGGATGATTTAAAGAGAAAAAAAAATTGGTTAAATATTTTAACGATTTGAAGAAAATCCGTGAGTTTTACATGAACTGATTGCTTGTGTTGGTTAAATGCACGTTAAAAATTACATCCTGTAAAATGTGTTTTACGTATTTTTGTCAACCCCATTTTTTGTACAACTATATGTGAATATATAAAAAGAAATATCTTTATACCAATAGAGAGAATTGGTTGAAAATAAGAAGAGAGTTACTTTATGAAAGATTTCAACGATAAAACGAAAGAAATGTCCAAAGATCCTTTTTCCTAAGGGTAGGAACATTTATCGGATTCAAAGGCAGGTGTATCCAGCGTCGAGGGTGGAAGTGGAATAACCGTAGCTTCGCGAAGTTTCGTGGCCACATGAGTTCTTTCGAGACTTGGCTTTGCCAAAGAAAGGGTGGTGGGGGATCGTAGGGTTGAGTGGTGAAGGACGAGGAGCGAGGATGGGAAAGAAGAGGAGGGAAAAAGGTATTGCTGCTTGGCCTAGGCTTGGAAAGAAGAGACGGTTGCTGACACTCGTTCGTCGCGCCAAGAAATCCGAAATTCCCACGGAAATTCCTTTTTCACAGCACGTACTGCTACCGGCAGCCCATCCAACCACTATGATGCCAGTAAGTCCTTGTCGTTGTCGTCACAGCAAAAGAAGGAGAAGGAAGATGAGAACGAGGGAGAAGGTTGAGGTTGTCCTATACTAGGAGAACGACGCCAACTATGGAAGTTTGGTGCTAAGAGAAACGAGGTCGCGCGAGAAACGGAACCTGCGGAATGAGAAAATCAGCAATTCGATTCCTGATATCTTCTCAAGCTTGCCAGACTGATAGCGTTCAAGTCATTCAAGTCGAATTTTTATATTTGCATTTACTACGATAAGAGTATCGAAAAAGTCAATAATTTTAATCGTTCTAGTTTTTCTTTTCATTTCTTAATTTTTTTCTTATTCTTTTTTGATAAAAAGTTAATTGAATATTACGTCGTTGTATTGTTTGTTTCGATTGTTATTGGGTGACTTCTATGATCGATCGACTTTCGTGATATCTTAAGACTCATTTTCTCACTCTAACGAAATTTATATTCTCTTCCTCGTGAAACAGATTCCCCCCTGTCTCCCTTCTCTCTCTCTCTTTCTCTGTGGCCTACTTAAGTTTTATTCTCAAATAAAGCCTTCCATTAGTGGCACGCGAAAGTAACATTTGCAATTTGCTAACGTCCAGAAGATTGTCGGTGAAATTTCCTTAGGTCTTTAATTTTTTTTTCCTTCTTCTTTACTCTCGAAAGGAACATTGAAACAAACGTTTCCGATCTAGATAGATATATAGATAAATAGATAGATAGATAGATACATACATAGATAAATAGATAGATAGATAGATAGATAAATAGATAGATAGATAGATAGAATACAATTCGATGGGGGTCATAACGCGGATTTCTCCGGAGGTTTCTCGAATTCGCGAAGTCTTACTAAATACTGAATCAGGGCGTATTCCAGTAAGTAAGAAAGAGAGCGACTGAGAGAGAGAGAGAGAGAGAGAGAGAGAGATAGACAGTTAGATAGAAAGTCAAGAACACTCAAGGGATTCTTGGAACGTCGTGAAAGACGGAAGATTCGCGTGGCCATTTTGCAGGAGAGATACTATGGCAGTATGATTGCCAATGGGGTTTGAGAGAGCAAGCTCGTGGGCGGTTGGAAGGGTCGTGCTGAGCTCGAGCTCGTTCGAGGTAGGACAACTCAGTCAGTGGCTGTGTGTTAGGGAAGGGGGATTGTGTGTGCAAGCAAGGGCTAGGAAGAAGCAGAAGAAGGGTTCCTTGTCGTCCTCGTCAATGTACTTAGAAGGAGAGGTGAAGAGACTTGTGTCAGGGTGGTGTGTTCATAGGACGCCCATGGGACTGACACTCTGTACTTTCCTACCTTCCTGATGCTACCGCATGACTTCGTGTCTCGTTTAGTCAACGTCGAAAACCACTAACTTATTATCTCTTACTTTCTTTTTTTCTTCTTTTTTATACTTCGAGCTCTATTTCTTCATTATTTCCATTTTTGTTTCTTCTTCATTTCTTTCGTCAAATGCAAAGGAAAGAAAAAGAGAGAGAGAGATAGAGAGAGAGAGAGAGAGAGAGAGAAAGGGAGGGAAGAAGGGATTTCGAAACGTAGTGGCGCCATCGTTCTGGCCTCGAAAAGTTTTTACTGCTTCTGGCCAGAGAACCTGCTGATAAGTTGGCCTCGTTTATCATCTTCCGTGGTGGCTGGCTCGCTGGTTGGTATTAACGAGACACCGCACCACTCGACCCGCAGAATCCACTGGATTCGCATCGTGGGAGATGCTCCAAATATTTTCCTCAAATTTATGTATGTACACTGAGTCGTGGTAGTGTGTAGATATCTTGCCCCCAGGAGTAACAACATCACCGCCAGTATTTTTTTTCTCTTTTTTACCGAAGAGTCCTCTTCACATTAAATGTTTATGATTTCGAAGATATCTACACATTTACTTGTTGCAATTCGATATATTATTATTATTATTATTATTGTTATTATAGGTAAAAAAAGAATGATCTTTTCATAATTTGTATTAAAGTATTCAAGTATTAAAAGATAAACCGGAGGACATTTGGCATATCATAAATCTTGATAAATTTAAACTGATAAGAAACGATATGATAAAGTCCGAATTAGAATCCTAGGAGAAATGTAATAGCAGGTATTGTACGTAATAATAAAAATGAAAACGTCTCATCCGTTCGTGAGTAAGTTTTAACTCTTAATGGGATAGTAAGGGAGGTCAGGTTCTCTCTTATCAATTTATAGTTAGCCACGTCTCGCGAGCCATTAATGGCTGTGAGGCGAGACAGCCACTGTCCCTGGGCCATTTCGCTTCGCTTTACTACCGTCTGGATCTGGTTTATGGTCGCAAAACTAAACTCTGTATTAATTCCATGAAAACACACCTAAAATCCTCCCATAAACTCCCTGGCTACCTAGCTCGCTTGAATTCCACTCGTGCGCTGCCGGTCTTGGAATTTCGAAAGATCGAAGCTCGAAGTTAACGAGCAGACGACGACGACGACRACGACTACGACGAATGTTGGAGAGAACCTGTGATGTCGTAACAACGTCAATTTAACATGAACGAAAAGAAAAGAAAATTAAAAAAAAATAGAACAAGTAATAATGAAATAATGAAAGAATAAAAGAAAAACGATAGGAATAAGTATTTATCTTACTGTAGAAATTAAAGGGGACAAGCTCGGGTTGATTATCAAAGGAATCTCGAAATATTTTTGTTGAGGAACCTGATGGGATTGGTTAGAAGTTGGTGCTTGCCGTTGACGTTATGCCGTAAACGTCGACCGTAAACGTCGTCTAATTGCTCTCGAAAAGTTCGGTAACGGCGCGTTCTTGGCGTCGTCGACGACGTCATCGTCGTCGTCTGGAGAGTTTGCGTTCCGTTGGGTAGGTTGTTTGGTAGGTAGATAGAAAGATAGATAGATAGAAGAAGAACAAGAACAACAAGAAGGAAAACATGACCAAAAAATCCTGTTGATTGCACTTCGAGAAAGAGAAAGACGAGATAATGGAGTACGAACATATATATATATCATAATATTATCATTTATATTACATATGATATATGTAATAAAATCTATATCATAATCACGTATATATTCATATATACATATATGTTATATAAAGGAGAAAATGGAAGGAGCGTTTAACTGCTGAAACCTCCGATAATTCTGAACGCGGAGTCGAACAATTTCGGTGAAACGAATTCGTGATCCTCTCGGTCTCTCCTCGGCACACCCCCAACTAGATTCCGCGGGTGGTGATAGTATTAGTGTTAGTGGTGATAGTGGTGGCGATGGTGGTGGTGGTTGGCTCGGTACCACYGTCGGTGCCGATGGAATTACGTCCTACCCCATAGCTCTTGGAGAAAGGTCGTATAGGCGCGCGGACGCACGCACATCGGCTACCCACCCTTGTTCACTAGACTCAGTTGTGCTCGCGCGCACATCTCCTACGTGCACGAGAAGATCCAACAACGGGAGGAAGGAAGAGAAAGACAGAGAGAAAGAGAGAGAAAGAGAGAGAGAGAAGAAGGTGGTAGAAGGGAGACTCTAGGAGGGTGGTGGATTCGCACATGTAGGAAAAGCGCACGTGCGCGGTTCGCACGGCGCCCACAAGTATACGTGTACGTAAATGTGTATGTGTTTGTGTATTCGTATCATCAACAACGAACGATAGTAGCGATGGCGTGCGTGCTTGTCAGACGGACGATGAGAAAGAGCTGCTGCATTCGTGGTATCCGTGCAAGCTCGAAGGGCAGTAGTTGAGGGAGGATGGCTCGGTGGTGGTGCTGTTGGTGGTGGTGGTAGTTGTGATGGTAGTGGTGGTAGGTCGGACGAGACCGGCTGGACGAAAGGGAAGGAGGAGGAGGTGGAGRGTGTACAAGTCGCTCGGGGTGAGTCCAAGAGACAGATAGAAAGAGAGAGAGAGATAGATAGAGAGGGAGAGAAGAAGAAGAAGGATAGAAGGATAGTAGAGAGAGAGAAAGACAGAGAGAGATAGAGAGGGTGCAGGTTTACGACTTTGGTGTGTGCTAGTCTGGCCGAAGGGGGTGGAAGGTCGTATAAGCGGGTGGGCCACCCAGGGTGGCGGCGGCGGATGGCGGGACCACGGTACCGAGGTGGATGAGGAGGAAGAGGAGAAGGTGGAAGGAGGGAGAGTGGATAGCCTGGAGGCGGCTAGACTTCCGAAACAGTAAAACCGCGTCAGTGTGTGCGTTCCTCGTAACCACCATCCTACCACGGCCCATCCTACTGTATACCCTCCGTCGACCCTCCCTACTACCACCCTTCTTCCTCCTTTTCGTCGTCGTCGTCGTCGTAGTCGTAGTCGTCGTCGTCGTCGTCGTCGTCGTCGTCGTCGTCGTCATCCTCCTCCTCCTCCTCCTCCTCCTCTTCTTCTTCTTCCTCCTTCTCCTCTGCACACCGTACCTGCAGCAACAACCCTATAAACCCTGCTCGTCCGTTGGCGCTAGCTCGTTCACTCGAGCGATGTATCCAGACGTAAGCGAAGGTCGTAATTTCGCGAATGTCTGCGTGCTACGCGCACTCTCCTATCTTTCTCTCTCTTTCTCTGTCCTTCCTAAAGCTCTCGAAGCGTCGTCGTTCTTGTAACCTACGACGGACGTGCGCACGAAGCTTTCCACATCTCTCTCTCTTCTTCTCTCTCACTCTTTCTATCTATGTATCTGTGCGAACGCGCTTACGCTTTTGCGAGGATGCACACGTACTCATGAAAGAGAAGAAGAAGAAGAAGCTAGAGGATGAAGAAGAGGTGGAATAAGGGTAGGAGGAGGAAGAGGAGGGTAAAACAGTGAATTCGGAGTTACGTTAAGAGAGTACGTGTCCGGGTGATATCCCCGATGACGGTACTTGATCAATCGATAGAGAATGAGAAAGAGAGAGAGAGGGATAGTCAAGAAGAAACTATCCTTGTTTCTCTTTTTAGTACACATTCGCTAGCAACGTATGGTTAGCAACGTACATAAAAGACTTATTCTTCTTTTTCTTTTTTTTTTTCTTCTTCTCTTTCATCCCTTGTCGACTGAACGTCCACGCAATTTTTTCTTTCCTTCTTTCTTTTTTTTCTTTTTTTTTCTCTCTTCTCAAAGTGAGATTCGTTGTTTCAGTGGCGTCTCAAAGACTCGGGTCCTCCCACTATTCGGTTTTTCTTTACGACCTTCACGTTTCCCGTTTTATATCTCCCTTTCTCACAAATCCATCCAAGGGAAAAAGTATTACCCATACTTCTATCTTTTGATTTTTCGACATTTCAAAGTAAGAAATATTTCTGCGATATTTCTTGTTGTCTTCTTAACTTTAACCCTTTCAGCTTGTAAACACCGTCACCATCGATGTGACCAACAATAATGAATGAAATTATAATAATAAAAAATGACGATAGATCAAATTTATTTTTCTCAAATAAAAAACAGAACAACACCTAACACAAACACAACGTTGGACTAAATTTTTATTTTGTTTAAATATGACGTCATAAATAAAAGTCCATTCAGCTTTCTACAATGGATAGGTTTAAACATAGACATCATGAGGACCTAACTGAAAGTTTTATCCTTTTTGATCATCGTATCTATTTTTCTTTGTTTTTTTTTTGGCTTTTTCTTTTTGGTTCTAGTCTACCTTTCACTTTTTACTTTTTTTTTTTTAGTACACAAAACATACTCTCTCTCTCTCTCTCTCTCTCTCTCTCTCTCTCTCTCTCTCTCATTCCATCTCACACAAACACATACGATTTTATAGTATATATCGTTCGATGAAAAAGGGACCAAACAGAGGAGAATGAGGAGAGTGCAGGGGGAGGGAGTGGTGGACTACTAGAGTCACAGAAGGGTGAAAAAGGGGGTGTAAAAGGGAGTTGGGGTAGTCGGCAGGTTCGCGATATTTCGCATATCAATAGCGGATGGCAGGGAACGGGCCGGTTCATTTGAATTTCAAAACCTTAAATACAAGGCTGTAGGTATAAGATAAAACAGGCGATATACGCTTTTAATAAAGCTCGAAGCTTTCTAGTGTGACCACGGTTCGCGCAAGTATTCCAAGTCCGAGCCTGCTACCTGGTTGCCTGTTTTCCTGCCACCCAACCAACCCGCGACCGGGCTCTTTTAGCTGGACGTAATCAGACCGACGTCCTCTACCTTGACGGTTGACAATAAAAAATTACTTCTACGTACGTTCTTCTATTCTCTTCCCTTGATATTTTGCTACCATGCGCTAAACTTTTACTTTATCTTCGTTTCTGTAACTGCATATACGTAGATGTATTTTTATGCGTACGTGTGTTTGTTTATGCGTGATTGTATATACTATGTACAAATATTATATACAAGATAAACAATATTTAGAAATATTAATACGTTGATTGGTTGATAAGTTTTCAATCGAACACAGGAATCATTTATTTCGTCCAAATTTATTGTAATTAAAAAAAAAAAGAGTAAAGTATTTTATTTTTGTTGAAATTTAAGAACAATGTTTTCAACCCATACTCGTATAAAATCATTCTGCTTTTTTGAACGTTCGTTTCCTAATTATCTTGCATTCTTTAATTATTTTAAATTAGAATAATTAAATGAGTGATAAAAATCGGTAAATAAGTTGTTTTTCTTTTTAATTTCATTCGATTGACGGAGATATAAATTTATTTATTAAAAAAATCGAGCAATCCAATAATTAAATTTTTCCACGTAATTAAAATAATAATTCGAATTTACTATACGCAAACACAAACGCGTTACCTTAATCCTCTCATTACGAAATACGTTATCTCTTGAACCGCTTAAAAATGAAATGCACTTGTTTACTGTGTTCCCTTATACCATACCTTGCTTTTTCTACTTTTCCGTTTGTCATTTCCACGCATATATGTAATACACATTCTTACATACATTTTATACATGTATATATTAATGTAATAAATTGTTCTCTTTTTTATGTAGATTACAAACGACCTCGTCTAAACAGCAAATGTCGTATACCTTTTTTTCCTTTCTTATGTACAAAGGAAAATAATCTGTAAGAACGATCCGATAAGACCTTTTCTTTTCTTAAATATATCATTCTAAGCATTGTTCTTTAAAAAAATAAAATAAAAAAAAAGAAAAAAAAGGGACACATTAAGAAACATATCAACAACAATTTTTGCAAATTAGGTATCAACGTTATTTCTTTGTACATAAAAATAAAATACTGTTTATTACTGACGAATATTTACGAATTTCGCAAAATATAGTAAACAACTGAATGATTCCAAATAAAAGAACTTAAATATTAAGTAAATAATTAAAATTTAAATATTAATAAAAAAACTAACTATTAACTTTAATAGTTAATATCATCACCGAATGAATAACATAAATTCCTATTTCATTTGGTAAATAAATTTATCAGATAAATGAGTCAACAAATAAAACATTTATTAAAACCAAATATTATATTAAATAAATGAATAAATATTATATAAAAAAAAAATTATGAAAATATGTACGTTATGACGTTTAACCTTTAACATATGAAAACTTTTCTATCCGATCGTAAACGTTGAGAAAAGCAGGACGATCTACATTATAAAACTGACCTATCTCTGTGAGACGATAACTCTTTCTCTTTTTCTCTCTCTACCTGTTTTTCTCGCACACAGATATAGACACAGACACATACATAGATACAATTTCAAGCCCTCTTTCTCTGTCGGTCAAGCCGCGGAAAGTGGAAACCAGAATAAAAGCCTGGAAAGCTTTCATCCTCCAATCATCTCGCTCTAGCGTCGTTCTACGGGTCTCATCGTTCCACCATACCATATTACACCATAGCATAGTATGGCATAGCATAGCATAGCATAGCATAACATCGTTCTTCATTCCACTTGACTCAAAAACTTTTTAATCTGCTTTTCATTATGCTCGTTGAAAGAATCATGCTCGTTCTTCTTTTCTAACCCGCTCGCACAATTTTTCAACGTGTTCGTTCGTTTATGCTCGTACACCTAACATAAAGAAAAAAGAGAAGGAAAGAAAGAAAGAAAAATCGTCTTTGGATCCTAGTCAGAGTTTACGGCCCGTATCTTTACACGTTTACGTGTAGGTACGTGCTTGTGAGTACGTGGCACGGCATTAACGACAACACACAAAAAGAAACAGAGAGAGAAAGAGAGAGAGAAAGAGAGATAGGATAAAATGGTAAATAGAGAAGGATAGAAACAGAAAGAGGGTAGTAAATTGAAACGCGTGTGAGTGAGTTAGAATGGCCACGGATATGTGTCGGTGAGAAACGTTGCTTTGGTGAGAAACGCGTATACCACTGAGTTAGTGAGTGAGTGAGTGAGAGAGGAAGAGAGAGATAGGGTGGGTGTACAATAGAGAGGGTGAGTGCGTCTAGACTGGGGAGAGACCGCGTCGCTACCCTGGCCCGGTATCGTGGGGGTGTTCGCTAGGGGGAAAGGAGTGAGGAAGGGACTAGAGAAAGAGAGGGTGGTTCTGTTTAACGGCGGACTATCAAGGGATGGGAATTTACCTGACGATCCCTCTCGCTACTTCACGTTTCAGCATTCCTTTATCACCCTCTCTCTCTCTCTCTCTCTCTCTCCCTCTCTCTTTCTCTCTCTCTCTCTGTTGTTTATCCCTCGTTTCTAACTGCAGCAAGCGGTGCAGTGTTAACTGCCTCGTTGTCTGCATCCCCTTTCTGCTCTTGCTATTGGGCCGATAGTAAGTGTCCTGGAAAGAAGCATTTTCGAATTTGGTTATATTCTGGAATAAAGATTTTTTTTTTTTTTTTTTTTATGTAAAGATTATGGATATTAAATGTAATATTAAAGAATGTGTTGAGAATCAATATTAGATTTTGATTTGATATTATTATTTAAAATGAATTATTATATATTACTGTTGTAATTTATTGATCGTTTCGATGTTTTATTATTGGTAATCGATTGAATTGATTCATTTTTTAGTTAGTAGTCTCGATTAATCTTTTTTTTTATGATTTCTTTTATGATTGTTATTGTTAACAAAGTACATATTGGATTTGTAAATATTAGAAGTAATATTGAAATTTTTAATATTTTATATTTAATTAAATATTAGTAGTCTTTGGTTTTATTGAAAATTTATGTATTATTTATTTGCCAATTTGAAAATTATTTTTTTAAATTTACTTTTCGTCTATTATTTGATACGAATTGGTGCTCTCATTTTTATTAAATAAATTAGTAGAATGTAGGTTGTAGTTATTTTTTACTTTTATATTTGAATAAACTCGAGTACTTTCGATATTATTTATTAGGCAATTAGTTAATATTATATGCAATAATGTATAACCAATACGAACAATTATTTTCTAAAAATCTCGAAAAATATTTTTCTTCTTTATATTTTTTCACATTCGACAATACCATTTAATTCGAACTAATTTAACAAAATGATGATGATCGGTACGAAATTCGTGATTAAAACAGCGTAACGAGAGTTGTGAGTGGCGATTCATGTTTTTCAGCGGGAAAATTAAAAAAGATATTACCTTCAGTATGTATTCGTATATATCGTTGAGTAAAAGAGAAAGAGAGAGAGAGAGAGAGAGAGAGAGAGAGAGAGAGAGAGAGAGAGAGTGAGAGAATGAGAGAGTAAGGTAAGGGGATGAGTAAGGTAAAGTACATTGGATGCTTTAACATCTCGTTTATTATTTTATCGTTTTCGAGTTGAAAATATTGATTGATTTCAAAATACAAATCATAAGAATCTTTTTCATAAATTTTAATACAGTTAATTCTCAACTATCTTTTGATAAGAGTTGCTTAGATAATGTTTGAAAAATTTAGAAAAATTGTATATTAAAAATATAAATTAATATTATTTATTAATTTCATATGTAAATAAATATAAAAAAAGATTTGCAAATACCATGAAAGTTTTTGCTACATTACAAAAAAAAAAATATAGTGATACGTATATTATAAATATACATATAATTATATGTATCTTATAATATATATATATATAATTAATAATATATATTATTTTTAATAATATTTATTAATTTTTATTTAATTTAATTTATTAAATTTAATTTAAATTTATTAATTTTTTATAAAATTTTTTATATTACATAAATATAAATATAATTATATATTATTAATATATATATATGTAATTAATTAATTATATATATTAATACATAAAATAAATTAATATATTATCTATAAATTTGAATAAATTTCTTGAAGTAAACAAATATAAGAAAAAAATATACAAATACCTAGAAAATTGTTAATAATTTGGAACACAAAAATATTGCCATACATATCTTATAAATATAAATTAATATTATCTACTAATTTGAATAAATTTCATTATAGATAAACAAATATAAAAAAGATATACAAATACTTGGAAAATTGTTACCAATTTAGACAAAATAAATATTGCTATATAATATTAAAGATAATAAATTAATATTATTAATAAATTTTGAACGAATTTTCTTTGGCAAAAACAAATATTAAAAATGATATAGAACTACATAAATATCACTTGTCCATGTATTACACGCACTTACGTAAAGGTGCGTAAAGGTGCGTTAGCTTGTGTTTTGCAGTCGAATAGAAAGAAAGGAAAAGAAAGAAAGAGAAAGATAGATAGAAAGAGAGAAAGATAGTTTAACGTTGGAGAGAAGTGGCGTGGGGCAGGTCCGGAGCGACGGTCGATACCACCGTCTGTGAACGCCTTCTCCGCAGACTTCCACTACTTCCCTTCCGTTACGCCACCTAGGTCCGGGTCCGGTTGGCGTCATCAGCCTCCCTCTTCTTCTTCTTCTTCTTCTTCTTCTTCTTCTTCTTCTTCTTCTTCTTCTTCTTCTTCCTCATCCTTATCCTCNTCTTCTTCTTCTTCTTCTTCTTCTTCTTCTTCTTCTTCTTCTTCTTCTTCTTCTTCCTCATCCTTATCCTCATCCTTATCCTTATCCTTCTCATCCTCTTCTCATCCTCCTTCTCTTCTTATTTACCCTCTTACTCCATAGACGTCTTAAACAGGAGACTCCGAAGAAGAGTCTCATACACTACCACTAACAACACCGACACCACCGTCCAATGCGTAATCCAAGGATTTCTGCATCAGGATTTATGGTCTTGTTTGCTTTTCGGACGACCAACTCTTACCCCACCATCCATCCCCCTTTCTACTTCCCTATTTTTAACCTACCCTTACATCTTCTCTTCTCTTCYCAGCTCTTCTCGGCTGTTTTCTCTGCTTTTCTCGATCAGTCACGTGATCTCGTGATCTCTTAAAACCACATCATACTTCTTCTCCTTCTTCTTCTTCTTCTTCTTTTTCTTTTTCTTCTTTACTTTTTTTTTCTTCCTCTTCTTCTTCTTCTTCTTCTTATTTCGTTCTACTAGTTTCTACTCTCTTAGAACTTTCTTTAAGTCTAGCTCTTCTTTAAGCAACACAACTCTCTCTCTTTCTCTCTTACTCAGTTTTCTTTTTCAGTTTTTCACTGCCGTTAAAGAGCATCGCTTTGTCTTCACTGGTCTTCTTTTTTTTCTTTTTGGTTTTATTTCTTTTTTTTCGATTTTTTTTCTTGTCACTTTTTTTCTATTTTTTTTTTTATCGTATTCGATCGGTATAATTCTCTTTTAACCAGGAATGATTTTTTTTTTCTTGTGTTTTCTTTCTCTTTTTACAATCGTTCGATCAATGGGATTTGTGTGTGTGTGTGTGTGTGTGGAAATTATTTTTATTATTTTCTTGAAAATTCATAAATTGTTTTTATTTTTTTATTCTTGAAGAAATATGATAGAAAAGGGTTGATCAGTAAATTGTTAATAAGTATATAGAATCTTTATCGATTTACTCGAGTTCTCCGACTTTAACTTTCCAAGAAGAAGACCTTGAAATGCAACTACCATCTGAATAGAATAACTATTTTTTTTTTCTTATCTATCAAATTTAGAATCTAAAAATAACAAACGTGTAAAGTGCATTATACATATTCATTCTAATAAGAAATATTTTTTTTCTTTTTTAAGAGATAAAATGTTCAATAAAAAGAAAAAGAAATAGATGACTCAACATAATTTTTTGTTAAATAATTAAATTTTCTAACTTAAACAAAATTTGTTTTTGTAATTATTATGAAACAACAACTTGATGTAAAATAGATAAAAGACAATATTATTGTTATGAAAAGATGACGAAAATAAATGAATGAGAGAGAAATAGAGAGAAAGAGAGGATCGGAGGTTTCCGCAAGGGGTTGATTGTGGTACAAGAGTAGATTACACAATTATCTTATGAACGTGCACATACAAGTGCTTAAGTTACTTCGTCTAGATTCTAGAAGAAGATAGTTTCAACAGTGTACATGTAAAACTTTGTATCATCTACCAATCACTATCATCCTTTCTTTTCTTCATTAGATTAATACATTTACATATACTTTTTCTAAGAGAAAGAAAATTCTTCTAGCTTGTCTCTTCTTTCACGATTTCAGCTTAATAATATAACATACATTTAATAATGTAATATAATTTAAATAATATAATATATAAATTTAAAAAATATTTAATTTCATAATACCTACACACTTTTAAAGTTGACAAACATTATGTATCCATTTATTAACATTTTTTCTTATTTTTCTTCATTACACGGATTATTACACATTTTGACAAAAATGTTTTCTAATATTATAATATTTTGCATTAAATGCAATATTTAATTTTACAAAGCAACAAATATTCTTCTAGCTCGTCCCTTATCAATCTATACTCAATAATATAACATAAATTTAATAATGTAACATAATTTAAATAATATAATACATAAATTTAAAAAATATTTAATTTCATAATACCTACACACTTTTAAAGTTGACAAACATTATGTATCCATTTATTAATATTTTTTCTTATTTTTCTTCATTACACGGATTATTACACATTTTGACAAAAATGTTTTCTAATATCATAATATTTTGCATTAAATGCAATATTTAATTTTACAAAGCAACAAATATTCTTCTAACTCGTTCCTTCTCAATCTAAATTCAATAATATAACATAAATTTAATAATGTAACATAATTTAAATAATATAATACATAAATTGAAAAAATATTTAATTTCATATTTAAATGAAATATACCTAAACATTTTCATAATTAACAAACATAATGTATCTATTAATTAATATTTTTTCTTATTTTTCTTCATTACACGGATTCTTATACATTTTGATGAACAAAAATGTTTTCTAATATCATAATATTTGTACACGCAATATCTAATATTACAAAGCAACAAATACAGATTACTAAAACATAAAAAGAAATATTTAAAGTAGTATACACTTCAACGCAAACACTTATATAGCTATTGTCACGTGTAAGTTGAATAGGAACAACTTCTTCTGGTATTTTCTAGCACAGTAAGATCCTTCTCCTCGATCGTAGAAAATTATTTCTCATGAATATTTCATTCGCATAACTTCGTGTATACTTGCATAAATACATACATATACACACATACACAGATATACAACATATACTTTACTTTCTCCTTTCTCTCTCAGTTAAAGTAAAGTAAAGTAAAGTAAGAAAAGTAAATTCCGATCGATTCCATCCTCGATTCGAATTATGCAAGCCACGTAGCTTTCTCTTTCTATGATGAACACACGCATGTATTACGCATTTGTCATATGCATTATTCGCGAGGGGTAGAATTCACGCAACAACGAACGATGAAAGTTCCTACTACTATTACGCTCAACATGCTGTTTATTCGAAGAAATGGGATCGATGAATACGAAAGAGAAATGGGAAGAAAGAGAAAAAGAAAACTTTTTCTTTTCTCTATTTCTTTTTTTTTATGTTTTTTTTTTTTTTTATTTTCCCCTTTTCTTCTTCTTCTACTTCTTCTTTTTCTTCTATTTTTATTTCCATCCCTTTCTCCGTATCGTAATAAAATAGCTTTTATTATTAATCGAGAACTAAGTCCGATTTCAGTCAGCCCTTTTGCAAAAAGGACACGTTTCCTTCGTTCAAACCAAAGTGAGCTGAGTTTCGTTCTCACGTAAGGCGACATTACTTGCAAAACTGTCTTCTGATTTATTCAGTTACACCAATTGAACGATAGGAACGATAGGAACGATAAAAGCTTCTTACGTATCTCTCTTTTTTCTTTGAGATTATGGAAAATAAATCTTTTGCGTTATTTTCTACTATTTTGTTCATTAATATTATTATTCGAGAAATATCGATGCTTCTAATAAAGAAATAAAAATATTCTTATTGCATTAATAATTTTCAATATTCAATTTCATACTTAATATTAATAAAATAATTAAATATATTCACAAATATATTTCTCTTTCATATATTTTAATTATTATCTCCAAAATAGTAAATAAGACAGAAAGAGTATTATTATTATTATAATAATCATTATTAATATTAAGGGTAGACATTAATTCAGTGTCCTAATATTAAATTTGTTCATATAGTTTGATGTTAATAATCGCACGACATTTTATAACATTTAAATACCAGAACTTACAGTTTAGAAAAATTTGACTACTACTCGAAACAATTAATAAAAAAAATTGCAAAATTCGCATATTTGTTTTAAAAAGACAGTGTATTACTTTTTACACCTAATATATAAAATATATGTGTACTTCAAAAATAAAAAATACAATAAATATTCTGATTTATATTAGATTGTTTTTTTCTGGTAATTTCGATTTGTAAGATACACCACGTTTAGGTTCAACAGTTGAAAAAGATAAGAGCAAAATAAATTAGAAAAATGTTCTCATATCGAAGGAAGGATCTGTTCTTAAGATGGCCGATAGATCACGTGGACATATAAATCGTTGTGATTCTAGTCTGAAAATATACTTGTCGAACGATAAATCGTAATGTAGACTTTCTGATGTCTGACATGTAACGATTTCGTTCTATAGGAATCGAGTCGCGTGTACCTGTGAGTAACCTATTCTCTCTTTCTCTTTCTCTATCTCTCTCTCTCTCTCTGATTTTTTCTTTTTTTGTAAGAATACTCTTAAAGGATAGATAGAACAAGAAAAAGAAGAAGAAAATGAAGAAGGGGTGGTTACAGTTAAGTAGACGAAATCCCCCATTGGTTTCATTCGATCTAATGTTGATAGAGTTTTCTTCTTAAAAAAAACAAAACAAAATAAAATAAAAAAAAATAAAAAAAAAAAAACTCAGAAATAGATAGAAAAAGAGAAAATATAAATTGCAATTGGAGGAAGACTATAATTGTCTTTAATATCACAGACTTTCTGTCAGGTTTAATCCTAAATGATTCCATTGAAGATATTTTTGAACAGTCACTAATAGCAACAAGAAGCAACCATAAAATAAATTAACATCTTTTTTTTGAATTACTATAAGATTTTTCTTTCAAAATACTTTTATTAAATCGGTCATGTTTCAGTTATCTTTGTTTTCATTCTATTTTTTTTTTTTTTTAATTTAGTTTATGAATTCTATCACACACAATTAAAGAACGTTGAAAATATAATAACAACTGCATCACAAATGTATCTTTTCTTTAATTATATTTGTAGAAATAAGTACGCTCAACTGAACACGTTCCGTCTTCCTTCATTTCCTTTCTTTTTCTTTATTTCTTATAAAACTGGAAGAATCGTAACGGAAACGGAATAGGAACGCGCGTACCTGTGCTTGTCTGCGCACCTGAACTCGTCCAGCCGGAACAATCGAACTCGAGACGATAATGAGAACGACCACGCCAAGAGTTCATTGACCTTTTCCTTTTCGATAGCTATTTCTTCCTTCTTTCTCTCTCTTGACTTATTTTTCGTTTTATTTTTTTAGGTTTATCCCTTTTACTAGTCGGTAGTATCCTAACTCGACGAATAAAAGACAAGACCATATCCTATCGTTGGAAAGATAAAGAAGATTTCTTGTTCCACATTCCTCGTTCCTTTTCCAAAAAGGACACAACTTACAGGACCAAAAGCATCGTTTATTCTTCCCCTCTCTACTATTCTACGTACTCATACAGATATATATATATATATATATATATAGTATGTATACTTACGTACATACACGTAACCAACTTGGTCTCGCATGCGTCTGACGTTATCCAGTGACGTACCCAAAAAAAGGGTTCAAATGTATTTTTTTATAAAAAATACATTTTTAAATCCTCCCTAAATATAATACCTTAATTTTATTTAATCATAAAAATCTTTGATTTAGAGATTATTATAATGAAATTATATTGAATACTTTGAAATGTGTATTTGTTTGCAAATTTTAATAAATATATTATAATTAAATACATCATTAGATATGTTTCTTTAAAAATTCAATCCCACTTTTCCCTGTTTAAATACGCGTGAATGTTCTTTAAAAATACTTAAATTTTTCTTTAATAATTAATATCTAATAATTATAATTAAATTTGAAATCGTTAATACGTATAGAAGAATTAAACTTAATTCTTATTTTGAAAAACAATATCGTTAAGATTTGACTCTACCAAAAATGTCGACTCCTTTTTACATCCCTGCGAATATTTTCTCTCTTTCTGTCGTACCAAAGAGAGAGAGAGAGAGAGAGAGAGAGAAAGAGAGAGAGAGTTCAGTACTCCGTTCTACGAAATACGAAGGTTAGATCCTAGCCACTACTTCTATGACCTGGCACTACGGAACACATAGAAGAAAAGAAGAAAGAGAAGGAAGAAGGAAAGAAAGAAAGAAAGATAGAAAGCTGTTGGTACCTTGCTTTCACACATACAATCTCTCCTTCTCTCTCTCTCTCTCTCTCTTTTCCCTTCTCCCTTTCTCTTCCCCGTTTTAGCCTTCCACTTCCGACGACCGCACTACCGAGCAGCTTTGAGCTTCCAGCTTTTTGCGGAGTTCAACCACCTCGTGTTGGAACGACGCACGCAGAGGCCTCGTCGGTTCTCACGCAACCCTGCCGAAACGGGTACCTAACGTGGTGGCCCTATGTCTCGTTTCACTACGACCTTCTCTCTCTCTGCGTATTCCTCCGCACCCCTTTTCTCTTTTTTCCTTCCTTTCCTCACAAACCTCGCCCTAGCATTCTCATTTCTCTCTCTTTTTCTTCTTTTCTTTATTTTTGAAGTGAAAACTTCTTTAGAATGAGAGTGATTTGAAAAAAAAAAAGAAATGAAACATGGCGCGGCGTAACGTTGTGGCGAGCGGTGGCAAAACGGAAGTAAGAAGAAAAAAGAGACAAACATATAGGATTGAGCCTGCAAGAGAATGAGACACAATATAGCTATACAGTTTTTCCTATTCTCGGTTTCCTCCTTATGCGTTGCTTCGTAGTCTCCACTTCTGGCTACTAAGCTTTGTATATGTGTGTATTTGTGTGCGACTGAATACTATGAAGAGTGGATTCATATATAATATCGATAATAAACTTGTATAGTGATTAATCAAAGAACTACCTTGAAAACAAAAGTTAGTTCTTCGACTGGCCGCACTAGTGTTCGTATTTTTCTCATAAGCAAAACTATTTCATGAAAACTATAAAAAAATCTCCAGCATCAGGATAATTTACAATCCTTTTTTACTGGATGATACTGGTAATATGATATCAAATCTTCTCAGTGTAAGTTTGAATCGACGCAACTGCGATGTAAAGTTGTTGCTATTTTTTGATTTTTTGATTTTAATATAACAACAATATAGAATGTTTTTTGTAGAATGATAGGTCATTCGCACCTTTTACTTAACATGTTCGTCATCCAGCGTGATTCGGTTGAGTTTTTCGCCAGGATCAAATCCGAGAGTCGGCGAGCCGTAACGGAAACAAGCGGTAAGCAGGAATATAAGATGTAACTAAAATATTATGATATTATTATCTTCTATTTGTCTCAAAGAATAAAGCATAAGGTTATCTTCTATTTGTCGCAAATAATTTTATTTCGAAATTGGGAATATGTCAAGTTTTTCGGCTAAAGGACTACCTGGGATTTTACTGCAGTTCTCCCAGATCCTTTATTAAGTCGAGAAGCATATTTTTTTGAGATAGACCAATTACTTTTGTATCCTAAGAATGTCCATTTATATTATAATATAATATTTATATATGTAATATAAATAATATAAATAAAATAAATATTTATAAATAATATAAAATAAATCTTTAATCATCTTAAAAATTATATCGTTCTAGGCATTCATAAAAATTATCTAAAATTATTAATCACATTGTCCGCCCCATCAACTGGACCACTCTGCAAACTACTAATTAAACACCCACTATTTGAACTGTTACTTTCATCTTAGCAGATTCTAATCTCTTTTTACGTATCCCTAAAACATGTGCAATGAACTTCAAGATTCTTAGAGCAGTGTGTAACACGCGAATGTAATTTACACTACTTTCCCACGAAATTAAAGGAAGATTCTAGATAAACACGGTAGACGATTTTACCCTTCTCTTCTATCTCTTTTTTTTTTTTATTTGAAATATTTAATGTATTAACGTCTCATTACCTTTTCATCAAAGGAACTTAACGATTGCGGTCAAGAGAGCAAACATATTTACGAAGGGATAATTCGCTAACAAATTAACCCTTATCTTTTGCATTACTTTTTTATATTTTTCATTTTCTTTTCCTTTCATTCATCATATCACGAATAACTTCTTCTGTGTTGTAAGGATTACAATCGATTTATATATTTTTCTTAGCAGGGGTGTTGTTTTTTGTTTTTGTTCAGATTGACAGGTCGTAATAAAGGGGATGATATTATTTGATTATTTATAGATAGTATTGTCTGCGAGATTTCTTTCAGTAAGGGTTGGTTTTATCAATTTCAAATTAAGTACAAACTTTGTGGTAATTTGATTTATTTTTAGAAGGATGATTCAATGGGGATGATTATATCAATTAAGGGTGTTGGGATCACACAGGGTTTCTTAGTTAGGGTGATTTCGGGTAAGAATGTTTCAATAGAGTAACTACATCAAATTGGGGTGATTTAACCCTAAGCTGTCTTAGTAAAGGATCATCTTTTGGGGATAAATATTCCCTCTTCTTTATCGTGCTTTATACATCCATAAAAAATGATCATAAACACAAACACAAGAGTAATCCCAAAAATTTTTTATAATTAAAATAATAAAGCTATTTTAATTAAAATATTATCATCGATAATTTCTTTAATAACCTTGAACAAAATAAAAAATTGTTTCCATAACCCGATATACCCTTAAAGATACTCTATCTTTACGAGTATCCTAGGATCCTAATATATATATATATATAAATAATAAATTACTAAAATGTTTATAATAACATAACGTAACACGTAATAATTAATTTTCTTATCTGTCTGATAAAAAAAGTAAAAACGTTTGTAGAAAGTGGGCAATGAGAAAGAATAAGGGAAGCCAACATGTGGATGCATATGGAGTTGCAATAGGGGAGAGCCTGCGCGCGGTGCAACGTCGTATGCACACGTGCGTCGCTTTACAGGAGGGGGTGAGAGAGTAAGAGTAAGAGATAGAGATAGAGAGAGAGAGAGAGAAAGAGAGAGAGAATAGGTCGGTGTGGGGTTGGTTGAAGGGGCGAGAGTAAACAGAATTTGCATGGAAACACTGTGCCAGTGGGTCGCGTCGACCGTGGGTATTTAACGCTCTTCTCTTCCTCTCTCACCCCTTGTTTTGTTTTCTCCTACCACCACTCCTCGAATGTTCGTATAGCCACGAGGAAAACTGCTCTTTTTAAACAGTCGCATAATTCTTCTACAGTCGACGTGGTAAACGCATTACGAGCATTATGTACGTAAACGTGCACCGTTCACCGGGATGAATGGGACCCTCGCTTCCTAGCTCTCCTCTCTTTCTCTCTCTCTCTCTTTCTCTCTTTCTTTCTCTCATTCTATCTCTTTTTTTCTCTCTCTCTTAAACATTTTCGAGAGCCACGTTGTTTATGTTTAACAGACTCTACTGACTAAACTTTACGTTTGTTAACTAAGGTTTTGTGTTCGTTTGTTCTTCCTTCTACTCGATACTTAACTTTAAGATGCTTGACTTGTTGGTTATTTGAGTTTTAAGTTTCAAGGTCATACTCGTTGTACACGATATTTGTATGCTTTTTGCAAATTTTAGAGTAAAATTTTAAAGTAAGTTATTATTTTTTATTCATATATATTAATTATTTAAATTTTTATTAAATATACAATGTAACTCGATTCTATGATAGTTGATAATATAAGAGAATGTAATGTAAATAAATATTTGTGTCAACTGATATAAAATATATTGTGATATAAGTGAATTTAGTTAAAAGGGGGTGACTTGATTGAAAGGAAAATTGCATTGCAGTTTTAATTATCGATAAATTTAATATCCCTTCGTTATTTATTTATCGTTTATTTTCTTTTCTACGAGCAACACATTTTTTTTTGTCTTTTCTTTTTGCATTGTTCTTCTCAGAAATATTTCTTGTTTCATCGTCATTCATCGACAGGATCAAATTCTTTTGTTAATTAATAGAAGCAGTAGTAGTAATAGTAATAATAATAATAATAATAATAATAATAATAATAATAATAATAATAATAATAATAATAATTTATACTTTTAGAAATTTTAGACGTTACAATTGCCAATACGCATTCCTTGTTTTTTCAAATCATTTAAAAATCAAAGTATCTTTAATCTTTCTACAATAACTCATTTTGATAAGAAAGAATCAAAAACTAATACAAAATGAGTGGAAATAAAAAAAACAGGAAACAAATAAAAAAAGAAAACCAATCATCAATTCTGAGTATATTTTTTTCTTACCATGATTTTTTTAAATAAAACTATTGAAAGATATTTTGTTCTTATGATAATTATTATTGAAAAATAAAGATTAAAAGATATGACTTCGTCATGTCAAAATGGAGGACCCCAATTAGACCTTTATATAACGTGTCTCATTATAAATACCAGCCCTGATGATGATAATAATAATAATAATAATAATAATAGTAGCAGCACAATGGTAATAGTAGAACGTAAATTTTGAAAGAGAAGTGTAAGGGAAAAATTACAACGCGCCTAATAACCTTGTCACTCGTAGTAGTCGGTGTACGCTACTTACTTGCGTACCACCGAGATGAAAGTTGCAAGTTTGAAAGCTACTTTGAATACGGGTTTTGAGAGAAGGGGAATGACATCGGTAGGACGATAAGGAGCAAGGAGGAGGGGGTTGAGTTTGAGAAGAAGGATCGAGGGGTTTGGGACAGGAGTACAAGACTAAGGTATGGTTGCGGGGGAAGAGGTGGTAGAAGGAAAGGGAGAGAAGGGGTTTAACGAAGTTCTTAACGAGGCTACCCATTTCGTCGACTTAACTAAATCGATAACTACTTGGCTGCGTAGTACTTTTCAACTGTCAGTCCTAACGCATTAAGAAAAATGTCATGATTTTTGATCCAGAGTTAAGTGCAATTTCTTGATCAATTTATTTTTTTTTTCTTACAAGCTTATCTATCGATCTTCATTGATAACGATCGAGAAAAAATCTCAAGGGAGTATCTTTTTCCGAGAGTATCAGAAAGAAAGGGAAAAAAGTTCGAAGCAAGTATTTTTCTCTTTTTTACTCACGAAGAAAAAGAGAGAGAGAGAGAGAGAGAGAGAGAGTGAGATAGTACTTACTTGTTCTGATTCTTGCGACCCAGTTTCTTCGAGGCAAATCCGATAAATAGGTTGAAACGATCGAAGAAGAAAAAGTAAAGAAGAAAGAAATACGAAAGAAGGAAAGGTGGAGAAGAATGAAGCGAGTGGGAGGAGGATGGAAGGTCGTAAGGAGGATAGAAAAGAAAAATATGGGAAGAAAACAAAGTCGGTAGCAAGTTTGAAAGTTCGTTCAACTTTTCACTCTATGTATCTCTTTTTATTTCTTGCATTCCTTGCATATATATATATATATATATATATATATGACAGAATTTTTTTCAACATATATATATATCAGTAATGTTTAAAAGTAAGAGAAAAGAGAAAAAAGTATACACGTTAACGCGTTTCGAGGATAGTCAAGAAGCGAACTCGAAATATTCGCGTGTTTCAAGGTGGGTGCTCAACGATGAGCTCGTGTTCGTGTTGAAGAAACRAGAGTGCGTGTACGCACTCTCTCTCTCTTTCTCTTTCTTTCTTCCTTTCCTTCTTTCTCTTACATTTACCTGTTAAAGTCAAAGAGAAAGAGAGTGTAGGCGGTAGTAGTGGCGGCAACAGCGACGGCGGCGGACACATCAATAATTACCCATGGCGGCGCCGGGATGGCAAGACGCGGAGAGGGCGGATGAGGGGTGGATGAGGCTGTGGAGGAAACGGAGGACGCGAGGAGGGAAGAAGAAGAGGTGGAGGAGGGGGAGGAGGAGGAAAGAGGAGTCTCGGGTCAACCGGGGTCAAGTCGCGCCACCAGACGCAACCCGCGCACTCACCCTCCTCTTTCTCCTCCTCCTTCTCTTCTTCTTCCTCACTCCGGAGCCACCTCTTCCTCGTCCTCTCATCCAGACGACCCTGCTCCCTCCTCCACCCGGTTCTTCGTCCTATCCAAACCTTTCTCTGCCCAACCACCTACCAACCCCCTTTCACCTCCTCCTTTACTCCGTGGCACCCAGAGTTGGTCACCCACCCGTCGTGAAACTCACTCACGCACGCACACCGAATATGCGTTCACCCAGTCGCCCTGGCATTGGTTCTCTACGAGCTTTGTTCTACATCTCTGAAGGCAAGCGAATACACCAAACGAGCTTCACACTCCTCTAAATTCTACCACCAATCCTAACCTCGAATCTTCTTGTTTCCTCCCGTTCTAGCTATGTTCGAATGTGCGATTGAAACACCACGAAGGGAAAGAGAATTAGCATTAATCCGTCATTCACTTTTGATAATTATTCGTTTACCTATTTCTCCGTTGGATTTTTATTTCTTCGTTTAATGCAATGATAATATTTGTTTTATCGTACCACTTTAAAAATCCAACTTCAGACGATTAAGACATTTTATATTTCTTCCCGAAAAGAAAAAATCTTGTTTATATATTAATTAGAAATAATCATTAAATTGATATTAGTATCATCAACAATAACAACAGTGGATTATATTCGAACTATGTGTATAATTCGTATAATTGAACTGGGAATAAAAATTAGGTGACCAGCGGTTTATTTTGTTACAATTCCCCACCTCTTTTGTCTCTCTCTCTCTCTCCCTTTCTGGAACAGAGGGTGGTACGATGGAACTTTGACAAATTACTCGCCGACGCGAGAGAAGGCTTTTAATTAATTTAATCATTTCTTCGTTCGCGAGTTACGTCGCTCGTGGGACCGATCGCGTTAATGAGTTTTCACGATGCGTAATGTTTTCGTCATTTCGATGAAAATTTATGCCGGACATGGCGATCGCGAAATGATGGATGAGCTCAACCCCGCGTGTATTTGTACTTTAAACATACTTATACAGACACCTGTTCACACGTATATAACTGATCACGTCATTTTATGTCGATTATGTTTTACGAAAAATTATCGTTGTAATATTATATAAATATTTTTTAACTCGATCTTTTATTTCTTTAATGAATTCGTTAATTAGTTTAACAACCCTTAAAACTCTTTCCAATCTTTTGTTTATTATACGCATTTATAAGTACGTTGTTTTATATTAATTACGATTAAATATAAATATGAAACAATTTGTACGATTAAATTTAATATATTTTTTTCCATTTTCTTTTTTTTTTAAATAAATTCATTAATTAGTTGGACTATAACAGACTTTGTTCTGATGCAAACATAATATAAATACTTTAATCGCACGTCATTTGATATCAATAATATTTCATTATCGATATTACAAATTATCTCACCAATTTATTAAATAACTATTTACGACGAATTTCTTACACGTTATATTAATTATATCAAACATACACATGCACGCGTGCACACATTTAATTATATAAATTTAAATAAATATAAATCTTATCTAAATTTTATTGTTCTTACAAAATCAATAATCAGACGGACACGACGAATTCGTCCAACCCTGTAAATATTTAACAAAATATACATACACATATAGACTCATAAAAAACACACGTTATCATATCAATAACATTTAACCCTAAAAAATTTTAGCAAGTAAATTAAAAAACAAAAAAAAATCTTACCTTGATTTTATTTCTCTCACGAATTCGTTAATTAGACGGACACGACGAATTCGTTCCACTCGTTCCAACAAACGCGTGGAATTCTTTCCCTCCCTTCTTTTACCCTTTCTTCTTCTTCTTCTTCTTCTTCTTCTTCTTCTTCTTCTTCTTCTTTAGTTTCCTCTTTGTCTCAAACGGAACCTCCGGGCCTGTACTACGGCCTTGTTCTCTCTCTCTCTTTCTCTCTTTTTATCACACACAAAGAGACACATACAATTTACTACACATGTTTGGGTGTATATGTGTTTGTCTATGTCGGTGTTAGCCACCCACGAGAATCTCACGCACACAGACAATGCTATATCCACACGATGTGCGTTTCTCTGCCGGGTCACGTCTTTGTTCACACGGCACGTTGTCCGTAAACGGAATCTTTGTGAAGCTTTTGCGAAGCTCCACCGACTGGACGGCACACCGCACTCATCCACACACATACATTAATATATATATGTGCATATAGAGAGAATGAGAGAGAGAGAAAGAAAGAAAGATAAATGCATACATAGATATAATAGTTGTATGCGTGTAGGGTCCGCGGGCGAGAAATAAAATGTAGCTAGCTCGTTTCTTGCTTTTTATCGTACGTCTACCGAGACCGCTCGACCATGTTCAGAATTCAGTTCGCGTAAGTGACTCGACGATACTCTCTACTGGGAATCGTCTAGAGCCTCGATATATAGACAGATAGATAGATAAAATATATCCGCAAATCGATGCTATCGTCTTCAGTTTTACGTCTTTCTTACTTTCTTTCTTCCTTCCTTTCTATCATATTTATTCTCTTACAGTTTTAGTATACTTACTTCTCTTTCTTACCAATTGTTAACTCCAAAAATATTCAAAATTGTAATCAACTGAACCGAAGTTGTTGCTATTATTAAGAATTAAATGTTAGTATTTATTTTCTTGTTTCTTCTATCTTATTGCTATTTGTCATTACTTTAGAATTATTTTACTATTTTCACTTGGATCATTGTTTTTCTTTTATTATTGTAGATTTCTTTTGTTAGATCGAATGAAAATCAAGCTTTTGAAAGGGGAAATCCTATAATTACGATAATTAATCCTAGTAAGGGTAGTCATTGAGAATAGTAGAAACGTGAAACTCATGTGAAATTCCAACGACAAACGTGAGACCAACTCGATTCTCGAATTCTCCTCGATCTCCTTCTTGTCATCCTCCACCCAACAAACCCTTTAGGGACGTTCCGTCGTGTACGCACGAATGTTCCTTCTGGGTTTACATCCTAAAGGGGAAACACGATTCTGAGTTCGTTCGCATATCGATGAAACTTCTCTCTCTCTCTATATATATATATATAAACAAAATATTAATACTTAAATTAACTGTATAATATTTAATTTTAATTAAAAAAATAAATGTTTATTTAAATTTTTTATCTTACATTTTTCATTAATAAATTTTAATATTATATAAATTGAATAAAAAATATATTTGTATATTATACACATTTAATTTTATTATTAATTGTTAATTACATATTATTATTATTATTATTAGTTATATATTATGAAAATTAAATTATTAAATTATTTAAATTTTGAAAATAATTTTAAATATTTTTTTCATAAGTAACAATATAATTTTAACAGTTGCAAAGTTCTCCTTTCAAATATTTTCTCTATATAAAATTTGTCAAAATTTTCCTATTAAATTTATTAAAACAAAAAACAAGAAAAAGTGTTTGAGCAAGGTCTGTAGTGCAAAATCTTTCTTGTCCTTCATCGACACTACTCTCTCTCTCTCTCCCTACTTCTCTTGTCAAAGCACCGTAGGAGCCCTCGAACTCTGTAGTGGTTGCATACGTTGGTCAAAACGCGAGAATTGCGTGGAACGCAGAACGTTTTAACCATCACCAGAAAGTCTGGTGGTATCGCAGTACCAACGACGGTAACAACAACAGCACACCACCACCACCACCACCACCATCACCATCAGTACTACCAGCAGTGGTAGCACTCGAGTTTTCGGGGTCTTTGGAAAACGAGGGTGCACAACGTGACGTTACGACGTTCTAATTAATGCAGAAACGGTGCTTCGGCGTTCGTACGTCCGTATGTCATTGCATTCGGACGTTCGCTGTTGCGTGTAAAGGCGGTTTTCCCTTCTCACTCTCTCACCCTTTCTCACACATACTAAAATACAATCGTACATATTATATACAATCACATATACGCACATTCATACGATTATATGAAATAATACATATCTCCACACTTACATTCTTACAAATTTATACATATATACATACATACATACATACACTTTCTTTACGCATACTCACGCATGTAAACAGAATCTTCTTTCTCTCTCTTTCTCTCTCTAACTAAAACTCTTACTCTTTCCGAGTTACTCACTCACCCATTTGCACAATGGTCTCCTATTTCTGTCCCTCTTTTCGCGACGGTAGGACGGGTGGGCGGGTGAGTCGTCTCGGTAGACGAAAGGGGAGAAAAAGAGAGGGTAGAGAAATGGGGAGGGTTACCGGTTGGTTTGGAACACGGAACGGGAACTGGAGGTAGAGATGGAACTCGGGGTTGGGGTTGGGGTTCGAGTTGGTGTTGGAGGTGGAGTTGGAGGTGGAGGTGGAGGTCGAAGGGATGGCGACGGGTCGTTGCCCGAAAACGCGGCTCTGTTATTGTCCCCCTACTCTGACTCCAACGTTCTCGGTTGCCCCTAACTCCGACTTCGATACACACAGTCCCGTTCTCTTTCTATCTCTCTCTCTCTCTCTCTCTCTTTCTCATTCTCGCTTCATCCTTCCTTTTCTCTACGTGACACACGAGCTCACACGCACGACCGCCTACGCACACGATCGAGACAAAACACACAAAGAAGACTCGTTCGCTCGGCTAGGCTATTTTACGCGTAAGCCGTATACGCACTCGACGAGACTTCATCCTACCATAGTCGTTCTTTCGAGATTAGGGATACCCTTATTTTTTAATATCTTTTCTATCCATTTCTTTATTTCTCTTTCTTGTCCTTTTTTTTGGGCAATTATTTTTCTTTGTTCTTTTTCGTACTTAGAAGAAAGCAGAACTTTCTTTCGAAAATAATATTTTTTCTTTTTTTTTTTTCACCTTCTTCTTATTTTTATTTAATTATTTTGTCGAATTATTTTTCATCTTTTATTAAAAATTTCTTCATAAGGATATTTAACTTTTTCAAATTAATTTTAATCAATCATTCAAGTTTTTTGTACAATTTTTTTATATCAAATATTATTTTTCTCTCGAGTTCGATGATAACATCCAGTAAAACTCTGTAACAGACAAAAATCTACAACAGGATAAATCGAAGAAAATGGAATTGAAAGAAAATGGGGGATAAAAAAAACCATTGTTTTATATAATAACGAAGAGATAAAAATAAGAAAAGTTAGGATAACAAAAAGTTGGTACGTTCGACTATGCTACATATTATGAAACCTTATATTATAAAAAAAAAAAGTTATAAAATACAACGAAAACCTTCAAAAAATAAATGGTCAAAAATTAATACAAAAAGTTTGATAAAAAAAGAAAAATATTACCCAACGTGATACTCGAAGAAATAAAAGCAAAAAATAGTTAAAGTTACCAAGGTTGAAATGTGGAAAATAATATGGAATTTATTGAAGTGATTTACATTTAATTGAAATGCTTCTCCAAGGATATTAACCTTATAACAATCAAATTTATTAATCATTCATTGCGAATGAAAAAAAAAAAAAAAACAATACATCGTTCAACGTGATACTGAAAAAATAAAGACCAAGAAAAGTTAGGGTAACTAAAGCTGGAACATTATATGGTCCTGATAAAAGTGATTCATATTTCACCGAAATGTATCTCCAAGGACATTAACCCTACATCAGCCTAAATCATTAAACTGTAAAAAACACACATACACGCACTCAAACATACATCATTTTACCTGACACCGAAAGAATAAAACAAGGAAAAAGTTATTACAGCAAAAAGTTGAAACGTTCGACTGTACTCCAACGTAGGACAAAAAATCTGAAAAAAGAAATCGAATAAAATTGATAGAAAAATGAAAAATTAACAAAAACACACAAACACACAGATACATAGACAAGCATCGACCAACATGATACCGAAGAAATAAAAATAAGAAAAGTAAGGCGGGGTTAGCAAAAGGTGGACAAAACGCAACGAGCCGCGAATCTACTGGTACAAGGGCAGAAGAGAATCAGAGAAGTGGAGAAGAGGAGAGAGGGAGTAGGGGTTTGGGGTTGAAGTATAAGGGAACAGATGGGTGGGTTGAATTCGTCGAGGAGGGCAAAAGCACAGGAACGAGAAAGAAAGAGAAAAAAAAGGGAAAGAGGGAAAGAGTGAGAGAGAGAGAGAGAGAGAGAGAGGGTCCACTTCGTCGACTCGTTTCGCAAGCAAGCAAGCAAGCAAGCAAGCAAGCAGTCGGTAACGTGGCAGCACTTTGCATTGTCGGCGAGCACACGCGGGAACGTTTACTGCCGTCGACGTGTCAATCCATAGCCAGGGTTTTACGAGCTCCGCGTAAATTCCATGGCCGTGCTACTGCTCCTACAACTACCATCACTATCACCTTTATATCAACACCAACAAACGTCACCAACACCAGCAATAAAAGCAACATCAGCAATGCGCAACACCAACGTCGCAAACACCACCACCAGCAACATCAGCTGCATCATCAACACCGCACCAATACCATTAACATTACCAATACTATGAACATAACTGATATTACCAACACTATGACGATGTCGCAACTAGTGTAGCTCTAGCTAGCTAGCATCAGAGACCACCACCCAAGCTGACGACGGCTCGAACTCGTGCATCGCCAACGACGACAACAAATGCATTAGACTTTATGGCCGTCGGGCTCGTTAAACCGATCCACCCTTCTTCCCACTAACCCCCTCACATTTTAGAGCCAACGGGGAGACGTCCAGACCTACGCTAGACACGCTCCACCTGGATATCCGATCCTATCTTTTATTCTTTTATTTTTCTTTTTGTCTTATCTCTTCTCAACTTTTTTTCAAGATCTTAAGCAAAATTTTGACTAATTATTGATTGTTATTGATTAATAGTTATAGTATGATTTAAATTAATTAAATATTGATTTTGTTGGATAAAATTATTTGCTCAGGAAATATTTTATTTTTATTACTTTTTTTTTTTTTTTTAATTATCAGTCAAATGTAAATTTATTATTAAAATATAAATTAGAATTTTGTCCCTTTCTATAGCATTTGTTTCAAACACGTAAATCTTAAATATTCTTTGATGTTTCTGATATTCTATTTAAATTTTTATCATTTTTGTTATATTTATGTATGATATTCTATGTATAAATTTTGATTAGTTATAATATTAGATTATATTTTTATTATGTCTACTAAATTGTAATAAATTCGATCATTATAATATGGAAAATAGTATTTATCGAGTAATATCGTATCCGGTCTTGATATTCCCAAGAGACCTGGTTTGTTTAAGATTGACAAAAAAGGTATGCTGGTAGTTGCCTTGGCCTTTGCATCGAAAGAAGATGGAAAGAAAGATGTTGGAAGAAACAGGGAGAATAGGGGAGAAAAAGAGAGAGATAGAGAGAGAGAGAGAGAGAGAGAGGAAGAGATAAGGAGGGAGTTAAGGAGAAAGGAAATTCCGTCGCGTCAGGAAATTGTTCGACTCTCTCAAAGTAACGGAAATGTTACGAAAAACTTTTTAGCCAGATTATAAACGACAGATTTATAAACGAATAAATAAATCCGATTATTTATTTCATATTTCATTCGTTTAACGTCTATTAAAATGTGATGTTAATTCAAAACGTTAAAGAAAGATTTATTCGAACGTTTAATTAATATTGACAAATTAAAGAACAAAATATTGTTGAAATTAGTAATAAACAAAAAATAAAAAACAAGATGTATTTAACGATAAATTAAAATATAATTACAATGAATATAATTCAATTTGTTGAACTTTGGCTAATGTTGAAATGATGTTAATTTAGTTAAATAATATTGATAAATCAAAGTAAAAAAAATGTTGTTAAACTAGATAAAAAATCTGAAGATTTAGAAATAAAAAAAAAAAGAAGATTTATTTAATGATAAAATAATATTATTATAATGAATATATTTGAAATTTGTTGAACTTTGACTGATTTAAATAACTTTGGATAAAAAAGTTAAAAATGTGTAAGTTCGTTGCATGTTAACCGATCAAGTTGACGATGAAAAGAAAAGAAAAGAGTGGGGGATACGAGCAAGGAGAACATCCTGTGATTAGGCGGTAAGAAAAATGTGGCCGACATTAATAGACCCTTCTTAAAGAAGTACCTTCGAGGTACCCACACAGCTTCTCCGTTTTTCCTTCGTCTTCCTGACTCTTAACAAATGGCGGACCGTACCATCACGTTTTCTACCATCCGATCGATAGATTACCCCTTCTTTCAATACTTTTCTTCTTTTTCTTTCGCTCTCTCATTTTTTCTCTCTATCTTTTTCCTTTTTTTATTCCAAATTTCAAATCGAGTTTCAATAATTTTTTTTCCCATGTAATAAAAAAAAAAAAAATTAGATAACAAATGACGACGTAAAAGAAAAATCATTTTCGTAGAATATTTTCATGGGCTTTGATAATTATCCATTTTTTCTAATTTTTATTTTACATGGTTTTGTATCTTTGCATTTTGATTTGTTACGATTTAATTTTATAAATACTTCTAAAATTAAGTCTCATCAATTGTTTACCTTTCTTTTTTCCTTGTAATTTAACGTGATTCTTTAGAACAATGAAAAATTGTATCTTCCTATAACACAATGACTTATTTGAACAAATTTTTATTCCCCACGGGACAGACGAATGAACTTTTATAAATAGCTATACCAATCGGTAACAGACAGTTATAGATTTTCTCGTCATTTGACGCGAAAACTATCTATTTTTTTTTCTCTTTTTTTGCAAAATAAAAAATTCAAACTTTCATATTTTTTCTACCGAATGCAAAAAAGAAAAGAAAAAAAAAACAAAAAAGAAAAGGAAATCAAGAAAGATTGAACAGACATATAAATCACATTACCGAAATATCCATCGTATTTGGACAATTGTCGAATAATTTTTCGTCGTTTAATAATGTGTATTATATTTAGCCAAGACAAACATTCAATGGAACTAACAAAATAAGATTCGACGACGAATAAAATAGTAATTCTTCGAAAGTCTTGAATAGTTGATCGATTCCCTTCCATCCTTCCCACCCTTACCCACTACCGTCACCGCAGTAACCGAAAATCTCATTGGGAATTTCTCCGTTTCCACTTTGGATAAATTGTTAAATAGAATTTGTGTAAGTTATTTGTTTAACGGAAACGTTCAGTATGTCTGCCTTTCTAGTCGCAATTTTTTCTGTTACATCCTGTTGACAATTAATCAAGCAATGACAATTAGCGACATTTCGTTAAAACGAATATTTCATATCTATTTCGATACCGTCTGGTTTGACCTACATTTTTCTTTCTATAGACTTGTTCCGCTAACAGCAAAGTCGTATGATGATATAAATTGACCAGTATCCTCTTCCTCCCCCTCCTCCTTCTCCTCCTTCTCTTCTGAGATAATTTAATTTCCGTTCCACCGTTACTAATTTGGTCACAGATCGATATCAAAATGTATCGTTGTAGATTTGAACGATTTTTACCAGCATCCTCCCTAACCTCAACATCTCCTCACCACCCTCATTCAAAAATCCTATCGTTTGTCTTTCATTTTCCCATGTAACGCGTTGATACTTAAAATAATTTTCTACAACGTATAAAAGAGAACTTTGGTCGGTGAAGAAAGGGTCAGGGGTGGGGAGGGGTTTATTGATCGATACAGTGAAAATTATCTGGCCATCGTGGAAGTGGAGTTCTGATCGATGCTGGATATTTTAAGTTTGACTTTTTAATTTTTATATATATATTTTTTTTATTTTATACGTTGAATGTGTGTGTGTGTAAATTACGCATGATTGAGTACGGTGACAAATTTGGTTATGAAAATATTTTTATTTTTATCAAGGACTTATATAAATTCTTATTGATTTTTTAATCGGATTACAAAATAAAATAAATAAAATTTTCTGTGTTCTGAAAATAATTGAACATATTTTTTGTTGTTTCTTCTTTATTTGTAAGCTTTTAAGTCATATCAAAATATAACAAAGAAAGATATATAAAAGTTCTTTACTTTATAGTTAGAATAACAAAATAGGAAAATATTAATTGAAATTAATTCAAACCAATCAAGGAAAACTTTACTGGTAGAAATCTGTTCCTCGAATCGAAGAAATATTGGATAAATTCTCCAACGTAGTAAAAGAAAGAAAAGAAAAAAGAGATAGAAAGACAAATAGAAAGGTCAAAGCACTTAAGCCGTAATAAATTAATGTTCTGCATAAAAAAAAAAAACAAACAAACAACAAAAAAACAGAAGGAATAAAAGAGTAATAATAATAATAACAATAATAATAATAAAAACGATTGGAGAAATGGCTAAGAATCTTTCTATAAATGAGCTTATTAAAATGCTTCAAATACCAATCAACGTTCAAGATTATTACAGTAGCATCTGCTTATCGAGTAAAAGGTTTTATTATCGCGCCTTCGATCTTTCATTTTTTGTGTTATTCTTATCCCTCCACCCATTTTCTCTCTTTCCTTTATCAATGTATGTTTCTGTTTAGATCTCGAATGTGTGTATGGTTGTTATTGTCGAACGATAACTCAGGAAGAGAACGATCGAGAGCGTGAGAAAGAGGTAGAATATCGCATCGGTTGATCGAAACTTTCGATTCTAACGGTTGATTCTACATGCTCGAACTCCTTTTAAACATACGACTTCTTCTTCATCTTCTTCTTCATCATCTTCATCTTCATCTTCATCTTCGTATCTTTTTTACATTTTTTTTTGCGTGTTTCTTTTTCATGTAATAAGAGTGCGTAGATGCTTCTCACGCATGCATGGATCCACGGATACGTGAATGCATACATGATGCATGAATGCATGCATGCATGCATGCATTAGAGTTAACACACACATAAGATAGGCAGATTTTATACATGTTTATACACTATCAACCAAAAGCTTATGTTGAATCGATCACAAATTTTCTCATAACAATCGAATACGCCCAATTAATTTATATACGATTAATCGTAGTTAAATCAAATATTAACCGGTAGAATTGCGTATTAAGATGTATCAGCAGTTTCCCTTATTTCCACACAATGCACTTTCATAATTTACACATCCCAGTTTTAGGCTACGACTGGATAGAACAAAGTTTCCCAACCTGAGTCATATTTGCCAAATTCTACTAGTAGCACGGACAAATATATTCGATCGTATATATACAGTTGAATAATTTAATCCCACCGGGGTATAATCGAAATATTTCCAATCATTGTCAAAAATAAAAACGATTTTATAGTTATATAACAGTCAGTCGATAAAATAAAACAATAAACGAAACGTCGTAAGTTTTACCAGGGTTTTATTTTTGTTCTTTCTTTTTGTTTACAATTATGTTCCCTTTATCTTATATTTCGTTGCCGTAATTTGCGATACGAATTCAAACTTTTGTCCGATAGTGTATGAACACTAGTGTGTGAGAGAAGTTTGTGTATATGTTCGTGTATCTATTCGTATGTGTGTATATATATAAGCGCGTAAATTAAAGACGAACGATATTCCAAGGGTTAAGGTTAGTTACCGAACGAACGAACGAACGAATGAACGAACGAACGAACGTACGAACGAACATACGAACGTTCTGGCTGGCAGTTACGATTTCTCGAAGTTCTCCTTCGTCCTGGGGTTGCCGACCTTCCGCGTCTGTTGGCCGCTTACTCGCTCGCTTGCTCGTCTTGATTCCGCTCGTCCAAGAGAAGAGCCGGTTGTTTACAGTCTTCGGAACATCGCGTACCATCGCACGCAAATTACAGTCAATTAAAGGTTCGCTGCTTACTATACCGGTGCGATATCGACCCATTCGTATAGGTCTTTCCTCTTTCTCCTCTTTGCATCTTTCCTTTACTGTATCATTCTATGTATTATCAGTAAATAATCAACTAAATATATCTAATAAATACACTAAGTTATTTTATCTTTATTTATTTAATGTGTATTCGATATATTCAATAATAATATTTTATTTTATTACTTAATAGCAATTTTATTTCATCTTTGTTCGTTTGTTTATTGTATAATATGTTTCTACAATTTTTCTTTATGTTGATTATATTTTATTCTTATCATAGATTAATATTGTTTGCGTTGTAAAGTATTTTTTTTAATAGAAGTAATTATTTACTTAAGTATACATATTTGTTATTGTATTAATTAATATATTAAATTATTTCAAGTGTTAATAGATTTTGTTCAATTTAATTTTGTATTTATATATCTACGTATATTGACATATTTTTTATTTTTATGCAACCATCATTTAAAATTGTAGAAAGTCAAGAATTGTGTGGATACTTCTTAACCTACAGAAGATTTTCCTATTACTCTCTCATTTGTAAAGATAAATTTCGATATATTATTCCAAATGGAATTAGACGTTCCTTCTACGAACGATTTGTCGAAAAAGTTGAAAGCAATTAAGGGAACACGATGGATGGTTTAACGATTAACAAGAGGACGAGTAAGATAGGTAGTACCGTAGGTAGTACTGTAGGTAGGTAGGTAGGTAACTTTAAGCGGATCTCTTTTAGAGAGTTGCTTAGGTACCTACTTAACTTCAATATATACTAAGACGAAGAAGAAGAAGAAGAGGAAGAAGTAGAAGTAGAAGAAAGAGAAAGATGAACGCACGAATCTCTTATTCGTGTTCGTTCTAAGAACTATCTTATATTTCGAATAGTAAGCCAAGTCAAACTAATCGTGGCATTAGCTTTAAACGTATCTAGATATTCTTAAGTACAACTTGTTCAGATAAAATACTTAATCTTTTAGCAATTGCTTTTTTTTTTTACTTACCCCTTTGAGCTAATACGACAAAAAAAAAATAAAACCTAGAAAACCAAAACAACAAACATTTAGAAAGAAAAGAAAAGAAAATAAAAGAGATCAAGAGATAGAAAGAAAGAATGAAAGATTCAGGTGGGGTTGGTAGAAGGTGGATGACGGGTGAAGGATTTAGATGAAAGGGGTGAACGAGGGGAAGATCTGGACCGAAGGAATATAATTGCAGAGAGAAAATGAAGAGAGAAAGAGATAGAAAGATAGAAAGAGCATCGTAGCATCGTCCGTTTGACTCGTGTGAGAGAACATAAGAGTAAGAGATAGATATAGGAGGGGGTGGGGGAAGGAAAGAAAGATGCGCGGAGATGTTCTCGCCGGGTCAGCACGGGGTCACGCTTGGAATCCAGAGCAAACTATCCCCCCTCCTTCGTTTAGTCTCCTCCATCGTTCGCTCGACCGCCCGTTCGCTTACCTACCTGCTTGCCTTCCATCCTCCCCCTCCTCCTCCTCTTCTACATCTTTTATTTCTTCTTCTTTTTCTTTTTTCTCCTTCACCTCCATCCTCCTCCACCACATCCTCGTGATCCTCTTGTTTTTCTTCGATACCAAATAAGAAGCATGTATATGTGTGCACTTTTACCATCCCTTCTCTTAATCCTACCCCACGTAAACCCATCACACATATATATATAGGTTATTTGAATTGTCGAATTTGATAAATTCCAATTTTTCAGCTATTTGCGATGATAAAAGCATACACCTGTGGTTGTATTTTGTCTTCATTTTCTTCAATTGGGGACGATTCAATTGTGATTCTTCATATTTCGAATTACTATAGTTTTGACACTGTCCTTTCCATGCAACATGCAACTCATCCTCTCCTGCGCATAATTTTATTCCCCTTTGCATAGTAGGTTATTATCTCTATTGAATTAAACAAAAGGAAACTCTACTTGATTGACAGAAATGCAAGATTTTAAATGACGTTTAAAACGTTTCTCGATAAAAAGTCAAATAATGTTGTGATTTAGAGTACAATTAGGAATATCGGTAAATACGATTGATGAAATGTTTCGACAAAAAACGAAATTACAATTTCTTATTATGTTTGTGTGAATCCGTAAATGTATACGTGTAGTTTTCTTGGTTTATTTCTAACACCACTAAAGTACTATCTCTAATACATATATATAGGACTATTTCACTCGGTTGCTAGGACTGAAATTGCGACGCGAAATCCGCGTCTTCCGCGTCATTGCCGGGCACGATCTTTCGTTCCAAGGAGACGAGGAGCAGACGATGCAGCCATAAATCGCTCCCTCGAAGTGCACCGAACAACCAACCAACCAACCAACCAACCAACCAACCAACCAACCAACCAACCAACGGACCAACCAACCAACCAAACGACCAACCGACCGACCGTTCCGATCGAAACCGACCAACGGAAGACGAAGCTACGGTTAAACGGGCACCGTCGATTCTACGATTCCGTCTTTTCCAACGACGACGCCATCCTCGACAACTGCAGAGATAAGACCCGGATCTTTCTCTCTCTCACTCTCTTTTTCTCATTCTTTCTTTCTTCCTTATTTTTTTTTTTTTTTTACTCTTTTTAGGTCTTCCCTATTTTTCATTCCTTCGTAGGAATACGTCTCACTATTTCTTTCTCTCTTTTACCTTACTATGTCTTTTTTTATCTATTCATTTCTTCTTTTTCTCAAAGTGTGTTATTAGACGTGAGATGTTTTATTTTAAATTAATTAATAAATAAGTATTTAAGTTAGTTATGTAATTTAATATTAAACAACAATTATTTGATAATTGTTTATTTATAAAGATTAAAAAATGCGATACGTATATTTTTTTGTATTCTTTTCACTTCTTATTTCTACTTACTTTATTTTACATACGTCCTATATTTCTTCTTTTTCTAGGTTATTATATCATTAGGTAATTATTACATACAGTATAATTCACCTCTTATCAATGAATTTTTAATAAGAATTTTTTGTTCATATTCAATCAAAAAATTAACAATAGAACTAAATATAGAACAAATCATAGAATTTTATTGATCGGGTAATTGTAGTCCCTTTTAACACTATGGTTCATATCGATCAATATACATTTCATCTTTCTTTCTTTCTTTCTTTCTTTCTCACTCTTTTTCTCATTTCAAAAGAAAGAACTTAGTTGAGCATTTGCAAAGTTTCAAGTCCTTTGTCAAATCAGTTACATCGAGGCGTTAATTATTTCCACGAGAGTGATTTGAACGAACGATAGAAGGATAGGAACGAAACGAATGGATAGTAGAACGAAAGGACGAATAAACGAACGAAAGATCGATCAATCGTTTCGATAGTATAGTAAAGGATAGATAGATAGATAGAAAGATAGATAGATAGATTGATAGATCGATAGAAAAGCAAAGATTCGCGAAACGTGTAGGTTTCTCTAGATGGTGGTACGAACGTTTCTGCTTCCACCTCTACCTAGACGTTAATCAACGACGATTCTACGGAACAGTCTCATCCATGAAACTAATTTCGCGATGTAACGCTATTATTTTCAATTCACCGAGAGCACGAGATTTCATAGGGTTTTATAGGTTATTGCATGACGTTCCTCTTCTCTCTCTCTCACTCTCTTTCTTTCTCTTTTTCTTTTTTCTCTCTCTTTCTCTAGTTCAATCTCACCTTCGATCGTACCGCGAAAGATATCCTGTTACCTTCCATTACGTCGTCTCTCGTTCGCGTTTGCTCGCGATACGAACGTGTCACGATGTCGAGGAAATAAGAGAAACAAGGACGGGGGATGATTTTCTTTGAGTTTCGTGTTTCGAAAGATTCACTCGCTGTTAGATCAAAATTTAAGTACCTGTATCCCTTTACTATCTCTCCAGTATCTAGTCTTAATCAATTCAGAATATTTCAAGTACAATCTTATCCAAATTTACATTCATCAATCGCAATATTGTATTGAATATAATACACTCAACGATTGGTTTTGGGAGGGTGAGAATGTACATCTAATAAATTAGAAAATTTTAAATACATTTCCCCTATATCGCTATCTCTCTTTCACTCATTTCGAACATTGCAYCCTCTCTCCCTCTCTCTCTCTTTCTCTCTCTTTCTAGTCCTATTCGTTTCGTTGGACGAGACGGACAGTGAGATATTCGATTATAACTTATTCCGCTTCGACGAAACGATTTTATTCCGTCGGTCTCTGGCAGATAGTTCGATGCTAACATTTACCTTCGGCTCACAGCCGTAGAATCCTTCTCTCTCTCTCTCTCTCTATCTATCTTTCTCTCTCTATCCGTCTGTTTCTCTCTTTACCGCGCGCGGTAATATCGCGACCAAAAAAGCAATACTCGCTCTCGGACGGCCGTTAATTATACCGTCGCGCGGCCGCGTATTGTCGAGCGTTATACGCGTATGAAGTATTTCCATTTCCATGATTGGACCGATGGGGGTGGAGGAGAATAGTAATAGAAAGAGAGACACCTCTGTGAAAAACAGAGAAAGAGAGAGAGAGAATAGGGAGAAGGGGGGAGGTGGAATCGGGTCGGTGCAACGAGAACGACAGATGGAGATCCGTGATTCCGTGTGCGGCCACTGTTGGTCTAGTGTGAAACGGAGATGGATATAAACCGAACGAGAATGTCCAACCGAGATAGAGAAACTCTCATCGAGTGTGAGTAAATGTGAATCTATGAACCAGTGTGTGTGTGTGTATGCATGAGAAAGAGAGAGAGAAAGAGAGAAAGAGTAACAGAATGGGGGGTCGCGGCGTGTTAGGGACGCGCCGCGTGTCAATTAAGTGGCTCTGACCGGTGAGATACGGGGATTCCTTTCCATAGGGATATGCATACGCTCGTACCAACGTGCAGACGCTTTCTATCCACCGTGTGGACACCACCAATACGACTAACACGACCACGACGACAAAGACGAGAACGACTGCTGCTGCTGCTGCTGCTTCTGCTTCTCCTCAACCCAATGTACACGCATCACTCTTTATATATATATAAATTTTATTTTCTTCTTTCTATTCTTTTCTTTTTCTTGTCTATTGTTTTTTGGTTGTTTTTCGTTTCGCGTCTCTTTTGGAATAATCGCATATGGTTTGGCCAACGACCACCATCGATATTCAACCACCTTGTTTGTCGATCTTTTTCTCCATCTATTTTCTCATTATTTTAATACTTTTTGTATTATTCTTCGGTCGAATTTTTACTGGCGAACAAATACGTCTGCAATTTGGGGAAAAAAAAGTATATCGTTCGGATTGTTTCAGATTTGAAATTCATTTCGATTTGATGAATTATTGGGAGAGTAGAGGGGTTGGAGAGATTTTGATGGATGTAATTATTTTATTTTCTTTTTTTTTTTTTGTTGAGACGATTAATATAACATTAATATTTTATCTATCGATTATTATATTAATTTAGATCAATTTTCTTATTAAAATAGACAATTTTCTTTCGTAAAATTACATAGATAATCCTCATTTTCATCTCATCATTATCATATGATTTCTAATTTATTTTACGTACTAATCTTATCGTATCTGCACATACACACACACACACACAACTTTCTCACGAATTATCTCTAATTTTCCTAAATCTTTTCTCTTTCATAAATTCATTTTCTTTCTATACATCATACGCATCAGTAACCTTGCACACTTTCACATAAAAATAATATAATATATAACATATTTGAATAAAATTGTTATTAATAATTGTATCATACGTTAATCTATGAATAATTGCTTATACAATTATAATACTCGATTAAATTTTCCATTTAAAAACAAATTAAATACATAATCCTAATTCCTGACTAAACATAAAAAAATATCCAATCATAATATAAATCCAAATTAACTAAACATACAAACAAAATAATCTCAACATTTCCAAAATAAAATATCTTTCTATACAAATTCATTTTCCTTTTAATACGTATACCAATCAACCATATTATACACACACACACGCATGAAATAAACAGAGATACATAAATCATAGATAACATATCGAAGGCAATCGTTTTAATGGACATGCTGTTGAGACGACTTTGAAATTCGATGTTACACCCGAGACATCCACATATTATACATACACGCATAAACCTCCACCTTCAAGCTAAATCTCTCCCCCCATCTCTTCTTTTCCCTCTTCTCTCTCTTTCTCTCTCTCTCTCTTCAAACCCTTCCCAAGCAACCAAACTAGAATTTTGTGGTGCGTCGGAACGAGTCCAACGGTATGTAATAACGCATCGTTTAAATTACGTGGCTATAAATTATGGAGCTGCGAAGTACGGCTGCGGGCTTGGCGCAACGTCGATCCTGCGCGCGTCTGTCCAGCTTGTAACCAACCTACTCCTCCTCCTCCTCCTCCTCATCATCGGCCCTTTCCTCTCCCTTCATATCCTCTTCATCCCCTTCTTCCTCAAACTACCATCCCTTCAAACTCACTCACTCACTATCTCTCTTTCTCTCTTGCATTTCGACGATCCGTAATTTGCTACCGTAACGTTACATCGATACTCTCTACATGTATGCACTTACATATGTGTCCGTATATGTATACGATAAATATATATATTTATATATGAGTACAATATATATATTTCTAGATATTACATATATATGTGTGTGTATTTATGTGAAATATATAGAGGGTGGTAGAGGGTGGTAGGAGGGTTGCTTTAGCATTGGTCACTCTCGCGAGAGTAGCTACTATATCTACTACTAATTTACGTTCGACTAATATGAATTCGTTTTGTCTAAATAGTAGTACTTTCGCGTTTGCACCCTCTCGTCGATTCGATTTCATCTACATTTATATATATAAATATATATATATATATATATGTGTGTGTGTGTGTGTGCGTGTATATGAGTGAATATAGGTACTCGGTTCTTTTACGTTATGCAAAATCCAATTTGAAATTCGTAACTGTGTAACGAGGAATATCGTTGAAAGTTGCATACCCCCAAATGGTTTACGTTATACAATAGGAAAGATGGCTTTAACCGATGGTGATACGCTCAGGACGCTCGAGACGTAACTATGTATGGTATGGGGATGTGTGCGTAGATGTTTATATGTGTATGTGTGCGTGAGTATGTGTAGATAGATACTAAACATGCATTTTACATTAGATCGTTGGGACATCGACGAATATTCTTTCTATGTTAGAGAATTTCATTTATTGTATCTACTATCGTTGTAATATAAATTACAATCCATTTTTTCTTTTTTTAACTTTTTATATTATTTTTTATTTTATTTACATTTTGTACGAGATATCCAATGAGTTTTCTTCTCACGAGTGCGTGTATACGTGTAAAAAAAGGGAGTGAAATTATTCCAACAACTATTGTTATATAAATTAGATTTTTTTATTGTTAATTAAATTTTTACCTCGATCGAAACGAAGTCGTTGAAAAATGCGAAGTTGGGGGTGGTAGGGTCCCCCATGAAAAAATGATTATCCTCGTATAGAACAGAATTTCTCAAAGTGCGAACAGAGTAATTAAATTGGAAGATGGGATCGCAGAAATTTGATTAGAAAAAAAAAAAAAAAAGAAAAATTCTCGATCGAGCAAGAAACAAACAAAAAATTCATTACAAACCGAGGGAACAATTTTATCATTGTTTTGAATTATGCAATTATTTTTTTGTAATGATCCGTTATTTTGTTTTGAAGTGTATTGCAAAGATGACAGTAATATTGGGTTGTACCGATTTTCGGTAGGTAGCATAATGTTCTTTTGCTAAAAAACCTGAAAAGTAGTTCTCGAAAGACAAAATTTTGAAGTTACCCTTAAAGATGGATGACACTTACACATAATTTAATAAATATATACAAAAAAAAAAAAATACTTAAATGCATTGCATTTCAATCTTCCGTCAAAATCGGCACGAACTTTTCCGACGACCCAATAGATTACGTTTAATCGTGCATCCTTTCTAACTGTAAAATAATAAATAAATATTTTTGTTGCTTATGGATTATTTCTTCACTTCCTCATTCCACATCCTTTAAGTGCACGTGACACAAGACCTCGTTATGATGACCCTAAAGACTCGAAACGTTCATGACGATGGTCCTCCTATCCATCGCGATCGAGAAGAACCGATCCTTGTTTACCTTCGGCCTCGATGACCGTGCCTGCACAAGCGCATTATCCTTTCTCTCTCCTTTTTCCTTTTACTCGATTCCTCCTTCTCTTCTTTCAACGTGCCTTTGATTTTTGATCTCTTTTTTTTTTATATTTTTCTTTTCTTTCATTTTTATTTCTTCTTCTTCTTTATATTACATCAAAGATAAAAGATGAAAGATCAAAATCACAGATTTAGATACATATTTTCTTTTCTTTCATCTTTTCAATTTGAAATTAATATGTTTTTGTTTTTTAATAATATTTTTCAATAAATTAAATGAAATTTAGAGAAATAAGATTATAATTAATCGTCCGTTTGATAAATAATACGATAAAGATGATTTTTTCTTCTATTTCTTTCTATTGATTCGTTATTATTTCTTTCTTGTAATATTTTTATTCCTCGTTAATGGTATCGATCGATTAGAAGAAAAAAAAAAGAAAATTTATTATGCTATTTTCATATCTATTATAATTTTGTCCTTGACAAATATGTCTTACCCTTAACGTAAATAATATTTGTCTATTAGGACAAAATTTGTTCACCAGTTTGTATTTTTTTTCAACGAAACTCCATCGATCGATGCTGTTTCCTTCGTTAACACAAAATGTTAAAAAATAAAAAAGATGAAAAAAGAATAGAAAGATAGAAAAAGAAAAAAAAAGAGAGAGAGAGAGAAGGAACACGCGTATGTTCGTGGACAGTTTCGATTTTGAAAGTAACGATGGGCTCGGGTTTAACTCGTTAATGGAAGGATAAGAGGATGGAAATGAAGGGATGAGGAATATGCTCCGAGTGGTGGATTTGAAGGATGCGAGAGGACACGAGCGTGAAAAGGGTGAAAGGTTCGAAGTGCGGAAACTCACGAAAAGGGCTTGGACGAAGAGTAGACGAGCGGTTCAACGCGTTTTCGTGGTGAAACGATTTAACGTCTATACAACTTTTACGTACACACATACATATTAGTTATATGTAGGTTACGTGTGCGTGTTATTTTCCACTATCCAAGTAGTAAACATAACTAGCATAACTATTCTTGTTACATTATATCGTCAAAACTAACAGAAAGATAGAAATAATTGTATAAATCAAATATTTGAGTGTTTTATTATTATAAGAACAATTGTTTAGAAATTTTAATGAATTATTTTTAAATCATTAAATCCCTTTCTTAGCCGCGTTATTTATCCTTAAAACAAAATCATCTTTCCAATTGATTATTTATAAAAAAAAAATAATAATTTTAGTAATTAAGAAATAATAATAAAATTAAAAGAAGAAAATACTATATTACTAGTATACATATTTTGATTAAAAAAAAAAAAAAAAACACGTTTTCCCTTATTAACGAGTACTCCACGTTCAATCGTAAAAGATCTTGAGATAAAAAGGTTTAGTATAAAATGTAAGTAAAATCTGAAGAAAGAGAGAGGTAAATACATATTATCGAGTTCACCGTTTGTTCGTTCTCGAGAGTAGCGAGAGGTTAACGTTGTTGGTGAAGGAAGGAAGGTGCACGATATCACGAATACGAGAACACCGGCACGAATGCGACGGTAGGCAACGTGCTGTTTTAGCAGGGGCGGATTAGGACTACCGTAACATGTATATATGTATGTACACAAGTGTGTATGTGTATATGTGTATGTGTGTACGATTATCTTTGCATAGGATTCGATACGCGTGACTCCGACGAACTGCTTAACCGATCCGGGAGTTGGAATTTCCGATCGATCTTTTTGCGACACTATCGTCTATACTCTCTTGCTATTGTATTACGTGAACCTATTATTTATGCATGCACTTATTTTGTTGTTTTTGTCGTTGCTATATATTAATATTATTGTAATATTGCGTAGGAAATGTAATTTGAACTTTAAGGTATAATAATAACGATACTTTATTTGAAATCTAAATGTAAAGCTAAGTATTTTTTATTGAAAACAGAAAGATGATAATCGTCATGAAATTAAAAATATTATTTAATAGAATTTTATAGAAGTGTTAGTTAGAAATAATTATTTTAATAATATACTATCTGATAGACATATTTTAAACTAGTCCAATATACTACGATTGTCTAAAAATATTTTTCATTAACAATATTAATATTTTTTCTATCATTTAATAAAGGATCTTTTTCTACAAAAGAAAAGGGCTTGAAAAACGTAGAAAAATTATTCAAAAACTTAGAAAATTGATTGAGGAAAAAAAAAAGGATTTTGAGGAACACGAATAAAAATCGATTAATCAAAATGATCGTGTAAAAAGGTCGGGATCGTTTGGTTGGTCCATCCGCTCCTGRAGGTGGATAGTAAGTAAGTAGAAGGTAAAAGTCGAAGGTAGAGAGCCCACAATCTATCCGCAGTCGTGCGTGTTCGTGACTTGGGCCCTGCGAGTAGTCACAGAGAGGCTTGCCCGGGTCGAGGCCCGTACCATCCCCTCTTTTTCTCTGTCCTTCTCTCTCTCTATCTCTTTTAGAAGGATACGACGTCCTCCCACGAGTAAGAGCAAGCGGATGAGAAAGATCGAAAGAGAGAGAGAGAGAGAGAGAGAGAGAGAAACGTGTACCGAGTGCAAGCAACCCTTTTGCCGGTCGAAGGAGCAGATAGTAGAACCGATGGTGGAGAAACGGATACGAAAAGGGGTGAAGGGGAAAGATAGCTGGGCTAAAGGGTCGTCTCTTCGACGCTTTGGAAAGAGGAGAGCAAGAGAGGACCAAGAGGGAGGCAAAGACTCTCCGCAGGTCGATACCATCGCCCGGAGAGCCACCAGGTTCAGTTCAGGTCTCCCGCTGCTGGTGCTGCTGCCGCTGCCGTTGCTGCTGCTTCTGCTGCCTCCTCTCCATACACTCAAACCTAAAGAGAGAACCAGAGAGAGTGAGAGAGAGAGAGAGAGAAGACTTCCCCGTAATTATTCAGCAAGGAGGACCCGCGGGTCAAGTCGGGTTATCTTAGCGTTAGGATGCAGAGTTATCTACCCTGCCTTACTCCTGTTCCTCCGGTCTTCGAATCCAACCTTAGAGGGAGGAGGATAGTTTACCGAAGATTCTCCCTCGTTCCCTCTCTTTCTCTCTCTCTCTCTCTCTCGATCTAACGTATAAACCTCGCTCGCTTTGTAGCCTCCACGGATGATGCTCCGTGTAGATGCACGAAGCAACTTACTCACGATATATCGTGCTAGTCTCCTTGCACTAGGGTGCTTTCGATCATACAAACCAACCTACATATATACCTACTCTCTAAACTTACTTTTCTATCATACAACATATACATATACTCTGCAGTCCTATCTTACATTACTTACTCTATTTTCTATCTTGACGTATATCGAACATACACACAAACATATATATATATTGTAAATAAATAAATAAATAAAATTTTCTTTCTAAATGTCCGACACCAAATAACATTCTTTCTTTCTTTCTTTCTTTCTTTATTTCTTTCTTTCTTTCTTTCTTAGCTTTCAACGATTTCCATGATATCGGAAGAGTATTATACTATGTGTGAGTTTACGGGCCTGTTAGGAGTTAGAAGAAGAGAAAAACTGGAAAGGAAAAGAGAGACACAGACGGCACACACAACGCATATGGCACGATAGAAGGCACGTAGAGTGAGGGTCTACATGCGGAGACTCCAGCTGCGCCATGTGCGTCGTTTGCCGCAAACGTGACGCTCCTCGTCATACGGGACCACCGTTCCTTTCTTTCCTTCTTTCTTTCTTTGTCTTTCTAGAGATGTGATGCTTTTTTATAAACCCTACTTAAGGTGAAACGTCGCAAACGCCAAACTCCCGACGTACTTGGAATAACTTTCTACGAGCTTATTTCTTTTGTCTTATTATACTGTTTTCGCGGTAATCGAATTTTTGTTGAAATAAAATTATAATATTTTCCCGGAAAAAAGAAAAACAGAGATTTACGATTATTCAAGAATCGATCGGAGAGGAATATGAAATATTTTATCATAGGAAGTTGACAACTAAGGTTGACTTCCTGTAACAAATATCGTGGGATTTAAATCGTCGAAATTATCGTAACAAACAAGAGCAAGAGGTTAGTAGTAGAATCAGAAGGAAAATGAGGAGTCTCAAAGGATACACTCTCTCTTTCTCTCATTCTCTCTCTTTCTCTTTATTTTCCTGTTGTCGTATTCACGCTAGCGTAACAGTCGACCTCCGAAATACGATTTTAGAGTAAGACTATATTCGAGATGCACTTTCCTACTGGGTAATACCACTCGTTCTGGGGCTTCTAGTGAAAATTAAAGAGCAAACTAGTTAGAGAAAGAGAGAGAGAAAATACGCCTGAGGAAGAAGAAGAAGAAAAAGAAAAACAGAGAGAGAGAGAGAGAGAGAGAGAGAGAGAGAGAGAGAGAGATGGTTGGTCTGATTTCACGCTCGGGCTGCTTAGCGGGCTGCTTAGCGATGGACGTAGATACGAGACACCTTCTCGAGCATGCAGTAACAGCGGGATACCAATCCTCCGGTTCGTCGGGATCGTGACCTTCCATCCGACGAGAGTTTTCTCGAAAAAGTAGTCGAGATCGCGCGGGTTCTCGCTCGCTCGCTCGTCGAGTCGAAAAGTCGACGTCGAGAATCGCCCCGAGCTAGGATAAAACGCGCGAGACGCTTTAAACCGCCTTAAATTACTTGCGAAGGAGCGACTTGAGAGACGTGTACTGCCTATAACCAACATCTTTCAAAAATTATTATCTATCTTTTCTTCATTCCTCTTACTTATTACTTTTCTTTACGTCATCCCTTAACGTCGAATTAGATAAGAAAAATCTTTTAACCTTTCAACGTAATGTGTTATATTCAATATTATATATGAGTATTAAGTGTTATGTTTAATTTTTTTTTTTTTAATATTTTTTTGTGTAAATTTTTCTATTGATTTGAAATTATTTTATTTTATACCATATTTGTGTGTGGTATAAATAATATTTGGTTTTTAATTATTAAAGGATTTTACTCATTGTGTTGAATTTTTATCTACTCTTTTCAATTACAGAAAAGTGTAAGTATTTAAGTTTTTCCGATAAATACTTACGATTTTTATTTGCACATCCTGTATATAATTGATTTTGTTGCAGAGACAAAATTTTGAACGAATGACTTCTATATACATTTCTGATGAAATTAATAAACCAATGAATATTAGGAAACATTAATTATTTTTACTTTTGTTTTTTGAACCTAATAGCATTCTTTTCTGAACGACTTGTATATATGAATGTATGTTATATATTTTCAAAAATATATTTTGTTCAAAGTATACATAATTAAATATATTTTGAATATTTTGAATAATAATCAAAATAAATTAATTAGAATATACATATCTATAAATAATAATTACACTTACTGTTATATGCAATAAAAAATAAAATAAGATACAAATAATTCGTGGTGTGAGTGCAATAAAAAAATCAATAAATGTTTTCACGGTGATACATGCTACACGTAAGTAAGAAAACAATGTTGTTATTCCAACACAACAAAGAATATTCACAATAATCTTCCAAATAAAAATCAATTATATTGAAACACATTCCCCAATAATCATAAATAACAAATACAAATATTGTATGTATTTCCAGAAAAGAAATCAAATACAAATTTTTCATTTCATTAATAAAAAATGAAACCAATCCATCTTTGACAATGACATCTATTCTACAAAACTTACATTTACGTAGGACACGTAAAAAACTTACATTTGAGTATGCATGTACTTGCTAACTTACGTATATATATATATATATATATAGTGAAATACATATATACATAGGTATGTAGAATGAAGTGTATATAGGTATATGTTTCGCGAGCGGGATGCTGTAGATAATCCGCACCGCCGGCAGAATCAGGCCGGAGAAATTACCGGCCGTCCGCTATTTCCCACGCAGCTCGCCTTGCCCGATCACGAGGGAAGTGTTTTTAGAGAGCACGACGTAGCTTGCGCGCGCTACACTACGAAAGAGAGAGAGAAAAAAAGAGAGAGAAGGAGAGGGAAGTCTTTTGATCGAGATCCAGAAGAGAGAAACCGGAGGTGTATCAGAAAAGTTCTACCATACTCATCGACAATTATTTCTTTTTCTTTTTTGTTTTTTTTGGCACAAAATATTTACATTAATAATTTTTAAATTGATCATAGTTTTGTCTTGAATTATTGAAAGGATATTTAACATTATTAACGATGGCTAAGCGTGAAGAATCAAAGAGTTTTCAAATCCTCCGATTGAAATTCAGAATAAAAATAATCAGAGAGATTTATTAGGAAAACTACGATAATACTCGTCGGCAAGTAGAAATTTTTTCTTATTTTTATTTTGTTTCTTTTTTTTTTTTGTCTTTTTCACAAAATATTTATATTAATAATTTTAAAATATTCCAAAAATTGATCATAGTTTTGTATTGAATTGTCGAGAGACAACGTTTAACGTTTTTAACTATGGGTAAGTGTGAAGATTGAAAGAGAAGTCTTCCTTAATAAAAAAAAATCGAAGATTTATTAAGGAAACTATTACTATATTCGTTAGTAAACACAAATATCTTTTCTTATTTTTATTTTATTCTCACTAATGATATATGTGTTTGCATTAATAATTTTAATTTATTTTAAAATATATATTAACGTATAATTAACGTTTTTCGAAATTTGATGATAATTGTGTTTCTGGAATTATCGAAACAACGTTTAACGTGACTAACGATGGCCAAGCATGAAGATAGAGAAAAGGATTGAGAGAGAGAGAGAGAGAGAGAGAAAGAGAGAGATAGAGATAGAAATGGAGAATCTCGGTTGACGTTTTGTGTATCGCAGAACCGTTTCATCGTCATCGTCGTAGTCGTAGTCGTAGTCGTAGTCGTAGTCGTAGTCTGACGGAATTAAATTAATATCTCTCTGGCTTCTGAGATTTGCTAGGGGTGGTCTAGGTAACGTTGTCACTTGTGAATTATTATTACGCGGGGAAGCGCGTTCGGTGAGAAAGACGTCAGAGGGTATAACTGCGTCTGTGACTGACATCGAGCATGGAAACCGTGGAAATGCTTCGGTACCGGTTTAAAACGATTGCTCGCGGGTATATCCGAGACTCGCGACTTCTCTTAGAAAAGGTTAACCACGTCCAATGTCTGACTACGTAAATCTCTATATCTCTATATAAATCTGTGTACGTGTTTATGTGTATCTGTGTATGTGTGAGTACGTATCTCTGAGTTAGTATATATTCGTTCAAGAGATTTCTCTGATTATTTGTCACAAATTTACGTTTGATACTTCACATGTATCAAGTGTCGAGAGAATTAATTTCATTGTTATAATAATATACGTAAAATTTACTAGAAAATATATTTTTTCGAAAAAAATACAAACTTATCGTTTAAACTTTTGTTTTGTTTTTATTTTTTACACAAAATATGTGTGTCCTTCCTTCCTTTTAACAAAATTACAAAATCTTCTAATTATCAGTCAGCATAATTTCATTGACATATTATATCAAATCTATGAAAAATGTAATTACAAAATAAACAATGATTCTATTAGAGTTTTACAGGTGTCAATTAATTTTTGATAAAATCAAAAGAAAGAGAAAGAACATATTTTTTCAATATAAAATAAAATAAAATAGAAAGAAAAGAAATACATAAAATACCACATTTCTTGTATGCAAAAGTACATAAGAAAAATATTACAAGATCTAGATTATATTTTATATATCGCTCGAGTTTCCTTCGTCGAGTCGTTAATCGCGAACATCTACGGTTACTATCCGACTGGCAACAGCTCTCAGTTGTCTTCACTGAAGTACGCTTTCTAAGAATCCTAAGTCTTTCGTATTCTCAACTTACGTAGGACGTTAGAATATAGAAAAGGGTAGTGGGGGGTGGGGGGAGGGGTTGGTTGGAAGGTAAGAGACGGGTAAGAGAAGCCTATACGAAATAAACGGAACAATAGTTGAACGTGAACGCGTGTTCAAGCTACGACATAATGGAAACTAATCGTCAACTTAAGAAGTAAGACGAGGACGGAAAACGAGAAAATCAAAACGAGAGAAAAGGAAAGAGTAAGAAAGACGTAGAAAGAGAGAGAGAGAGAAAGAGAGAGAAAGAGAGAGAGAGAGAGAGAATGAGAAAATGAAAGAGAATGCAACTCCTCATGCAATACGTAGGATCGCAAGGAAATACCCTTTTCCAAGGATCGTCTTCATTGTTTGTTGGATTCTGTGAAGTCTAAGAGAGATTGGGGTGGGGTGGCATAGGGAGCGAAGGGAGATGGGTGAGCGGTTAGTAGAAGTGACGGGGGTGGAGGCTAAGGGGAATATAGCAAGGGTACTCTCAAATTTCGCAGACGCACACCTCTTCTTCTTCTTCTTCTTCTTCATCATCTTTTGACTCTCTTTCTTTCTCTTTCTCTTTCTATTTCTCTTTCTTTTACTTTAGGAAGAGAAGAAGCTGTAATTTTCCTTCCTTCATTCTTTTCATTTTCCTTTTGACTTTTAAATTCTTGTTATCTGTGAGACACATGGATAGAAACGCACATTTTTTTTGTCTTTAGGATAATTGGAAGGTTATTATGCTTTGTGATCATGCTACATTACTTAATTTGTTTTTTTTTTTTCAATTTTCTTATTTGACCCAATTCATTTTCGAGCTAATTTTATGCATTTTACACTAGTGCAAAATATACTCGTTGTTATTTATCAATATTATTTATTTCGTTTCTCTCTCTCCTGTGAAGAATTATTGAACGTTTTGTTTTTTATTATGTTATTTTAATTTAATAGGATTTCTGTTTTCTTTTGTTTTTTTTTCAACGATATGTTAATTATCATAATTTTGTATTTTGTGTTATTTTTTAATGAATTTTTTCAGAAGCAACAGAAAAGAAAARAAAACAATGACGATGAATTATCCCAGACTTCTTGTTCATTCTTTCTTTGTAAGCCACTGTTCATATCCGTGTTCTGGGGACAATTAAATCACGCGAAGAATGAAATTATAATTCGCAAGTTATCATATTATAATCTCGTTAGTATTTTTCTTATCGCAAAATGTGTATGAATAATGTATCAGTATAATTAATTGGATCGATAATTTGTATAAATAAATGTTCAAATATTTACCCATATTTTTATTATCGATGTAAATAATCATTTGTCAAGTTAATATATTTGATTAATCGGTAAATACTAAAAAAATATGATTATAAATATTGATTAAAAATATTACTAAATATTGAATCAATAAATATTAACCAGTGCTGTATATCAAAGCGTGTTACATTGAAACACGTGATACTTCCGGTTATCGCCTGCATGGATTTTATAACAAGGCCGGAACGAGGCATGCATTTCATCGAGAACACCATAAATTATCAAATACCGTAAGAGAAAGATAAAGTGAAAAATAAAGAAAGATATGAGGAGAGAGAATGCCGCGAAACTTGGCTTCAAGCTTCTTCTCTTCGATTCCCATTCGGTTTCCCATTCGTCTGTTCCTCTACTTCTTACTGTGAATTTATTATCTCTAAACGCACTTCGAATCGAATAGAATTATGCGTCCAACGTGGTTGATATAAGACACACGAGCTCGAGTTAGTATACTTGTAAAAAGATAAAAAACAAAAAACCACTGAACACACACACACATCCAAAGACATATAGGTACGTATACAATACAGACCAAAAGTTTGTAAAATGGCAACGTAAATCATTGGAATTGGACAACAACCAAAATGACCGATAATGTCTAAAAAACTAGTTCAACCAATTAATATTAAATTTTGTCTATCTATTAAATTATAATGAATAATCGTTAAATACTTAGACAAAAATTATCCAAACTTTTTGTCGTTAGTGTATGTTAAAATACATTCCATGGTTTGATAAAAAAGTTAGAAGAGATGGAATACACGTACACTTATTAACCATTTTATATATATATATTGTAGGAACATATGTTAAGATAGGTACCATGGGTTCCCGTAAATGCAAGTACGCAGCTATTATCGAGAAGCATAGCCGTATACGGTAGAGGGCGATTATCGCGATGAGGTGGCGGCGATGGTGCCTCGACCACGGCGGCCACGGTGGTGCCGACGAGTTAAGAAATAAATCAGGGCAACAGTTTGGCATTAATTGAGCTGCATTGTATAACAGCGAGCGGCGCGGTGAAATACGCCGCTGCATCGATTTACGATAGATAAAACGTACTTTATGGGGATGTTTCCGAGGGCCAGCCAAGTTGTTTACAACTCTTCTTCTTCTTCTTCTTCTCCTCCTCCACCTCCACCTCCTCCACCACCACTTGTTTGCCACACTGCACTTCGAGAACTGCCTAGCATCCGAGAAAGAAAAACCGAGTGTGAGAGAAGATTAAAAGGAACACGAGGATGTGAAGAAGGGAGGAGGAACAGTTGAATACGCAAAGAGGATATTTTACCTACACGTAACTATGTTTAGATGTGTATATGCATTGATACCTTTCTCTAGAAAGCATTTTTTTTTTTTCTTTAAACATACCTTTTACTAGTTGCCATAACTCTATATTATGTTAGGAACTTCTTCTTCTTCTTCTTCTTCTTTTCTTTGTACTCGTTATAATATTACAATGGTGTACCTTTGAAAGATTATTTTTATTACTTATAAGCTTTTTATTTTTTATAGAATTTTATTGTATTTCTTTTTTTTATGTTTAGTGTTAAATCTATTAATTAGAATTATCGTAATTTTTTGTCAATAATTGCAACGTTATTTTTATTTAAATATACAAATACCCCTACAATTCCAACATTAGTTGGAAATTATACATATGTTATTATTATTATTATTATTATTATTAATTATTTTTCATTGGCATTAGGAGCTCGAAAGTTCATTACTAGACATATACTATATATATATCAACTACTATAATAATAATATATTTATATAACATTCTATTTAAAATAGTCATTATCAATTAAAAAATTGATCTTTTCCGAAATATTGGAAATATAAAATGAAATAATTTCCTAAAAATATCTCGAAAGGAAATCAGTGAAATGGGGTTGGTAGAATACACACGTATATAAACATATATACATTTATAGATGTATATACCCTACTTCAACGAATACATGGAAAATCAGGTACGTACTTACATACATAGACGTGCACTTAATGATCCGTTTCGCGAATCCTTGGCGCCCTTCCTTCTCCTTCTTCACCTTCTACCCCCTCTCCCTCTTTCTCCTCTTCCTTCGTCACCGCCCTCGCTTTACCAACGTGCGCCCCGAGTCATATATCAAACGGCTAATTAATGCCGCGCGTAATTACCGCCTATCATAATGCGAGCGAGGCCGTTCGAGGTGCCTCAACGTTCTCGCTGGACTCTTTTGCGTTTTAAACTTCTCTCTTACTCTAATTTTATCTCTTTCTTTCACATACATACTCTCTTTCTTTCACACACACACACACACACACACATACTTTCTTGTTACACAGTTTTGTTTTTCTATTTTTTTTTTTTTAATCTTTTTTTTTCTTTTTCTTTCTTTTTTTCATTTTCTACCACTCACGCATCTTTTTCAAAGTGATCCTTCTTTAGCCGAACACTTGGGATAATTTCCAGGCCATCCAAGATGGCTCGTAAAGAGGCGCGACTTACGACGTTAGTCCACCGTCGTCGTTACGCTTGACTTTATTTTTTTCTTCTTTCTTTTTTTTTTATTTTTCCTTTTTCTATTTCTTTCTCTTTCTTTTCTTGAAGAAGAAGAAGAAGAAGAAGAAGAAGAAGAAGAAGAAGAAGAAGAAGAAGAGGAAGAAGAAGCTGCGGGTAGTAGAAGTACACTCTCTTTCTCTCTCTCTCTCTCTCTCTCTCTCTCTCTCACTAACTCTCCTTTTATCCTTTCGACTCGAAGGAGCCGACGAAGGAGAAATTTTCTCCAGACGCCTTATCGCACACCGAATTAAGGTCGAAGGACGTTCACGTCGTCTTATCCTTCCTTACGTTCTCTTTCTCTCTCTCTCTCTCTCTCTTTTTCTTTCTTTCTCTATTATTTTTCTCATTCTTTTCTTTCCTCTTTCTTCTTTTAATGTGGATTTTCTTTTTTTAACTTTTCTATTTTCTTTTTTCTTTTTTTTTTTTTTTGTATCAAACCATCGTATTACGGTTTGATAACAATGCTTGTTAACCTCAAACTTCGATAGGCATCCATATTTTTTAACGAGAATAACTTTATTGGATCTTTTATGATAATAAACTGTTATATATGAACTACTATTATGCATATATGCACATAGAATTCTTTTAAGTTCTTAATTTATAATAGTTTCAATATTTTTGATGAAATTATTATTCAAATAAATTAAATTTAGAATACTCGTAAACGTAAATTACGTGGTCTATCGTGACCATAATCATTAAATATATTATTTAATTATTACTCTCGTTATAATTATTTGATTCTCCAAAATTTGAACGAGTTGTTATTACCACATTGGATGTAAAAATCATTGCAAAATTAATTTCAAATTGATAGAATATTCAATTAATAATATGTACATTGTAAGAACAATTAGATGCAGTTAATTGTCAAAAAAAAAAAAATGTAATAAAAATTATTCTAACTCTATATCTTATTTTCTCATGCTTTCCCTCCTACCCCCTTTTTCATAAAACTGTTTCTTTCAATAGAAAAAAAAAAAACCTATAATATTAAAATATGAATAAACGATTTTCAACAAGAGGGTAAGTTGAAAAGTTTCGAGCTTTGATAAAAAAAAAAACAAACATCTTTCCATTTCTTTCCGAATAAAAATATATTTGACAAAAATAAGAGAAAGAAAAAGAAAATAATTCTACTTAACCTCAAAACCTTTAACTTACATGCTTAAATTATAAAAAACATATTTATAAAAATAATCCAATCATCAATGATAAAAAAAAAAAACAGAAAAAGAAATCAAGTCATAAAAACCATTTGAAATTCTTCCTCGAACGTAGAGAAAAAAAATAAAAGAAACAAAAGATAGGGGGTGATCGGGGAAAAGGGTTGGAGAAAAAATGGTAGATACCTAAGGACGAATGTAAACGATCAGGAAAGATCGTTTTCTTCTTTGGATTTTCCTATTTGAGAATTCACAGAAGCGTAGAGAAAAGGCGCGTAACATCCGCGTCCATTCGTGGTTCACCAAACGTACGAACGTAACCGATAAAAGCTCGCATTGCTAGATCGTCTTTGCAACGTTTCCGTGTTCCGAGTCGATCGCGTTCGATAATCTTCCAACGTACATACGAACTGCAATCTTCTTCTTCCTCCTCCTCCACCTCCTCCACCACCCCCTCTTTCTCTTTCTCCTTCAACTCTTCCTCCACCTTCTCTTTCAACATCGACAGCACCTCCATTTTCCTTTATCCTTTGTCTTTATACATTTTTTTTTTTTTATTTTATTTCCTTTTTTTCTTTTATTCTTTCTTCTTTGCAAGTTGATGCGAAACACGCACGTGCGTTTTCCCCTGCACGTGTCCGTTTCTTTCTTTCTCGATATTTCTCGATATTTCTCGATCTTGGTGTTTTCCTCTCTCTCTCTCTCTCTCTCTTTTTCTACTTGAAAGTGCAACAATCGAGACACAGTTTACGTCGGCACCGTCGAGACTCGTTTACGATGCCGTATAGAGAGAATTGCTAGTAACACGCCGACGCTCCTCTATTGCTTTGTATAACGTCAATGTATCGCACCAACACTTTCATCTTTACATATGGATTTGTATGTTTATATATGTGTATTGTATTTGTGTCACATGTATGCTCATCTAATCGAGCATATCCAGATATATTCTGTTCTATGTATTCTAATGTTTGTCTCTCTCTCACTTTCTCTCTCTTACTTCGATTTTCTTTACTTTGATGCAAGTGTATCAAGGTGTAGAAAGAGAGTAAATTAAGACAAACTTGATTTGTGAAAATTTAATAAAGATTTTTCTATGATTTTTTTAAATAAATTCATTTATTAAAATCTGATATAAAATTAATTTATGTGGATGAATTAAAAATTCTTAAGCCTATTTTAGAAACAAATTTTTATTATTTATAAAAAGATATGCCTTTTTTTGTTAAAGTTGCTCAAAACATTTCAACTTAGTCGTGTAATTATATTTTGAAATTAATATATCTACTAAATTATTATTGGGTTGGCAAGAAAGTAATTTCGATAGTAAGTAAATAATAAGTAAGTAAATATATATATATTATTATTATTATTATTATTATTATTATTATATTATAAAATAATATAAGTATTTTTATATATATAAATATATAAAATTATTAGGTTGGCAAGAAAGTGATATTTCACATTAGAAAACCGAAATTACTTTCTTGCCAACCCAATATATACTTAATTAAATAAATCATCTAATCTCGTATATAATTATAATTAACAAATACTAATATATATTAGAAAGAGAAGGTAAAAGAGAGAGAGAGAGAAATTAAACGATTAAATTTAAAGATAAAAAATGTATTATCAAGCTGATAATATATTTTTTATATTTTTAAATGATTTTAATCGTTTGAAAGTATTTTAATATACTACCAATCATTTATTTATCATTTACGTCAACATATACTAATTAAACATTAATAGATGAAAAAGAAACACGTTTGATCCTATCGATTGTTTATATTCTAATACGTTTTCGACATTGAAAAAATAATTCGAGAGATAACGAGGAAAAAATGAAATCTTATAGATAACCTTCGAGGTTTTTCTATATTTGCTTTTTTAACACGTCAACGTTATTATTAATGATGATTACTTCAAATTCACGCATGCATATCTATGTATGTGTGTGTGTGTGTTTTTTCATAGAACAATCAACTTAGATGATTAGTTAATAGTACGTATAAAACTAAATTTTAATATTTAAAAATAAAATAAAATAATTGAACCATATTTAATACAAATAAGTATTTATTTATTATGTATTTATAGGTATATTTATTTTTATATTTAATATTATATTATATATAAATATATAATGTATATTAATATTTAATATATATTTAATATATTAATATTTATATTATAAATATAAATTTTATTTATTTTTTTTATTTGAAATTTAAATATAACTTGAACACTAAAAATATTTCTCATCGAAACAAGTAAATGGTCATCGTTAAAAAGAAAAAAAAGAAAAAAATCTTTCCAAATCGATTACGATGTAATACTATTTAATATTATTTAATAAATTTAATAATATAAGAGAATAAATAACAATGGCGGGAATTGGTATTTGCGGCAATGAACTTTCGAGTTCCTAACGCCAATTAATAATAATATATAATAATAATAATAATAATAAGAGAATAAATAAATTAAAAATTTTAATAATAATTCTATATTAAATTAATAATTAATTTTACTTCTATTTATAGACTTCATTGTTATTGTCACCAAAGTAATGTTAATATTATTGCTTGGTGAAAAAAAATAGATAAAAAAAAAAAAAGAATAAAAAATGTAAAAAGTCTTTACAAATGGACATTTTATTCTGAAACGCTTAGTAACTCGATAAACGAAGTATAACGTTTACTTCGAAATTCGTTTTACTTCTCTTCTTACTATCCACCCTATTTTCAACTTTCACCCACTCTTAACCCATACTCCTTTAGGTTTCGTTATCCCAGTAGCAGGTTAGCCTAGCATCAGGGCTACCGGTGCAAATAAAGTGCTAGTAATGCGAAAGAGTAACCCTTTTAAAGAAGTTACCACGAACGTTTTCTTCCTTCTATTTCTTCTTCTTCTTCTTCTTCTTCTTTTCTTTTAATTTTCGTCTTATTTTCTTCTTTCTTCATCTTGCTTTATTTTTTTAGGTTTTAATTTTTTTGTCTTTCTTTTTTTTTTATTGTATTTAACCTCCACCAGTAGAATTATTTCGTAAGTAGTCTACGGACTTCTAGATTCACACAAATACCATTACGCTCAAGGGAAATACGCTGTAAAGTTCGCGAGCCGGGGTAATTCCGATAAAAAAGTTCAATCGACTAATAACTTCCGGCTTTGTCTAATCGCGGCATTTAATCGGATAAAAGGCTCCAAGCGATCTCTTCTCTCTCTCTCTCTCTCTTTCTTTCTCTCTCTCTCTCTTTTCCTTTATCATTCTCTTTCTCTCTTTCTTTATTTTTCTTTCTTTCTTTCTTTCTTTCGCATTTGGGAACTGAAAAATCTCGGAGACCGAGTCCAAGTAAAAAGGGAAAGATTTTCCAAAGGATTCTTTCTTTTTTCTTTTTTTTTTTTTTACCTAAATAAAAGGATATTAAAAGAAAGAGAATTATTCTAAGGCAAAAAAACTGATTGACCTAATTTTTCTTCTATTATTTCTATTTTGTTAAATAACATTCATAAAGATTATGTGATTTATTATATATTTATAATAAAAAGAAAAGAGATGTACATTAATTTATGGAAAATATGTACTGATAAATATTTTGTATATATTAGTTTATTTTTATTTTCATCCCTTTTATGAGTTTAAGTATTTTTCTTTACAAACACTTTATCATACCTATTCCAGTACTACTAAAAAGAAGTCGTATTTTTTTTACCGTTTCTCTGAAATTAACAGTGCAAGGTTTGTGTTCTTTTTTTCGAACAACTCACCCATCCATGTTAATAAACCGTTGCTTGATTTTAATGATCCAATATGGTTATAGACCGTTGACTTATGTTACATACGTTATAATAATAACTGACTGTATATATAATTGTAGTGTTTAATATTCTAACTATTAATTACCATAAATGTTAATGTGTTTTGAAGAGACGTTTCATATAATGAAGAACACCAAAAATTATATTTTATATACTTTAAATGTTTAAGCTGTTGTAAGGTCATTTATCACTTATATATGTATACTGATAATATTCAAAAATAAATAACCTTTTTCAAACAAACATACGTTATAATAAAAAATTGGTAGAAATTTTCTGGGCAACCAAATATTATGAATTTGTACAAATCTATCCAATATTGGGTTGACAACTTAATAATTACGGATTACACTAATCATTTTCCTTGAAAAATCTGTAATTACTTAGTTATCAACCTAATATATATAATATCGATCGATTTAAACAATATAACTCTTAATTCAAAATTTATTTAAAAAATTATTGTTAATACAATAAATAAAAATTTCATTGTAATTCTAATTATTCGTCTAAACAACGATTATCGATTTCTATCAAAATTTTCCGAATATATTTTCTATAATTTACTATAGTGGTACAAGACACGATTGCATACACAAATACATCCGTATTACATACATAAACGAATACATATACGTATACTTATGTAGATACGTGACGTAGTGACATTAAGGTCTTTTTGAACGCACGGCATAAGGTAATAACAAAGCAGCATTACCTCGATCGTGCCATAATCTCTCTCGAATAAAACCACCTGACGACTAGGACGACGACGACGACGACGACGACGATGACGACTAGGACTAAAACTTGAACAAGGACTATAGTGAACATTTCTATTGGTGTTCTGTTAGTAGTGGTTTAGGTTTAGCTTAACGTTTGTCACTACTTAATTCTTCTTCGTGTTAGGAAATAAAGTACTTGGGTAGGTGTAGACGATATCGAACCTCTATCCGTGAGCAAGCGTGCGTGTGTAGATGCGTATCTTCGATATACGTACGAACTACACGAACGATAGATCTGTTCAACTTTACCTTAACATTATGCACTCGTGTAAGAGTCACGGATCTGCTCGTGTCTCTTTTCTTTAGATTTAACCCTTTGATCCTTATATATTCTAATAATACTAATCACAATAATAATGATAAATATTCAGCAATAGAAAGAAATTGAGAATATTTTGTAATAATAATATAAATTTGAAATGTGTTGCATTTGGAATTTTAGTTGCACAAGGATTTTACGAATTGACGTTTAAATATATTATCGTATTTGATACATTTCATTTAATTATTAATTAATATCAAAGCTAAAAATTTGTATTAATATTTTAAATAATATAAAAAGCAACACACAAAAATATGGACAAATCAAAAACTGATTATTTTTCAAAAAAAAAAAAAAAATATCTTTACACTCGTAAGAGTATCGTCAATCGTAAAAGTTCGAAGATCATTGGTTAGATAATTGAAATAATGATGTACGTTTAAATTGTTGTTAGGCAAGTACTATAATTTCATTTTTAGCACATAAATTTCGTTGATCATATTTATCGATATCTAATCTTAATTAAAACTTCAAAATTATTTTGAATTCTAATAACAAACACTTCAGACATGATTTAGAATCATCCTACGTTTTAATCAATCAAATAATTCTTTTTTCACATCACATAATAATATGTGATAATTTTAATTTAGACTTACCAAGAATCTTCTTATTATATATTATAATATATAACAATGAAAAAATATTAAATAAGTTTTTAAAACAAATGTAATAATAAAAGTTTGAAGATAAATTCCGTTGGTTTCTCTGTTCCGCACGAATTCCGAACGAACACTGACACTGAATCAAAACACACAATGTTAGTATCTATCCGATTGACTTTCAACTAAAAGTGTTTATACACGTACGTTGATAAAGAAAAAGAAATAAAACAATCTGCGTGTTGTTTACACTTTACGTAACAACATATAATAGATAATCTAGTTATGTATGTTTAAAAAGGTTATGTTTTATACGTAAAATTTAAACTACGGACAGTCCATTAAAAGACACGAAGTCGAATTGATCACAAAACTACTTATTTCTTTTTTTAATTTTGTCACAATTTTTTGTAAATATCATTTCCATCACTTTTTCTCCCATATCGTGCGTAAGTTTTTATTACCTCGATCTGTCTTATTATTTGTGAATTGTATTTATGATTATAAACGAGGTGTTGCACATAGAAAAAAGAAAAAACATTAATGAAATTCTTCCAAGTGTAATGTAATTTATGGAGATATATTTTTAAATCTTTTTACGATTCCAGTTTATTCATCAGCAATATGCACTTCTCATATTATTTGACCTTCGATAAAAACTTTCTCTTTCTTTTCCTTTTTCAATACGAAAAATCATTCATCGCATTATACACTCGATTAATATTTCAAATACGAATCGCGAGAAATTCAATATATTTAAATATTCAATATGTCAAATAATTTATACAAATATTTATCAAATAAATATAATATCGTGTCGAATATTGATATTTAATCTGTTAAATATTTTTTAATCAAATATTTCACGTATTAAACATTTATCATAATATCATTAAATGGCAGCAGTTATTATTGGTCTTTGCTACGTGTGTAATAATTTTGTTCAATAGGTTCGATACGTTTTCATTGATTTATTTTTATAAATATTAATAAGTTGAAAATGTTATGTTTTATTTGTGATATTTACAAACATAACCAGATCTGGCGAATCGCGAGTGAATCTAATTAAAGATACATATGAGAATCGTAAACCTTGGGATGTTACTCATGACTGAATTTAAGTTACTAGAAAAAAATTGTATTTAAAATATGTGTCTGCACGATTGCGTTAAACGCGACGAGCATGTGATAAATAATCATTTTATTCATCAATAAATAGCGATAAAGTCCCTCATGATAAATTTCAGGGTATTTCCCGGCATGAAGTATTTTTCCATTCAAGAATAAAGATAGTGGGTATAAATAAGGAGGAAATAATAAGTTGGACAAGTAGTCTCTTACTAAAAGCCACAATGAAAGGATCATTGTTTTACTTGGTTGCCGTCTTGGCGACTATTTTCTTCGACACTTCTTCAGCAGAAGTTTGTAATGAGCGACAAGATAAACCAAGATTTTATACGTGTCAAGGTGTTACGAATTTAGCACAAGTATGTATTACTTTTTCTATTAAAAGTTATTAAAACGTTTGCATGGTAACACAATTTTTATATTAAGAAATATTTCATTTAAAAGCTTATTTATGATAGGTTTTAGTGGTAATAAAATAATAACTAAACACTCACATCAACAGAATTTGATCTCTTCAACATATAATGACATAATTAAACACTCATCATTTTGGGTTATCGGAATTAATATAAAATAATTTCTAACACAAGTTAACACCCCTATTTGTATACCAAATATTAATACAATAACAAAATATATAATTTTTTTTAATTAAATCATATCATTTTGTCTAATACTGAATCGTTCATTTGTAAATAAAATTAAAACTGATAAAATACTTTGGATTTCTTTATCTCTTCCTTCTATTTCTTCTTGTTAAATTTAATCTCATTTAATGATGAACGATCTTAACTGTCCGTAAATCAGTTGGACTCGTTACCGGACTCTGTAGTTGGACTTAGATTAGAGAAGTCTACCATCAGCAGAATACCAGCCGACGCTTTCTCAAGATTCGCTGCTAGTCTGATAGAATTGAGGATCACCGGATGTTCCTTGGAAAGTATAGAAGCCCATGCATTCAGAAGGCTCGATAAACTAGAGACGCTCGACTTGTCGAACAATCGGATCCAAGCAATCGAGGCTTCCTGGGTACGGGGATTGTTCAACTTGAAGGAATTGATCGTTTTGAGAAATCGAATTGCTAGAATTGAACCGGAGTTTTACGAGTTACTACCGAAACTTGAAACACTTGATGTTGCTTACAACGAATTAGTCGAGTGTATAACGAAAGACAATTTCAAGAAATTGAAAAATTTAAAATTGGTATTGATAGCGAGTAATCCATGGTCTTATCGTTGCCGATCAGACATGACGTATGCTTTTAAAACAAATCACGTTAATTTTATCAAAGATTGGTCAATTGGTGATCTTTTGATAGAAGAGTGTTTAGCTCATGAACAAGGAGCTGATTCAGATGATGTTATTTTAAAACACTGCGTTGATAGAAAATCATTTGAATCTATCACTCCTATATTACCTGATTTGGAAAAGAAAGTATTAGAATTGTCTAACAAGGTCGAAGAATTGCGTAACGAGGTGAATAATATTAGAAAACGTTCATAACAAGGAAACTTTTTCTTATCTTTATAGACCTTAAATACTCTTCACTAATAAAAACCCAGCTATATTACATAATACTTATACGAGGTTACATTAAAAATTATCCGCACTATGCCTGTGGTTATATTCTCAATGTATCAAGCCACCTATATAAATACAATTTAATTAATAAATAATAAATACAAATTTTATAATTTTTAAATATATATAATACTATTAACTAAATATCATTTCTATATACATGCATATTACTTGTATACTTAAAACGGGACGTATCCAATGAAATAATAATATGATAAACACTTAAATACGATCGCGAATGCATAAAAATATTATAAAAATTTGTTGTTTCGTAATCATAATCGGTGTTTCAAATACATATCTTTCATTAGTGACATTTAACTATTCTTATTGTTAATTGTTGCAATAGTTATTCTTTAAAGATAGACAGACCCAGTAGCTTCTAAGTGAGGCAGGCACGCGTTCGCAGAAACGTTAAATCATAGTTCGTCTGAAAGCTGATCCACGATCTCTTCTCGGTCGAGGTTGGTTATATCCTCGCAAAGCGGGACAAGAACATCCCGGCTGCGGTTAACCGCCATTCATCACGAGGAGGTGGAGGGCTGGTTAAAAAATGCGTATCGTACACGCGGGATAGATCACGCTCGCAAACCCGTGAGATCTTTGACGCGGTTTCCGCGGTCATTAATAATGCTGCTCGAGGCGGCGAGGTGAATGAATAAAAAAAAAGAAAAAGAAAAGGAAAAGAAAAAGAATTGGAAAGGAAAAAAAAAATCATTATTTTTTGGTATCACTATACCAAACGAAACGAAAGATAGAAGGAGAGTACGTGTATGAGAGAGAGAGAGAGAGAGAGAGAGAGAAAATGGAAAAGAGAAGATATATATCTCTTTGCGAAATGTATGTTTGTGTATTAGTGTATGTGTGTTTGTGAGAGAGAAAGAAAGGCTAAAAGTGGACAGCAAAAGATAGGAGGAACGCCGTATTTGCTGCCGATATGTCGTCCTAAGAGTAATGTTGCTATCGTCTCCTCGTTATAGTCACTTCTTGGCAGGTTAAAGAACGATTTAGAAGAAAAACGTTATTCCATCTCTTTCTCTCTCTTTCTCTCTCTCTCTCTCTCTCTCTCTCTCTCTCGTTACGCTTGATCAAATAAATTTAACCTAAAGTAAATAGTAGATATTTTTTTTTTTGAATTGTTTCTTTCTTTTTTCTTTTTCCTTATACACTCGTACGTTGATTCATTCAAATATTATCTTAACGTAATAGGATTAGACTCAGAATAATAGGTATAACTGAAATTATATAAATTTATATGAGATTATAGTGAGGATCATTGAAAAAGAAAAATCAAAAAAAAAAGAAAAAGAAAAGATAAATAATGATAATAATTCAATTAATTGTTTTTCGCGTCCACAAAATAAAATATATACAAAACTTTGTATCATAGGGAAGTTGAACAGGTAAAAAAATAATAATATTACAATACAATATTTATTATTATTTCTAATTAATTCTATATGCTCATTTATTGTATTTACAAAAAAAAAAGATTATAATAATAATTATTAATTTAGAATAATAAAATTATTGATCTACCAATAATTGCACAATGTTACAACCATACAATCAGTGAATAATTAAATTTCGTAATACTAAAAATATTTGAGTAAGCAATAGACGATAAAGAAGATGGTACATACTAACGGTACCTATATATATATATATATATATATATATATATATATATATAACATAAGAAAATAAGAGATTTTCATGGACCGTTCTCAGATACCGTAACGCGTATAGAATCTTAGTAGTAAGATTAAAGCAGAAGACGAGAGGTTCTTAAGATCGACATCAATGGAGTGACATCGTTGAGATAGAGAGTTTATATACAATATAATATATATATGTATATATATATATACATATGTACACTATCTCTTTCTATCTTTGAAGAGATATTGTTCGAGGAAAAGCATTGCCAGTGATTTATAGAGAGAAGGACGTCCTGCATCCAGAGCAGCAGCTCCTGGATATCACGTCATCCTTGTTGTCTTCGTCTTCGGTACGGTTAGATGCGGTGCTGTGCGGTACGATACGCTACGAAACGTTCACCGTATGCGGGAGTGCTCTAGTTCCCACGCGATTCTGAGTTATACACTGGCTATACTAAAACAGACTGAGAAACACACTAAGAGTGAAAGAGAAAGAGAGAGAAAGACAGAGAGAGAGAGAGAGAGGGAGAGATAGCAAGTGTGCATCTATCTATTTTTCTCTCTCTTTTTCTCTATTCATCTATCCTTCTTTTTCTTTCTTTATCTCTCATTATACGTTTTTGACTCTCTCTTATTTACTTTATCTTTCCCTGTTTTTCTTTGTCTCATGTTAGTACAGTATCGTTTTTCTTTTTCTAATATTTATTTGCATATGTTCTACTCTCTTTTTCTTTCACTACATCTGTTTCTCTTTATTTAGGTGTTTCAATCTCTTTCTCTCTCTTTCTCATACTGTTTTATTCTTGATCTATCTCTCTCTATTAAGCTATTTGTATTTCTCTCTATCTATATATCTCTGTCTGTTTCTGTATTCCTGCATTCGTGCCTCTCTCTCTTTCTCTCTCTCTCTCTCTCTCTCTCTCTCTCTCTCTCTCTCTTACCCGTTGGTTCGCGCCTTCCGTGAGACAGAACGCGCCGAGTATTTATGCGGACCGTGTGTATGCATCCAGAATACGCATCCGGTGCGAGCTTGCAACCGGGTTACCTTCGCTTTGGCGCGAACAAGCCACGCGTCTAAGTGAAATTTGTCGAATCAAAATCATGTAATTGTAATTGTTTTATACGAATTTTTGTTTTCTAAACCCATTTTAGTTTCATATTTTTTTTTTTTCATTCGTAAATCTATTTATCATAAATTAAAATCGTTTATAATTTGCAAATTTCTCGTAAATATTTTTCAATTTATAAACAACTACGTTTGCAACGATTTGTTGTAAAATTTTTGAAGATAAGAAATTTTTCGTTTAAATTTAATTAATTTTTTTTATTAATTTTCAATATTACAATTATTTATTATATTTTCAGTTGAGAAAGTTTATGTTCGTAAAGTATATACATATGTATATATAAAGTATAATTTTATTCACGTATGCATAATACGCATTTATTATTAATAATATAAATTAATTATTTATTCCTTAGTTAGGTAAAATTATTCATTTATATAATACGTTACATTCATTGTTAATAATATCAATTAATTAATTATTAATTCTTAATAAAAATTAAACATTTATGGTAATAGTCATCGAATTTATTAAATATATATTATAACCCACAAATTTCACACCACTAATGTAAATCTTGTTTCACTTTATCAAAATGATCGAATAAAATATTAAATAAAATTAATATATATATATCACACATACAAAGAAACGTTCACATATATTTCTATTAAAAAGAAAATAAAAATGAAAAAAAAAAATATTCTCTCGATAGCAATTTTTCATAAACGAAAGAACTAGTCTCGGATTACCACTAGACATAATAGTTACAAGACTTTTCTATTATTTCTACAGTTGTATGATATGAACATTTAACGAACGGTGACGTTCGTTTCGCCTGACCGATCGTTCATGATTACTGCAACTGCAAATACGAAAAGGGTTGTATCAAAGAGAGAGAGAAAAAGAGAGAGAAAGAGAATCGGAAGAATTATTGTAACCGCGTAATAACCGAAAACGCGAGAATGATGATCCTGGGATACCAGAGGCAATGATCGAAACTCCGACAATGTATGGATATTTTCTCTTTCTCTCTTTCTCTCTCTCTCTCTCTCTCTCTCTCTCTTTCATTTTGTTTCTTTTTTTTTTAACATTCACACAATAGCGGAAATCGAAGACCACCACGTTCGTTTCCAACCAATCCGTGGAAACATATATATATATATTTTTTTTTCTTTCATTCTTTGTTACTTTTTTCTCTCCATATTTTTGTTAACCGAGATGGATATACATAGATAGATAATACATACGTACAGAAATAGAAAGAAAGAAAGAAGAAAAGAGAAAGAGAGAGAGAGAGATAAATCCGCGCCTCGATGCACCGGACAAAAATGTCAAATCAAGCTGCGCGCAGTAGAGAATGCGAGGAGCGAAATCAAGAAAAACGTAAAAAGAACCTAAAAAGATAGAAAGAGAAAGACAGAAAGAAAGAGAAAGAGAGATACGTCATCGATACCCGACGGCTTACCTGCTTGCTACGAGACAGACAGAGAAGAATAAAGATAGAAAAATAAAGAGAAAAAGAGAGAGAGGGAGAGAGAGAAATAATAAGAGAAGAAGAGCTACTATCCCTTTTGTTCGACAAAAAACTGTGCCTAAGATGAAAAGACACGAAGTGAGCCTTGCGGCCGGCTGGAGTCCCGCCAAATAATATACCGCCCCTTCTACGAAATTCAACCCTCCGAGTATCCACCGTCCTCTTCCTCATCCTCTTCCTCTAGCACGAAGCCCACAGTTCCACCCCTTTCCTCCCCTGTTCGCGTAACTCTTGACAAGGCAGCCACCGGCACGCTCGTGGATGAACGAACGTTCGACTCGCCGGGGGTACTTTTATATTTATTACGAAGCCACCGGGAGATTGAGAAGGATGGATGAAGGGTGGTGGTTATAAGGGGGTGAAGGGAATGGAAAGGTAGGAGAGGGGTAACTGAGGAGAACACGTTTCTGGCCGTTAGGCTAGGATGTGTTGTACACGGAAGACGGATGATCCAACCTATATTTTTTCCGCCTTTTGTCATCCTGCACAAGCCTTTTTATCCAAACGGGAAAAGCCCGAGTAAGAGAGAGAGAGAGAGAGAGAGAGAAATAGAAAGCTGGTAGGTATATTTTGTTCTCTCTTGTATTTATATGCATACGTGAGACATGACTCTAGCTATTATCGCACTGCAAAATAGAACTTTTATCATGAATATGTATGCATTTTCCTCCTGTCGAATAAATACTCTGGACACTATCTCTATTTCTTTTTATCTGTTCCATTCTCTTTTCTTTATTTTCTTCTTCGTCTATTACTTTTTTTTTTTTTTTTACTATTCTTCGAAACTATTTATATTATTCGGTACGTGGGTTTCTTAAGTTTAACACGTTAAATATGTGTGTTGTGTTTATATATCATTATCTCTATTTTCCTTCTTTTTTTTTTTTTTTTTAAACATGTTAAATAACATCTATAGCTACGCAGTATTATACTTATTCTTGAAATAATGAGATTTCATTGGAAAGGAAAAAAATACTAATAAAAAAGAAACACGAATTATATAAAATTCTTTAGATATTTTTTTTTTTTTTTATGTACGTTCATCGTATTTTTATTTCTTTACAATCTTATTATTAGCCCCAATGTATAATTATTTAATATTTTTAGCATGTTCAATATAACTATTACATATATTTTGTAAATTCTTACTTGTGATCTCTCATTTATTTTTCCTTTTTTTTTTATTGTTTTTAACAATCTTGTACAGTGTATACTACAATTCATTACACTTACCAGTATTTCATACTTTAACACGTTAAATATAATTTATCTAGTATTAAAAAGTATTCTTGAAATAATCAAATTTCATTCGGAAAATAATAAAAGCAAAAAGAAATAACCCCAACCC
>NW_015148990.1:636979-652944 GCF_001465965.1 Polistes dominula | reverse complement strand
ATATATGTACACTACCCCCCCTACCCCACCCCTCACCCTCTCTTGTTCTTTCTTTTTCTTTCTTTCTCTGTGGGCCACATGAGACACGCGAGTTTCACATCCGAATTGTATCGTCCGTTCTTTCCAATCTTCAGTTTGGCCTTCGGTCACGAGACCAAAAAACATGAGTGAATGAGTTAATTTAAGTGAGTTAGTTTTCTTGCATTAAATTTATTTCATGCAAATATCGATTTTATAAAAAAAAAAAAAAAAAAAAAATCATCTTACATATTTTTAGTGACTTTTTTTTGATACTACAAACGCGTAACATAATCTGATGTGAATATTTTGTGAAAATTTAATTCCTATCTCTCTCATTCTCGTTGCATCTTTCATTTTCTCTCACTCTTTCTTTCTGGACGAGTAAGTAAATGAATTACTTATAATTCATCTGTACAAATTAGATTTCAATTAACGTAATCATTGTATTCGTTGAATTATAATAATTTTATTTTTTTTTTGTCAGGAAAAGGAAAAAACTTGATATCAAAAAATAGTTTAATATAATGAAATAAAAATATCTTTAAAAATGTAAACCCCCTTATTTATCCATCTCTCTCTGTCTCTCTCTGTCTCTCTGTCTCTCTCTGTCTCTCACCCTCCAACCGGTCTATCTTTCTCTTGGTTAGTCTCTATCGGAGCCGAGCAAGGATTAGTTTATCTTAAACTTATGCTCGACCCGCGTGCATCCATGATTATCCAAAGCTCCGTGTCTACGTAATGGACTTAGGGCAACTTCGTAAACAGGATTAAGATTTCAAGTGGACCGATATGATCTTCCGTTAAGAACTCAATTACCCTGGAGCTCAGCGTAACCGTTGGACGCGCAAACTAGAGAGTAGGGAAGAACGAGGGAGAGTGAAAGAGAAGGAAAGAGAGAGAGAGAGAGAGAGAGAGAGAGAGGATCAGAAAGAGAGAAAGACACGAGGAAGCCGATTACAAAATGTCCTAGGAGGAACGAGATTAAACGAGTAGACGAGTTGGGGTAGTATGTATGTATAGTTAAGCGTGTTTGTAACTTGGTTGCTTACTATTATTCTTATAACATCGAAATTAGTGGATAAAAATCATTCCCCCCTCTCTCTCTCTCTCTCATTCTCTTTTTCATTGTAATCGTAAAGTTATCCTACTTTCCAACGAAACGAACCTAACATCATTATCTCTCTTTCTCTCTTTCTCTTTCATTCTAATTCTCATTAAAACCGAGCGTTGAGAGATTCGAATGCAATTTTACCAGGTTATTCTTCATCAGATCTGATGATTATTGCGCACAGGTGAATATTCCTATCGTAAAGGTAAAGTGACGATGATTAATGTTTTAAGAATTGCACGGCCTAGAAACCTTGAAACGTTTCCTACGTGAGAAACTTGCCGAAGCACACATATTTCCCCCTAACTCCACCAACACCCCCACCACCCTACTCTCTCACTCTCTCTCACTCTCTTTCTCTCTCTCTCTCTCTCTTTCTCTGGATAAATGCTGGCGTGGTACACCACGAGCGAGAACCGATAACCAGCTCCGGTTATTGCTAACGACCCGTTAAGATACGCCAAGGTGTAACGAGATCTACGACCGAGAGAGAGAGAGAGAACGGTCGTTATCGCTTACGGAACGTAGGCGACACGCACGAAATCTAGAACGTCGTTGGTTGGTTACTTGGTTGGTTACTTGCTTGGTTGCTTACTTACTCGGTTGCTTACTTGGATGGATGGATGGATGGATGGATGGATGGATGGATGGATGGATAGATGGATGAATGGATGGATGGATGGTTTACAAGTTCGTCTCTTGAACCGAGGAAGAAGAACAAGAAGAAGAAGAAGCACAGGAAGAAGAAGAAGAAGAAGGGGTTCGATGGAAGGAAGAAGGTAATGTCGATCGATCTTAAACCGATCGACGTCGACGAGACAATAGAGACAGCCGTTCTCGTACGTCTACCAAGTGTTCGTAATTACGTACCTTTTCTATCCTAGAAATTTCTTTAGTTTTAAAATCAGAATGAAAGAAAATAAGAAAGAGAAAGAAAGAATGATTTYAGTGACCATTAATTGAAAAGTTTGATTTACTTAGAAGATACATGTTTTTTTTTTTTCAGAGAAATAGGAATAAAAGAAAGATATAAAAAATAATAAGAAAGAGAAAACAAGAGGATAAAGATTTGAGAAAGATAATTTAGTATAGAAGAGCATGGTCTTTTAACGCGAACGTATAACCCGCCTCTTCATTCCCGAGTGAACCAGATTATTGGCTGAACTTTGACCATGGAATTACGTATTCTTGAAAAAATCAACTCCGCATTTTTAGGATGCATGCGTGGAAGTAAGGAAGGAAGGACGGAAGGAGGAGGAAAAGAGAGAAAGATTACTTCGTTCCTTCGTTCCTTCGTGAATCTTTCCTCGCACGCGCTCACCTTTATGCTCGAGGGTTCCCAAGTAAGTAACTATACTCACGTATACATACACACATTGATACATATAAAACCTTCATTCCCCTTCGTTGTCGAGTAAGTAACCATGCATACATACGAACTCTAACATATACCATAAATATATCCATGTATATATGCATACATGTATTCTATGTATGTGTTGAGTAAAGGTGGAACGTGGGGTTGCGTCTGGGTAGGGAGGATCCGGGTCACAGATCAGCGGGCCCGCGTGAGGCCCACGGTCCCATCGAGAGCGCGTATCGCGAGCAAAAGGGGGTACCTGCTTTACCTCCTCCTCCTCCTCCTCCTCCTCTCTTCAAACTATCTCCCTCCTTTACCTCTTTCTCTACATCTATCCCTTTCTCTTTCTTAGTCTTAGCAAGCACCTACCTACCTACCTACCTACCTATCTACCTACCTACCTACCTACCTGACTACCTGGTACTTGGTACTGGGTACTCGGTACTCCATACCCGGTACTAGGTATATGCCTGACCACCGCGAACACCACCAACCCTGAGGCCACCGCGTTCGTTCCCTCCGTGTTTCTTCTCCCTCCTTCTTTTTCTTCTTCTTCTTCTTCGTAATCTTCTTCTTCTTCTTCTGTTCTGAAGTTGTTCTATCCTTCTCTTTCTTATTCCTTGTCTCAAGACGCGCATTCGACCGAGACCTCTCACGCACTCTCTTCTGATTCTCCTCCTCTTCCTCCCACCCTCCTCTTCCTTTCTTCTTCTTCTTCTTCTTCTTCTTCTTCTTGGTATGGTACTATCGTCTGCTCGTAACGAGACTACGAGAATCTTCCTCCTCGTATTCCTTTCTAAAGATAGAGAGAGAAAGAGAGAGTGAGTGAGAGAAAGATACCCTCTCCCACTATCAAACCCCATAACACGAGCGTAGGCCCGTAAACGGACGTGCTCTTTGTCCGGCTGACGTGATGATCCTTCGCGCTCTTCTTCTTCGTCTTCTTCTTATTTTTTTTTTTTCTTCAAAAGAGTGAGAGAGAGGGAGTTACTTTTAGAATGATATCGCTTGTACGTTATTTTCGAATAAATTACGATTTAGTCATGAAAAAAATGTTGTCTAATTTAGGCGTGGGAATATGATCTTTGTTCGAACTAATTTGAACTTTTGTATCGAATAAATCGATTGAAAAAAAAAAAAAATTAAAAAAAAATTGACTAATCGATTTATCGGATATCGTAATTATTTATATTATGAAATTTAATAAAATTTGTTATTTAGTTTTATGTATTATTTTTTTGAAAATTTTCTTTAGAATGTTATTCATTAAATTGTTACGTTCGTGATATCTATGATTGAAATTTTTTTGAAAAGAAAATGATTTTCCAATTTAGGCGTTAGAAAGAATATCTTCGTTATTTAATTACAATTTGCAATCGAATACACGGACGCGCAAACACATAGATAAATATTAACTTTGTAGCTGCTTCAAAGAGAGAGAGATTATTATTCTTAAGGCTATAATATATTATAAACGAATAATCTACGATCTGTTCTATGATAATCTACGAATCTACGTTAAAAATGAAAAAAGAAATAAATAAAAATAAATAAAAATGTTTTCCAATTTCGGCGTGGGAAAAAGATGTTCATTAATTAATTTTAACTTGATATCAAATATACATATATATATATATATATATATATATAGATATGGATATATGTGTTTATGTGTGTGAATGTTTATATATGTTGATTCGTAGGCAAACACGTAGAGACCAAAGAAGGAGGATATTAATTTCTTGGTAAGTGCACATACGCTCCGTTGGTTTTCTCGGTCTGGAAACGGGAACGAACCCCTGACCTTTTCCCGATATATACCCGTTATACCCGTTCGTGGCTCCATTACGCATTGCGCTGCTTTTTATTACCGATCGGTGAACGGGTAATAAGGTAAATTCACTTATTCGCAGCGTGCTAACCTACGATTCGCGTGTATCTAACTCGTACGGTGAATCCATTTCAAACTCACGTTTATCTCTTTCTCTCTTTCTTCCTCTCACTCTCTCTCTCTCTCTCTCTCTCTTTCTCTTTCTCTCTCTCTTTCTTTCTTATTATTTACGCAACTTATCTTAAATATTAAAAAATCATTTCTATATATGTTACGTTAGATTTCTGAGAAATAACATACTGCAAAATTTTTCTTTTTAATGCAAACAATTTTTACAGTTAATATTTGTTATAATAGAAATTATATTTAAATTCATTTTTAATTATACTTAAGTAAATTATTTTATTTTAAATGAATTTTTATATTACATCATTATGATGGTTAAGTATGAATAATAATTGGATTATAGAGAGTTAAAAATGTAATTAATAGAAAATGTGGGCAAGTAGTTATTTTAAAAGTATGATAATAAAAATATAAGAAAAGTGAAAGGATTGTTAGATGAGAAATAGTTAATGCAATCTACCATCTCTTTCTTTCTTTAGTAAATCTATTACAAATCTACATATTTCTTTCCAATTATTCACTCAATTATAACTTATAATAAATAATCTAAAATTCGCAAAAAGTGACAATTAATGTTGAAAAAAAAAAATGCAAATAACAAGTTTGAGAAAAGTGAAAGGATGAAAAATGAAATATAGTTAAAACATTTCACTCTCTCTCTCTTTCTCATAATTTTTATTTTCCGTAAACGTGTAATTAAGTATAATCGCACGCAAGGTGAAAGATCAAAAGCAAAACTCGTGCACCAATTAATCGTATTTATCAGAATATTGTCCTATCACGAATAAAATATGAGCAATAAGGGTAAGTGCAAAGGGTAAAAAAGAATGGGGTTTGTGATAAACTAATATTAATAATAATAATAATAATAATAATAATAATAATAATAATAATCAATGTCTTTGTGATATTGATGATGCTAATGGTTGCGTTGGTTATGGTGGTTGATCTTTTTGAAAGGAACGTAAACATTCGTACGAGTTGATACCCCATATCGTAATTAGCCGATCACTTTATATCCCCCATATACTGATGTCTTGTAATAACTGTACGTCTCTCAGCTCATGGCACGTAGGATCGTTAAACCATTTTTGCAATAAACTCGGCGACGTTATGCGCTCGTTATCCAATAAGAAACGCACTTACATATACGTACACACGTATGATACACGAGTTAGTAAGAAAGAGAAAGAAAGAAAGATAGAAGAAGAAGAAGAAGAAGAAGGTACTCTATCTAAACTCTATGTGAATAACCATACATCTCGAAACGCTATAAAGTCCCTTTCTCTCTCGTTAACTATATTTTTCCAAGAGTAAAAAAAAAGATCGTAAAAAAGATCGATGAAAAAAAATTAATCTTCGATTAGAATATTTTTCCATACTAAAAGAAATTTATTTAATACAAAGTTGTCTTAAATTAGGTATTTAAACAATACACAATAGTATTATCTTTTAAAAACGTAATTTAATTTGATAATATTCAATTGTAATAAAAAAAAAAAAAGGGATAACATTTATTATTTATTTAGCACTATATTAGTGTATTAGATTTTTCAAGAAATCGATAAAGGATTGGAAAATTTTGGTTGATAGTGTACGTAATATTCATGCGTAATATTCGAATTCACGAGACATTGTACTATCTCTCTTTCTCTTTATCAAGACACAAACACACACACATACACAAAGAGAGAGAGAGAGAGAGAGAGAATGGGGGAGGGAAAGGGGGTGGAGAAGGGCCTCCCGATAGTTATAGGCGTACGAGATCATCGTGCGGAGATCTCGACACGCCCGGAGTTCACGCTCCGAGCGCCGGGGTCATTGGGCAGCCTGCTCGACAACAAATCATGGCTAATGATCTACCCGTACCTTCGCAGTTACCGTACCTTACACACTTCCAAAGGAAAACGAGAGAGAGATAGAATAGGATAGGATAGGATATAGGATAGAAAAGGATACAATAGAATAGAAGAAGGGCATATACTTCGCGAGACCTTAACCCCCCTCCCTCCCTACAATCTTAACCCCTACTCCTTCCTACCCACCCCAAACCTTCTCTTCCCCCTTCCCCTCTCATACTTCCTACTCTACTCTTAGTCATCGCTAAGCAAACTATGACGAAGCAAAACTCGTCCACTCCCACGAACTCCTTCCTTCTGTTTCTCTTTATTTCTTGTTTTTCATTCTCTTTTTATTTCTTTTTTTGTTTGAGTAATTATAGCTATGGGGAGGAGGAGATTGAAAAGCATGTATTACGTTTTCAAGACGTTAACGTAAGTTTATATTCATTTTTATTGTTAATTTGAAAGAGATATGATTGATCGTTTAAACGTTATTTTTCGTCACTTTATCTACATCGTGGAATATTTGATTAGAATGAAGAAAGGTGAATGATATATATATTTAATATTTTTTATGATTGAATAATTAGGATAACGATTTAAAAAAAGGGAATTTCTTTTCTGTCTTTTGTCTGTTTATATACTCTCATTAATTTACTTTTTATGACTATGAATAATTAATATGATTCAAGAACGAATAGAACACGTGTATGTTTATAATTCATTTTGATTGATCGAATCTAATGACAATTAACGTTTTTTAAATGATTATAGATCAGGATTGGAATCAAAGAAAATATTCGTAAGAATTTATTTCTTTGTCTTATGGAAATTGAAAAATAAACGAAAGAAACAAATTTAATTTTGCGGTAAAAGTTCAACGTTAGAAAGTATCTTTAGATATATAGAATTGGATAAGTCGTATTCGTTAGATATATATGTAGATAGATAGATAGATCTCACGGTGAATCATCGAGATTTATTGCCGATCCGTTTTCGAAGACGAAGATTTTTCTCGATGGAGAATAGAACCGAGTACTTGGACCGGAACGAAATCAGGTCTAATCGAGTAAAGACTTGAGAAAGGTTGACCTAAGATATAAAAAGAGAAAGAAAAACGAATCGAAAGGATCGAAACCCGATCGTACTTAGTTTATGTCAAAGTTTCAAGTATAATAAAATCCTTTGGTTGGTTTTATATTCAAATTTGTATCAATCGATTCTTGAAACATTTTTATTCAAATTCATTCCATATTTCAACATTTGTTAGTGAATTGTATATAAATGTCAAACACAACCAATATTCGATCAAATCATCTCGAATTAACGTCAATTAAATATTTATTATATACGATTAGTATAATTGTAATATTTTTGTTCTAACATTGGGTGCGAACACTTGGGGCAATATTATAACCAATTAAAAAGCAATAAATAAATTCGAATATTTGACACCTGTAACGAGTGTGTGACACGACATTACATTCCTTACACCAATTCTAACATTAAATTGAACTCTGACACAATAATCTTCACTCACTCTCCACTTATATAATGTAATATTTTATTAAGACCGCTAAAAATTGTTGGTAGATAAAAGAAATTAAAAAAAAATTATATTAGTTTATCCAATTATAGAAAAAAATAAATAAATAAAACGTGTACGCTTAATTGATTACAAAATAATTATAACGATGTATAAAAATATTGTTTGCAAATTTTCATTAGAGACACTATAACAGAGATAAAATAGAAGAAAACAAAAAAAAATGTTAGTTTATAACTGATAAAAAGAATATATATATATATATAGAGTACGTTACTCGCGTTAAAAAAAAAAAAAAGAAGACAACAAAAAATAGGAATCTATGTTATAAGGAGGTCGTATCTTCAATCGATTCAACCACTTCGAATTCGCCGTGAAGAATGAGAGAGATAAAGCAACAGAGAAATAGAGAGACAGAGAGAAAGAGAGAGAGACTTTTCCTCTAGCCGTGGAAACTCGACGTTTACTCGAACGATCCGAAATAGAACGCAATGGAAGATGCACGAGACGCGAGTGTTCGGTGAGGAGACAACGGTTATTATCAAGGGAGTACCGTACCTCGATCCGTTCCTAGCCAAAGGTATTCTCTCTCTCTTTCTCTTTTAGAGATAGAGAGAGAGAGAGAGAGAGAAGGAATAATCCTAACAGTCGCTAGCACCTTGGCGTGTAAATACGAAGGCTCGCAGTCTCCTGGTTTCTCTCTCTCTATCTATCTATCTCTCTCTTTCTCATTCTAACTCTATCTCGTTCCTTCTTCACATAGACTGCCGTAAGCTGGCGTCCTGCCGGGTCAACGGAGGTCAAAGAGAGCTCGAGCATGCGGTATATAAGGTTCGCATTCGGCTGGGTCTGTCGGGAGAGACGTCCTGTCCTCGGGAAAACAGATCACGAGGGAATCGCACCGGACGATGGAAGAGCCTCGTAGAGGGAATAGAAAGAGAAAGAGAGAGAGAGAGAGAATGAAGACGGAGATAGATAGATGGATGGTTAGATAAAGATAGATAGATAGATAGACAGAGAAAGAGAATCTTCTATAGGAAGGAACAAGAGAGAGAGAAAGAGACAGATAGACAAACCTCTTGGACGTGTTCGATAGGAAACGTAGAAACGTTCGGAGAGGCACTTAATCGGACATTCCGCATCGTGCCGATCTGAGATATCGGTCTGGCCGAGGTTACGACAGGTCACGGCGACGTCGAAGCAATTCCACCTACGCAACCATCCATCCCCCTTCTCTAACTCTGCCTACTCGAATCCATTCGAACAAAATATCCGCACCGTTACTCTCACTGAGAAAGATGGAGAGAGATGGTAGGAGAACGCGTATACGCAATATGCGTAGGATGAAGAACAGAGAGAAAGAGAGAGAGAGAAAGAGAGATGTTTTTTTAGAAACCATGAAACTAATGTTTGGAATATCTAGAATGAACCCTTTCTAATCTTTTATTTAAAATTAAACTATTTTCAATTAATCTATTATACCTGCCACAATACGAAAAAAGTACTCTATTTTGTTTTCAATATTTTATATCAATAAAGATGTTAAAGAGGAAGATAGATGTAAATGTGGTTTTTTTTTTCTGGACAAAAAAGAATGTAGCATCCCTTAAAGCTTGGAATTTGAATAAACAGATTTTCGGACATATTAAAATTCCAAAGTTTGTGCCTCCGGCTAAGTCTCTCACTTTCTCTCTCTCTCTCTCTCTCTCTCTCTCTCTCTCTCTTTCTTTCTCTTTTCTCATTCACTCTTTGATAATAAAATGTAAAAATCTGTTGTACAACACAGAAGCAACGAACCTTCCATCGTTTGTTCCATTCCATTTTAATTCTCTCGCACACCAACACATTTTATATTTCTCTAACTGACTTTCTCACACTACGGCTAATTTTTTGTTTTTGTTTTTTTTTTTTTATATCTTTTGTTTTTCATTTTATTTTTTCCTCTTTTTATTTTATTTCGATTTAACGGGAAAACAAAACCGGCTTGCGTTACGCAATTATTCGAAGTGAAGCTTTCCGTCATTGTTAATTGGTGCGCGTACTCGTACGAGTTGCAGTCGTCGTTGTTGTGTTGTTGTTTTGCTGCGTTGTAGGAGAAGTATTATCTATAAACGTTATATGTTGTACAATATATGTACTTACATACTTGTAAAATCGAAACCGTCGCCCGAACCCGTTCTCCGTTTTGACGAGAAATGTTATTCGACGAACAATCGAACGAGTACCATTTCCATACCTACTTCATATGTACGTGCATACACGTATGTGTGTGTGCATATATGCACGTATAGGATAGATACGCATGCATACGTATATTTTTGAAAATCTATAGACGTCAACGAATTAGATTATATATTTTTCGAAAAGTTTATTGCAATCGTGCAAATTAATAAAAATAAAGTTTGAAAACAAATATTGGTAATCACGTTTCTCAATACGAAATGAGAGAAAACATTTTACAATGATATTAATTCGTTATTTATATCCTTTTGTTTTTTAATAATTTTATACATAAAGAAATATTTGTTGTTTCATGCATTTTATTAAGAAATTATTTCAAATTATTGCTGCATAATTATTATCTCACGTTTCTCTTCTTGTGTTTAATCTTTTTATTATTTTTGTTAAATAAGTTTTTTAAATATATCAGTTTTCAGAATAATTCTACGTGCAAACTAAATATTCTCATGCTCACAAATTATTCTTTTTTGGTTTTTATAATAATAATTTCTTTAAAAATAAAATTATTATCAAATTTATTTGATAAACAATTTGGTAATCTTAAAGTATCTTTAATTATTTATCTTCCGTGTAATAAACATCTTATGAATGTACATACAAAGCAGATACATATTATATTTCGAAGAATATTTCGTTCGTTTTGTTTTGATAACAAGATAAAACGGTTGTCGGTTTCTCAATCGTTTTGTTTTGAAAGACAGAACGCGCGTTCTAAGTCGAACACGAGCCGTTGAAGTATAAGTATCATCGTTTCTAAAGCAAAGGTACGTATATTAATTTCTTCTATATTATATCTGTATTAAAATTAATTAGAAAATCCACTAATTAACAATCAAATATAAATATGTATGTGTATACGTACGTATATGTATTAATTAATAACATATTATAATATATAAATTCATATATAGTACTTTCGGTATATAATATTCAATGTTTCTCTTATAATAACGAATATATATTACAGATTTAGTATATAATCACGTATATGTAAATATATATAAATTTTTTTTTCTGTGTGTGTATGTGTGTACGTGCTTATATATATATATCTAATTTATTAGACATACATAAACGAATTTCGGTACATAAAAATATAATGTTTTTAATAATTAATATTACAATGTTTATCAACGTTAGTTTTCATATTATCAACATAATCATATATATTATGTAAGTATATAACAAAAAAAAAAATTATTCAAATTACTAATCACATGTACGCGTATTATTATTAGAATTAAATATTATTGATAGTTAATATTACAGTCATGTCAGTATTGAATTACGCAATTAAATCGCATATAATATATTATACGTTTGTAAGAATAATTCCAATTGACCAAATAGGTGTACGTTTAAATTTACTTATAAATAACAAATAGTTGATAATAATTAATATCTCGAACATATATCAGCATGGGTATTTCATATAATTTATAATTCGCAGACTAGTATTTCAATTATGAGAAAGGATGGGTTCGATGTAAGGGGTTGCCAACATAATTATATTTATTACGTATCGATCTGTGGACGAGTGTTGTTGTGTTCTTGTCGTAGTTGTAATTGTGGTTGTGTACGAGAGGTATATACTCACTATCACGTATCATCGTCCACGCGTTTCGATACTAATTACGACGTTCTTACGAGAAGGATAAAGAAGAAAATAAAGATAAGAAAAGACAGTAAGAAAAAGAGAGAGAGAGAGAGTATCCTTGAAATCATTTTTCTATCTTACGAAGAGCCTCAAGAGAAGAAAATCGTAGTGTTGTATGTATTAGTGTATAAGAAACTAGTTGTGTAGTGATAGGGTAGCGAAAGGAAAGAAAAAAAATAATAGTAGTAGTAGTAGTAGTAGTAGGAGGAGGTGAAGGAGGATAAGAAGAAGGAGGAGGAGGAAGAGGAGGAGGAGGAACGCAGTGGGCGGTTCAACGTGCGTGCGTGATCGTGATCAGGATCGTGAGCTAAGATAGCGAAGCTGTTCCCGTCGTAAGGTTCTTGCTAAAGCTTATACGGGGTGATCCAAATCACTTGGACTTATTTCTCTAGGGATATCATTATTTAACCCTTGGATTATATATTGGAATTAATCTTGGTACTTTTTTTTTGTTTGTTTTTTTTTTTTTTTTTCATTTTCTAGAGACATTAGTACGGAGAACATTTTTAATCTAGATTATTCCTGAATTTTTATTCGAATATTATTTTCTTGTCGTATTTTTAAAAATAATTCTATTTTTTTGTTGTGTTGCGAACATAAAATAAAGATCATAGAAAAAAATGGTAATTATAATAGGGGTAGGTTTGAATGGAATCGGATAAGTATTGGTATTTAATCGTAATTACTAATGTCAAAAAATTAAAAAATTTGTGAACAAATTGAAAAATTTTAATCCTAACACAAAAACAATTTTTTGTCGTTCGAACTAACTTTTATTTAAAAAAAAAAAAAAAACAAAAAAGAAAAGAACAAAAATTAAAGTTTTATTTTTTATCGATGTTTCAATTTTGTCAAATCCAACCCCATAAATTATATATCTAAACTTATTAAAAAATAATAATCATAACATTGCAACAAATATTCATTTGTCATTTAAAAAAAAAAAAAAAGAAAAAAAATAGTCGATAGGAAATAATAATTGAGATAAATGTGAGATGGACGATAACGAAAAATAATAATAATAATAATACGATAAAAGATGATAAACAGAGCGTTATATATATATAATAGGACAAAAAAGGGAGTAAAGATTTGAAAAGATGGGAGGAGCAATAGTAAATTCACGTTGGTAGAGCAACTAGATTCGCTTAACGTTCGGTGCTTCGACGTGTTACGCTTTTACGCGCCATTCCGCGGTGCGATTTATTGCCACAGTGGCACGCGGTAGAATTGGACGTCGTCCTAACAGATATTCCGGTTATCCTCGGCGTCCTGTAACCGGCCGAAGAAATAGCATCCGGAGATATCGGGTGCACCGAAGTAAACGCGACCAGTACTTATTCTCCCTCCCTCTCTCTCATACACATAGACATTAACTTTAACATTCTTTGTCTTTCTCTTACACGTTGTCTTTTCTGCTATTCAGAACCAACTCGAAGAAGTAGAAAAATAAAGTAAAACAGATAGAGAATAAGAAGAAGAAAGAAGGGAAGAAGAAGAAGAAGAAGAAGAAGAAGAAGAAGAAGAAGAAGAAGAAGAAGACTAAACAGGAGTGAGAGGAAAAGGAGAAGAAGAAGGAGGAGGAGAAGAAGAAGAAGAAGAAGAAGAAGAAGAAGAAGAAGAAGAAGAAGCAAAGGTATAAGAAGACGAGGGTATTGTTAGGAGGGCGGACGAAGGGCGGGTGGGTTCTGTCACGTTTCGCATTGCACGCACCAGAACTTTCTACGGAGAGGTTCTCTCTCCAGAGAGGGAAAGAGAGAGAAAAAGTAAGAGAAAGAGAGGATCCTCTTATTCCTCGTTGGACTCCCTCTCGGGCTGATCACAAGCAAGATCTTACCGTCCTCTGGGCCGTACGCGAGAGGGCCGCGAAGAGGGCCAAGCGAGATCACGACTTCGACGTGATCCGTCGTGACGACTATATACACTCCTCTCTCATTCTCTCTCTCTTTTATTCTTGATCTCGGTTACTCTGTTTTGCTTTTAATGCTGATATTATTATTATTATTATATATCTTCCTTCCGAGACCCCCAGATATCTACCAACTACTACTACTAATACTACTACAACTAATACTACTACTACTATTACTTATATGTATATGTYTACTTATAATACATGTACATGATGTGCATAACGAGTAATATCGTATACAATATCGAAATCATTCAGCAGTATCCTTTGAAAAACACGAATTCGTGTATTACGTTTTATTTGTTTTCGGTAGTATTCTATATATATATCAGTTCGATACCTATATTAAGATATATTGTGAACAATCGGAATATATCGTAGCTAATTTGATTTGAATTAGTCATTATATTTGAAAGGTACGATCATATATATATTCAAATATAAATATATGATTACAATTTTTTCTTGACCATTAATTAAGACATTTTGTTTTCATCCATTTATTAAGAAATAATTAATTATAAGAAAACAAATACGAGGAATACTTTGATACTGATAATACATAGATAAGATGTATCAAACTTTTATAATACGTGAACAGATTCCTTTTACGTCCTTTTTTCCTCATTTTTTAATGCTTTTCTTTTTACGAGTATTTGCAGATATATATTATATTTTTTCTCCTCTTATTCAACGCTGGTTAGCTGCTGTTGATGATGAAATTTTGTATTAACGAAAAAATATTCATATAAATTTAGATAGAATTTTTGCTTTGTTTTAACACTTAACGATAGATAAATTTTTGTTTTTAAATATTTAACTCTAGGACAATAGGCAAATCGATTAACTGTTTCATTCGTCAATTAAATAATAATTTAGAAAAACTAGAGATGTGCTACTACTTTGGTATTTATAATAAATACATAAGATCATTCGAATTATCGAGGAAGAATACTTTTTCAATGAAAAATTATATATAAAACGCTTTCCACATATCAAATTTTTACATATTTTACTATACAGATAGAAAATTGGCTTCTGGACGATATTATAACTGAAAAAAAAAAGAACGAAAAAAATACTAAGATATAAGTATTTTGTTTTCGTTATTGTAACCCTTGACGATCGACAATTTTTGTCTTGAAATATTTGATTCTAGAACAACAGACAAATCGATAAATTGTTTCATTCGTCAATATAAATAGAACGAATAATAGTGTCGAAAATAATGTCCTAACTATTGAGTATAATCCTCCAAGCTTCACTAATTATATTGTCATATTTTATTATTTTGTCTTTACACTGTTGTTTGGTGCATGTGGCATTTTAAAAGATATTTTAAGAAATTTGAATGTGTTACAATAGACTTTATCTCAGAATACGTGATTTGAATTATTTACTACATTTAATAATAGGAACGAAAAATATACTATTATAAATTAAAGTAGAATATATTTTGATTATTTTAACCAATAACAATCGACAATTTTTGTCATGAAATATTTAAATGTAGGATAACAAGCGAATCGATAAATTGTTTCGTTCGTCAATTAAAAAATAATTTGTACAAATCGAAGATATTACTACTTTGTTATTTACAAGACATATACAAGATGAATCGAACAATTAATGTCGAAGATTATTTTCTATCTATCAAAAATGTTGATTCGGTACGCTATTGTACGAGTATTATGTTTTATATGGTTTTATTTGTTACATTATATTTTAATAATGGCATTTGGAAATCAATTGTATCTTTTTTCGATGAAAATATTCATTTTTTTGATTAAATTTGTAAAGAACAGATTTAGGTAGAATTTTTGCGTTATTTTAATCATTAACGATCGATAATTTTGATTTTGTATAAACATACTTACTTTTAGGAATTGAATCTAACGAATAATGTCAAATATTATGCCCGAATCACTTGAATGTTTCATTTTTTATTTTACTATTACTATTATTATTTTTTCTTTAAATGTTTATGTATATATTAATTTTCGTATTCATTATAACTAAATGAAAAGATATTATTCGTTCTGATAATATTTATGCGAATTAATTAATAAAATTTGAAGGGAACGAAATAATATTAAAACGAATTTATCTACAAACACACACAATTTTTGCGTATTTTCGAATCTAAACAATAAATAATTTTTTTTCAAACTATAACAACGAAATAATAATTAAATGTTTATTCAAACTTTACAGATGATAATGCACACATGACGTTTTAATATTATTTTTAATTAAGTATATTCATAGGGAATATTCATTTACAAATGATAATGCATACACCATGACGTTTTAATATTATTT
>NW_015148990.1:608259-636769 GCF_001465965.1 Polistes dominula | reverse complement strand
TTTTTATTTATAAATATAAAAATATATATATATATATAATTTATAAATAGTAAACATATATATATATATATAAATGATTTTTTTATTACCTAATATAAAAAAATTAATTTAAATATGTATTTTAATATTATAATAATTAATTTTTATTAATTATTGATATCATTATATTTTAAGATTTATATATATATATATGAAAGAATATATTTTTTATATATATTTTTTTACGCATTAATTTGTTAAATTTTTATCAACGATTTTACGAGATCGACATTTTAGTTAAAAAGAAATCAAGTAAAACTGATACAAATATTTATCAGTGAAAGCTTTGACGTATGATTTTTGGAAACATACGGTATATGTTTTTTTCTTTTTAACAAAAATTTGTGTATTTAACATCAGATACATTTCTTGCAATTATACTTACGTATGTACTTAAAATTCGTATAAAATGAATGAAAGTATTGTTATCGAGCCTTATATATTAAGCACACAGAATTCTTCATCAAAATCATTCATTGTGTATTTAATATTTTTGTATTTTTCAATTGTGGCATATTTTTATTTATGTATGATCGACTGGATTGACTTCGAACTAATTTTTCAATAATAATTTGAATATAATATTAAAAATGCAATATGAATTAATTACTCAACTTTTAAGTACTACAAAAATGTAATTCTTATACAAATGTAATATTAGAAATACTTGTTTTATTATACTTTTATTTGTACTTTTATTTGTAGAAGATAAATATCGTTACAATTTTTGTCACTTAATACAACAATTATTATTATCATTATTATTTAGAATTAAATAGAAAAAAAAAAAATAAATTTTTCACCCTTTTAAAATAACGTGTTACATTTATTATTTTATTTTACACCTACCTATCTCGGTTCTGCACACGCGTAAAAAAAAAGATCTAAAGAAAGATCTAAAAAAAATACAAAATAAAAACAAAAAGAAAAAAGAAAAGATATCTTAGGTAAGACGAAGCGAGAAAGGGGTGGAGCATGAGAGCTTACACCCATAATTCACAACTCCTCTCTGTTATTCGCCTCACGATATCAGACTGTTATTAAGAGGACACCAATAACGTTACCGATACAGCTTTATTACTGACTCTTTCTCTTTCTCTACCCGACCTTAATAGGGCCCCGCTAAGTTTGATTATCGATTTACCTTCATGATTTACTGCGATTCGATCATTTGCTTCTCGAGAAGGTAAGCCAGACTCTCTCTCTCTCTCTCTCTCTCTCTCTCTCTCTTTCGATCTTGTACAAGAAGAAGAAGAAATCATCATCATCCCTCTTTGACTTTAGAGCTCACGACTTCAGAACTTTATACAACCCAAATCATCCAAAAAAACAAAGAGAAGGAGACAGACAGGCGTATAGATAGAAAGATAAAATGATAGTTAGATAAAGATAGAGATTCAAGGGATAGAAAAGGTCGAGGATCCCTCGTAAGCGACGCCAATGAAAGTTCGATCGTGAGTAGAAGTTTGCGGCTCGATTGCGGCAGCCTCTCTACATACATACACACATATAACACATACATACACATAGGTCTACTGTTGCGTGTATAAATATACACGTATAGAAGTTGCGCGAGCGCAAATCTTCGCTCGATTTTAAATTAGCCGACTTTTAATACGCGTGGTATTGCATGTTCCGCGGATAAGCGGTTCGTGAGCGCGTTAGCCTGCCTTTTCTAACTCTCTCGAGCCTTCTAAAGGCAATTCATTTGGTTGGTTCTCTGGCCCCCTTTTCCTTGAGCTAGCTAGCTAGCAAGCAAGCAAACCTAACTGAGCTAGCAGACCTAGCAGAGCTAGCGATAGAACGAACGAGCACACGCCAACAACCTTCTTCTAGTCGTCTCTTCTTCTTCTTCCTTCCTTCGTTGTGTTGCTGCTGCTGCTGCGGCATGCCAAGCGCCGATATTTAAACGGCTATTTATCGATCCGTACGAACAAACCGAAGAGGAACCGATAATATCGAGAACCAGCTCGAGATATTGTAAATTCCTTATCGGCACGATTCCGATGCAACACGATGCACTCTCTCTCGTTCTTATTCGCTTCGTTCAACTCACTAACTCGCTCACTCTTACATCGTACATAACACACGTTCATTTTTCTATCTATTACTCTCTTTCGTGCATGCACACGTGTGTATCGTATTAGCTTGAAGTATGAAATTAATCACTTTTTATTAAACGATCGAATAATCGTTGTTAAACACTCGAGTTTTTGCATTGCACGAAGATCTAATGGGGATTTGTTGGATTGAAAAGGAGGGATAGTGGTTAATGCGAAGAGGAAGAGGAAGAGGAAGAAGAGTGGGGTAAAAATAATAAAAATTCAAACCAAACACAAGTACCGTTATTTTTCGAAAGATAGATAATCACGCAGTTGGGAAAACGGATCGTGACCGTAAGCGATCGGTAATGGGCCATTCCTATCCTTCTTTCTCTTTCTCTTTCTAAGTTATCTGTTCTCTGTTCTCGAACTAGCAAGGAAACAACAACAACAACAACAACAATAAGTAGAAGAAGAAGAAGTGGTGGAACGATTTTCTCGTGAAACTAAGTAAAATTGTACGGTACTGTCCCACGCATTAGACACGCGCGGAATGGAACGACCCAGGCAGCGCATCACGCATCGACACTCTTCGACGCATCGTTGCGCCTCGGCGAGTTTTTAAGCGTTTATTTTCTTTTTTTTTTTATATATATTTTTTTTCTTTTTTTTTCATTTTTTTTTCTTCCACTTCTTCGTCTTTTTTTCCTTTTTTTTTTTTTAATTCTTCTTCTTCTTCTTCCTTTTTCCTATCTTTTTTCTTTTTTTTCCGGCAGATTTCTTTTTTTAGATAGAGATAGGGCACGTGAGCGGAAGATTTATTGAATTAAGTGAGAATAGGAGGAAAAGAGAGAGAGAAAGGGTTAGCAGACAAAGGTGTTGGAAATTTATTATAGTTTGAGTGATTCTCTTTGCGTGTAATGCAATTTTTGTAGATTAATCGATTGTAATGTTATTTTTGTTGTTTTTTTTTTTTTTTTTATTAAATAAAGATAGAAAAAGATACAGGAAGATTTATTAGTTTAAATTAGTAAGAGAAAGGTTTTGTTGGACAAAGGTCTCCGATATTTGTATGAATTTCGAATAATAATTTTTACAAAAACATGGATTGTGTGTTTGTGTGCGTATTGTTTGTTTTGTTAGAAAGAGATAGAGCGTACATAAGCGAAAGATTTATTAAAAGAGTGTGATTTAGTTAGATAGAAAAACAAAAATCGATTATTTCCGGTAGTTGTAACTTTTGTTGCGAGAAATGTACGATGTACGTTTAAGAATTATTTTCAAAAACATCTCTATACTATTGAAGTATTTTTCATACACCTTAAAAATCATCTAATTTTTAATACAGATAAAATATCTTATTGTTAAACAAAAATATTATGATCAAAAATAAAGAAAAAAATTGTTCATCGAGTAATACTCATGCATGAAAATTCTGTATTTCCTAAAATTACGCGTGCAATTGCATCAATTTATCATATTCATAAAGCGCAAATTTGTCTCCATCAGTTCAAAGATTCTATAAGCTAAATAAATTTAAAATCACTGAAAAAAGAAAAAAAAAAGAAACAAAACAAAAAAGAATAATAATTTGTAGAAAATTACACGAATATCAGCATGAGGCAAATACTGTCCCGCGGCGTATCGTATCGTATCGTATCGTATCGTATCGTATCGTATCGTAAATTAAATAATAATAAATAAACGTCCAACACACATTGTAAATAGAAAGAAAATCATTATTAAACTTTGGTATATTAATCATTCATACTTCATTCATTTTTCATCTTTCTTCAATCATCATCCTTTCAAATTCCAACGTCGGACGTCTTCGTTTTAGAAAGCTTACGAATGAGGGAAAGATGGGTTACGTGAGAGGTACGAAGGGGGAGGGTAAGGTGAAGGTGGAGGTGGTGATGGTGGAATATGAGGAGGAAGAAGGGGTGGGGAAGGGGGTGGAGGAGTAGGAGAAACGATAGGAAACACTCGGCTTCGAGTCTGATGGAAGCTCCGACCTACGGCACGCACGCTATAAACAATCCTGAAGTAGTAAATGGATATGCGCTGTTATACAGCGTCGAGTTGAAAACTGACCCTGCCTGGCCCTTTGCGAAACGGTTATTGGATGCACGCCATGCTCCCGTGCCAACCCCGGTCCCGTTCGCTTGGTAAACATTTTTTGTCCAAGCTGGAATAGATATTCTCCGCGACAGCCAACCTTCCCATAGAGAGAGAGAGAGAGAGAGAGAGAGAGAGAGAGAGAGAGAGGGAGGGAAAGAGAAAAAAAAGGGTGCTCTGCAACGAAGCAAATCATTCGATAGCTGGACGATCATTAATCGTGGAAAACTATGCTGGGAATTGATTTTTTCAATCTTTTTTTTTTTTTTTACACCCTCCCAATTCAAAATCTGTTCTGTGATTTGATGATCAATATAGGTTTGTTTTATATATTTTTTTTTTTTTTTTTAATCGTATAAAACGTATCTAATGTATAATATTTAAATATTATGTGAAATTAAATACTAGATGTAAAATTACTAGAAACATTAATTTATAATAAAGTTGAAAAAAAGTGTATTTACATCAGATGATAAGGAAATAGAGAGAAAGATAGATATATGAAATGAAGAAAGATAGTCAAAGCACGTGGGCGGATGGTAGTTGGTTCGCAGGAGCGAGTTACAAGGAAAATCTTCGTAAGCTGTAAGACGATACCGAACCAAAGTCCGTAGTGCTTGCGCACTATGCGCTCAACAACACAACGACAACGTTGAGATCGTGCGCGTTGTGCTATATCCGATCGTACACGGTGTGGAAACTTTTGTTATTAAGATCCCCACGAGAATTCCAAGTTGATAGCGACACCGACTTAAGATCGCGTGTATTAGAAAACGAAGCTTGTAAGCTTTACCTTGTAAATTTATCTTACCATCCAACAACACCTTTACCGCATAAACATTTACACCTATTTTATGTTAATATTCCCTTTTTTATGTTTAAATATCATTTATTATGTTTTTTCTTTTTTAAAGATGTATTCAAAAATGAAGAGAAATAATTAATATTGCAAAAAATTTTGAGGTATCTGTAATTGTTTGCTAAATGTGCTTTTGAAAGCCACAAATTTTTAAATTTACCTTAAAGCTTGATACAATGTACGAAAGTATTCTTTTTTATAAATTCTTAAATATTATTATTATTCGTTAATTATCTTACCCATATATTTAATATAATTTAATATAATTATTTTTCATTCATCGAATAGTTTGACATATAACAATACGAGATATCTATAAACTTTACTGTTTGTGTGGTGTGTGTGTATGTGTGTACAAAAATTTTTTCTAATACGCACACAATATGTGCATTTATAAAACCTTATAAATCGGATTAAATGAAGGATTATCATCAGATCGTAATAGAATTTTGTAATGTCCCAATAGTAAGACTGAAAAATATATTTCACGAAATGGGTATAGAAATAAAAAAGGGAAATAAAGGAGTAAGCAAATAAGTAGACAAGTCCAAAACGGATATCCGTTTTGGAGATAAGGATCGAGTGAGATCGCGTAAATAAATCTCCCGTGGCGCGCGTTTACCGCGTTAAGTTCAGCATTGAATCTTCGTCGAATCAGCGAAGAAGATTACGCGGCGGGTGGGTGCCCGCGGAAATCGGTGAGACCGAAAGGAAATTAATAGTTCGTCCCGGATGCTGGGCGCTTCCACCGCAGAATCTACCGCAAAACGTTAACCCGCTTCTATCAAGTTCTTCTTCTTCTTCTTCTTCTTCTTCTTCTTCTTTTACATCATTATCTTTTTCAACTTCTGCTTCAAATTTTTTTTCTTCAATGGAAAATAGAAAACTAATTTTCTTCTAATTTTATTCTAACAAGTCTTACGTTAAATGATTAGATAAATGTTTGGGATTGAATTGTGCAAAATTAATTGTACAATTTTATTTTCTTTTTTTCTTTTTTATTTTTTTTTTCAAATTGGTACTAGTTTATTATGTTTATATTTTTAGAATTGTTGGAAATCCTAATTAATGCAATAACATTTTCTTTATTTTATTTTTTAAATTTAAATTTCATTAAATTATTATTATTTTCAATTTACTAACCTTTTTCTTTTATTTTTTATTTTTTTTTTTTTTTTAGAATTGTCGGAATCTTAATTAACACAATAATTATGTGTATGTTTTCTTTCTTAATTTATTCATTTATTATAATATTAAATAAGTTCAAAGTATATAAAAAAAAAAAAAACAATTTCTTTCTTTCTTAAAATATTCTTCAAGCATCCCATCAAATATCGAGAGTTGTTTGAAAACTGGGTCAATAGAAGTCCGTCGTTAGAAATATATCAATTAGCTCTCACCATTCGCGCCTATTACCTTCAACGTCTTCTTTTCTTTTTGTTATTTTTTTATCGAAAAATTTCATCGACACTCTTTTATTACTTCATAAACTTTTTGAATTTATTTCTAATCATTAACAAGCACAATAATATACTAATACAATTGCATCAAAATTCTCCCCAAGAAAACAATCGATATTTCCATACAAACAAAAATTAAATAAAAGAAGAAGAAGGAGAAGAAGAAGAGGAAGAGGAAGATAATTAGAGAGTGAAAGAAAGAAGTAATGGATCAAAATCAGTAGGTTGGTTAACTTAATAAAAAAAAAAAAAAAAAAAAAGAAACAAAAACCTAAAACGTGCGTGTATAAAATGTATGCGTGCGTGCGTGCATTTCGATTGCTATATACAACATCTGTCTATCTGATCGGTCCTTTTCCTTTCTTTACGAATTCATGTATGCGTGCATGCGTGCGTGCGTGCGTGCGTGCGTGCGAAGAGAATTGAGAATCGAGACGAGTTCGTAGAAATAGCGTGCAGTATCGTACCTTTCCATCCTGCATGCCATAAGCTGCGTAGGTGATACGAACACTTATACTTTGACGCACTCTCACGCATTATCTCTCTTTTTCTCTCTTTCTTATTCTCTTATATTTAATTTCTTATTCTGTCTCTCTTAAGCACATGCGTAGGCATAGTGGATGGTTTCAAGCCACAAAAACAGTATTCTTGTTAGCTGCTGTTTGTGTTCATACCAAACACACACACACACATACATACATATGTAAATACAAAGATACTCATATACACATATTCATACACATTGATAAAAAGAGATATACGAAGGGAGAGACATATAGATAGAAAGAGAAAGAGAATAAAAGTAGCCCACCGGGTAGGTTTCGTTCTTCGTGACGATGCGAAGGAGAGGAAGAAGGACTCTGGGAACAACGCGACTAACATAAGAGGATAAGGATGAGGACAAGGACGAGGAGAAAAAGAGAAACCAGTAGAGAACCGGAAGATGAGAGAAAGAGAAAGAGATGGTGACGGAGGAGAGGGGGACTAGAGGGAGGATTGAGAAGAGAGAAGGGCAGCAATCTCGCGGTAATCTAATTTCAGCGTGCGGAGGGTTCTAGGAACGCGGCGTGACATTAGCGAACCACCTTCAGCACTGTCCATCCGTACGACGACTATCCTCCTCCTCCTCTTTTCCTATACTCTCACCTTCTCTCTTTCTCTCTCCCTTTCTCTCTGTTCTTCTATCCTTTTTCCTCTTTTAACGCAACTACTAGGACGAGTAGCAACACCAATGCCAGAAGCTTCTCTTCTCTTTTCTTCTCTTTTCTTTCTTCTTCTGCTTCTTCTCTCTCTCTCTCTCTCTCTCTCCCTCTCTCTTTCTCTCTATGGTTATACACGCTTTCCTATATCTTTTATCTTTCTCGCACTCCTACCCTAGCTGGTACGAAGCAAGTCTAGTTACCGACGCCGAATAAAGTGGTTCGACGTTTATGCCGAGCTGGGCTAACGGGTAATCCCCAACAACGATTTTCCCTCCTGCAGTACCTCCCTGTCTCTACCCCCTCTCCCTCCTACTATTTTCTTCTTCATCTTCTTCTTCTTCTTCTTCTTTTCTTCCTTTACTCTTCGTAGTCCTTTTCGAAAGGATAACCAAGTGTGCTTCGGCGCGAATCGTGCGGTTGCACTTTACGCGGCACTCCTATGCACAGGTGTATGCATAGGCGCCTATTTTGGTCCTTTTTTCTATTCTTTTATACGAAGTACCTTTACTTACCTTTTTATGGGGTCTTTTTCTTTTCTTTTCGTYTCTTGTTAAGTACTCACTCGTCAAAATATTTGCTATTATTTAGTTTTCTATTTTTCTACGTACTTTAATGTAAAACAATTTGCGTGTGAATTGAAAAGTTTCGAGAATACGGCTCTTTATTCTGTTTTTCCGATCAAATTCACGTTCATTTCAATCGAAACTATTTAATCCGTCCTCGTATATCACATTTCGATCGACGATTGTAAATTAATGACGATTGGATATTTAATTTATCTCATTATTTTTATAACGTTCAATTTTGCAATTGATCGAACACTTATAGTTAATTGAGATTATTATTTCAATGATATTTTTCAAGAAACGTAAGAAAAATTCGTATAATCTTTTTTTAAACATTAAGTGGAGCTTTACTAATTTGGTAATTAAATAATACGTGATATAGAAGTTGTATCTGGATTAGAAGAAAGATAGAAAAGTTAATCGCTAAAAATGGATCGTTTTATTTCATATACCTTTTTTTAATATATCTAAAAAAAGAGAGAGACAGAGAAAGAGATAGAAATAGAAAAAATAGTAAAAAGGACATCGGAAATTTTTATATTTTCAGTTAACCAGCAACTTCCTTTTTATCGTTAACGAGCCTTACGATAAAGTTCTGTAATGATCGTTCAAAATCGAACACAATCGACATTTATTTATATATAAAATCTATATACATATGACATAAGTGTATAATTAAAAGAACAATATCGTTTAAAATCTTCTTATAACTAATCACAAGAGAAAGAGAGATATCGATTAATTGATTGATTGATATAATAAATAAAAATATGTTAATTAGGAAAAAAAATGAAAACTATACGAAGAATAGAAATGAATTCATTCGGATTGTATTCTTCTTAAATTCATGTATATTCATGATCCAATCGATTAGTTTGATCATTATGGATCATTAATAAGAGAAACCAGAAACCATTGGCACGTAACAAGATACTCGTAATCGTTGTAAAATCGAAAAGTCATCGTCATCAACGAGGAAATTTTCTAATAGATACAATTGACTATTTTCAATGGAATTATACTGATCAGATTATCGTGCCATAAATACGGAATTAAGAAGTATTTTTTTTTTTTTTTAAATTATTAAATACGTTTGTACAAATGTGATGTGTATATAATATGTGTGAGAATGTGTGTGTTGTAGATAAAGTGTTTATTCGTAGATGAACATTAGATTAATTGATTTTAAGTAGATGAGTTGATATGTGTGAATAGTATTTGCAACTTGTTTGGTAACGTTGTATCTTTTGCTAAAGTAAGATAAAGTTAGAGAGATAAAAAGAAAGAGAAAAAAGAAGAGAAAGAGAATATATACACGTACTCTCGTAAAAACGGCAGACGATCACGTAAATCTCCGAGGTTAGGTAATGCCGATTAGGTAGATGTGCCTTGAAACGTTTTATATGTCATATATATATATATATATATATATAGATATATTTACGATTATACTGAAAGAGTAAGATTCCTCGAATGTAGGCGCTGCAAGCCTTTACGTTTCCTGATTGTCCTATCCTGAATTCTCGATCCTTCTCTTTTCCGAGTAACTAAATAAATTATTTAATGACCGACTCTATGCGAAAATACGCACGTAAAAGGAAAATAAAACTTTTCCTACGAGTTGTACATTTTTATTTTCATTAATTCATCTTCCTTTTTTCTTGTGTTATTTTTTTTACTAGGTTGATAGATTAATCATTCTAATTCTCAATCCATCTTTCATCTTTTTGTTTGTTAATTATAACATTGAATAAATTATTTAATAATTGTGTGTATCTAGAAAGACACATGCTTACAAAGATAATACTTTGAATTCGAATAAAACAAATATATTTTTATTAAATTTAACACACAATTTTCATCTATACCATATATTTAAACATGTTCATGTGTGATTCTAATTTTCAGACTTTCCTATTATGCAAGAATAATATTAAATAAATAATTTAATCGAGTTTTATATAAAAACACATATTATAAAAAAAAAGTACATTAACTGTTTTATATCGAAATAATATATATAATAATAATATTATAAATATATATTATAATATTAATATTAATATTAATAATAAAATAAAATATATTCTAAAATATATTCTTATTTTATAAATGAATTAATTTAAACATGAGATTTCTAAATCTCTTGTAATGTGAGATATTTTTACATTCGTAAAAGGAAAATCTCACAGTTTTACACATACCATCTATCTATCTCTCTCATCTTTTCATTTCCGTCATCGCGTGTAAGAATACTAACTCCTAGTAGGAAGAAATATTCCCCGAATGCGAACTACCAGAACTTAACAGAACGAACAGAACGAGACGGGACGGAACCAGAACGGAAACGGGACGGGACGGGATCGAGATCGGGACGCAACCTTTTGAAAAAGAGGCACGTAAGGCCAAGAAGAGAAGAAATAATCATTCCTGGTCCGTGTGATATCGTCCGATATGAGTGAAGAAAAGAAAAGAATGGTACTTTCGTAGCAATCTTCAGACTCGTTGCTACGAATACGCGCCCTCGCGTCTTCTACGAAGCTCCAACCAACGAGAAAGAAAGAAAAAGGAAAAAAAAAGGATATATAAAGCAGGAAAATGATAGAAAGAGATAGATAAATAGTAAAAGAGAAGAAAGAATAAAGATAGAGATGGAGAGAGTTTAAGGGGAGGAATGATAGTGATAGTAGAAGCTCGTCTTTTGTATTATGCTTACGCAACCCATACCTATACCTACACATACACATACACATGCACAAAYACATTATATGCATATATGTATGCATACCATATATACATTTGGTGTGTATACTCGTGTATGTTTGTGTGTATGCGTGTGTGTGAGAGAGAGAGAGAGAGGATGATAGGAGAGGAAACAAAGGGAGTAGAGAATTTTCCGGAAGAAGAGAAAAGAAGAAAAACATAGAGATAGGTATAGAGAAAGAGAGAGAATCATAGTTTTTTTTTTCCTTCTGAAAAGAAGGAATATTTTTCTACCGGGTTATTTGGGAAGTAGGAGAAGTGTAAAACTGAGAAAGATAGATAGATGGGAATAGAAAGAGAAAAGAGAGATAGAAAATCTAGCCGATACAGGTTGATATTTCTTCAAGTTTATCCCGCATTTCGAGCGTAAGAAAGTATCGTCTACGTTATAGTGGATATCGTCCCGCATAATATTACGTAAGCGACGTTAGTATACTCCCTATTCCTTACTACTCCACTATCATCCAAGTACTATACTTATATACTTATATATATGTGAGTGCATACATGTGCATGCATACGACGAGGTCGAAAGCATAAGATGTGCGCTTGTACATAAGAACAGCGCACACGATTCGTTGCGTAACCGCGCGTACACGCATAAATCTGCCGTCAAGAAGGATGAAGTAGGAAAGTAAGAAAGACGACACTTCGAGGATTTAAAGTACGTACATAAGAGATAAAGAGACTGTGAAAGATAGAGATAAAGAAAAAGAGTGAGAAAGAGAAAAAGGTTGAAATGACACGAAAGACGAAAATATGTGTAAACCATTAAAAAAAAAAAAAAAAAGAAGTGTATATATGTGTGTATATTTACTTACACGTGCGTTGTCGACTTCTCGCAAATATCCATTTCAAAGAATTAACGTGTACAATATTATTTGTGTAATTTATATTTTTGCATTTGCTTTCTTTTCTATTTATTTATTTATTTTAATTATTTTTTTAGGAAAACTAGTATAATTTGTCTAAAGCCCAGATATACAATTTTGTATTACTGTTCGATGGTAGATTATTTAGATTAGTTAATTCAAAGAAATATTTAATCATAAAAAATAATATGAGAAAAGAAATATAGAGTAACACAAATAATACATCTTTTGAAAGAAAGTTACACGAACATTAATAAAATCTTTTATAAGTGGGTCGGTTGAAAAATTTCTGAGTATAATATAAAAACAATTATTCCTTCATCGATCAAAACAAACTTATTATTATTTAAATGAAAAAGAAAAGTTTTCTCTTTTCGTCAATACTAAAAAGTTGTCAATCTAATATTAATAAGATAAAATTAAGAAAAAATATCTTTCAAAATATTGTTTTCTTACAATTATAAGCTTTGATTTTCACACTCAAAACACATTCAAATATAAAAATTATCTTTACCTTCTATTTCTTTTGTATTTTTTTCTTCAGATCGAGCCATTATATCCCTTCTCCCTCTTCTTCAACGATGGTAAGAAAGAACGACCTTTTCTGGCACATTTGCAAAAACCATAGTCGCGAGTAGTCGTAAAAATATCGAATAGGAGGAGAAGGAGAAAAATGGGGAGGAAGAGTAGGAGGATGAGGGAGGAAGAAGAGGAACATTCGAGGTAGGAGGCCTGTGCTCTCGGGGATTATTAATGCGAAGATAAAGGAGAGAGTGGAGACGACTTATCGTTACACTCTCTCTCTCTCTTTCTCTCACTCTTTCAAGTATATATACACACACATTTTCTATCTTTCTTACGTGCAAGGTTCACGATTCTCGCGTGACCTGTGAACTCTCGCACGTAACGAGATCTGTACCTACCAGCAAGCAAGCAAGTAAGCAAGCAAGCAAGAAGAACAGAGATAGATAGAGAGAAAGAGAGAGAGAGAGAGAGAGAGAGAGTGAGTGAGTGAGAAGCTCAACGTTGTATCTTCGTTCGCATTCAGAATCGTCTCGAGGCAACCCTGACGTTTCTAAAGTCTAAACCATCGTACCTAAGGTTGCTCCCGTTGATAGTAATGGTAGTAGTGGTAGTGGTGGTAGTAGTGGTGGTGGTGGTGGTGGTGGTTCTGTAGAAGCACGCCTCCGGCCCTAATAAATTACCCCTCTTATATATCTCCTTGGACCACGGCCCAACCATTTGAACTCCTCCGTTCTCTATCTTTTCTTCTTCTTCTTCTTCTTCTTCTGATTCTCATTCTCCACCACCTTTTTCTTCTCGTTCGGGTACGTACGAGAAGCCTCCCTTTTTGAAACGTTTGCACGTCGACTATTGAATCGCTGCGACGATACGTGCGAGTCCTGTGTTTCCTTTACCCTCTTCTTCTTCATCATCTTTTTCTTCTTATTCAGCTTATTCTCCTTTTATCTACTTCTTCTTCTTATTATTCTTCTTATTATTATTATTATATTTTTATTTTCGTTTAGAGAAAACCGGATTCGATTTTTCCCTCGTTGTATTTGTTTCTTTTTAGATTTAACAAAATATGAATTGATTTATATACACCTCTCTTTTTCTTTCTCTCTTTTTTTCTTTCTGGTTTAACAAAGATATCTTAAATAGAAGGTTAAATAATAGGAGCTGTTTCAACGAAGCAAGTCAAACTTTCCACCCGTTTTTACTTCTTACGCTACTATCCTCCCTCACCCATCCCCTTCCACAGTTATTAAATTCGTAAAGAGGAGAATCGTTGAAATTTTCTTTCTCTTTCTAAACTACCGAGACTACTCACTCGCTCTTTTCAGCTTTCCAGCTTCGTTAACTGTCAACCGACGAAGAAGTAAGAGAAAGGCGGGATATGGAAGAAGAAGAAAAAGAGGAAAAAGAGAAGCAAAACCTAAAAGAAAATAAAGAAAAGGAATAAGAAAAAGAGGAGGTAGAAGGGATTGAAGGATGGGATTCGATGAAGATCGAGTTTACTCGAGAGTCCCTTGTCCCAGAAACCCTTCCTTTCCTTTCCTCTTCCTTCCCAACCCAACCCCCGAAAACATAAAGTTTTCACGGAAAGAGAGAAAGAGATAGACAAACGAAATGAGAGAGAAAGAGATGGTCTTCTTCGCTTGACTTATAATAAGCTGGTCGCATGTTCCAGTTTGCTAGGTGTCGTAAAACGAGGACCAAGCAACCCCTCCACTTCACCCCCTCTTCGTTTCAACCAACTTTTCTTACCCTCCCACAGTCTTCTTTTACTTCTACTTCTCTTCTTTCTCTTTTGCCTTCAAGCAAAATGCATTTCCCATCTTCTTCCCTCTTCTGCCCTTCATCCCTCCTCTTACCCTTCTTTAGTTCCTTTACCAAACCCCTCCGCAACATCGACGAGAATCAATACCTACCCTTCTCTTCTTACGTTGGCTAAGAAAAAAATATTTTTACCACAATTTTCTTCTATTCTTTTTAATTTTTATATTTGATTTTGTTTGTGTTTTTATTTTTCAGTAATGTTTGGGTGATATGTGTAATAGATTTGTTTCGTAATTGGATATCATTTCAATATATTTGAATAATTGATTTTGTTTTTCGAGACAATTTAGAGTAAGATCAATTTTTAAATTGAAAGATTGAAAAACTGAAGAATTTCTTGTAATACAAAAAAAATTAATATTTTCAAGTAGTCTCAAGGAAAAGTACCTAATCGATTTCTGAAAATTATTGTAGAATTTTTTAAAAATTATTTTCACATAAACATAATATATTTAATTAACATCTCTTTTTTTTCTATATTTTAGATAAAAGAAAGAGAGAGAGAGAGAGAGAAAAAACAGGTCAGCAACCTTACAAATAGAATGTAATTAATGCAGAGTGATATTTGTTGGATGATTTTAATCGATGATTAATTAGGAACGTTAATTGGTCGCACGAGAGGATAGTCGTGATACTATTCATGGTACAACAATATAAATGATAAATGATTCAGCTTAGCTTAACTGTTTCTCTAACTCTATCCTTCTATTTCACTTTCTCTCTTTCTCTCACTGAAATTGATTTCCATTGGAAGGATTTTATCAGAGCAAGGAGTTGTAGAAGGAGGATATCCTCCTTCGGGACTCGTCCTCGTGCACGAGGATCTTCCTATCCGAGAGCGTACCGTATCGAGGAATACGTGTATATAAATGAGACATGTATATCGACGCCATTGTTCTAAAGTCGTGACAGCACCAGGTCAGGAACGCGTGTTGGCTCTTCTGTCTGTCTCTATCTCTTTCTCTCTCTCTCTCATTTTGTCTCTCTATCTTTCTCTTTTTCTCTTTCTGGCTTCGGAAGGCCAAGAAGACTCCTTCTGCATTTGCATAAGCCCCTCTCTTCTCCCCTAACCTCTCCCAACAACAACCTTTCTCTTTTACGTAGGTTAACTTCAAATACTTCCTTCTCTCTCACTCACAAATTCTTTATTGCCAACTTAACTTTTAACGTGACGTAATGTTCTATTGATTAATAAGATTATGCGTTGTCATGCATTATAACATTTTATATATTATTATTATTATTACTAATATTACTTTTTTTTTAATTATTTTTATTCATTTTATTTTTGTAAATTATATTTTAAGGGTTCATCGTCATCGTAACATCCATAGTCGTAAAAATTTTCGTAATTTATTTTTGTCTTTGTTGTTTTTTTTTATTTTTTATTATTTACATTTTTTCTTTTTTATTCTTTAGATACAATCATGATATTTTTTTGTATTTTATTTTTTTTTAGCTTCAATTATTTTACAAAAGCGTACAAAACGTAAAACAACCTTTGAATCTTCTGCCATTTTTAAAATGGCGCTTGCAGAACTCTTATAGGGTGTTTTCTTTCTTTCTCCTTCTATCTTTCTCTCGCACTCTCTCTCTCTCTCCTTTCTGTACTGCTACCACATGGTATAAAGTAAACTTATAAGCGAAGGGGAAACGTTCAACCCCCACAGAATCATTTTACTCCGCCTTCCTGCTAAGGATACGTTCAATGACGATGGGAGTTTCCTCGCTAAACTTTCTGCATGATATCTTTAAAAAATAATTGAAAGAAATCCTATTGGTAAGTTAATATAAATTCTCTTCCAACTTTTTTCTCCAAATATTCATTTCCATTTTATTTATTTATTTATTTAAGAAAACAAATTAAATTTGTGGTAAATTTTTCTTCTTCAACAAATGATATTTAATTTCTATTGTTTATTTAATTATAAGATAACAAATAAATTATCAACTAACACGTGCAGGGGATTTTCTAAAATAAGGTAAATTGTTTTGTCGAAATAAATTTCATTTAATTTATTATATCGTAATTAATCAAACAAGTATGTTTCCATGTATTGTTCATGTCTGACGTAACCAACACCTCTTTGAAATTCAATCAAGATGATAGCTTTAGTTCAGTTGGTCTAGATTGAATTCGTTACATTTCGTTTCCTTCTTTTTTCCTTCTCTCTYTCTCTCTCTTTCTACTTTTTTTTTTAAACGTCCAGATTTGTACCTCCTATCAATTGTAGGACGACAAGCACGTAAAGTTGGTGGAAACTCAACACAGTTGCAAAAGCAGCATCGTACTAGGAAATAGTGAGAGGCGTAGAGGGGAAAAAAGGGAAAGGGGGGTTGTAGAGCAAAACGTGGAACGTCAGTCGCGAAGACAAGCAAAATCGCGGCGAGTTGCATTATCGAGGAGTCGACGTGGCGCTCGTAAGAGAGAGAGAGAGAGAGAGAGAGAGAGAGAAAAAGAAAGAGTAGGATGAGAATGGCTAGATAGATAGATAGATAGAAAGAGAACGCGACATAAAGAGAGAGAAAGAGAGAAAAGGGTCGAAACGACGAGAGTGGTAAAGAGAATGAGAGAGAGAAAGAGAGAGAGAAAGAGAAAGAGGAAAGAGAAGGACGGGGCGCCGAGGTGGAAGTGCAATTTTGCAGCGTAAACCCTGGCGTCGGGCCAGGGCCGTGTATCACTCCGCATTGGAATTCGTTGTTCCTCGTCTCGTTACCGGTGGGAGTTTTCTACCCCCGTTCCAAACCAGCCCCCCACTTCGAAACCCCAACTGCCTCTTCACCCCTTGTTCCTTCTTTCTCCACCTCTTTTATCTCCATCAGTTCTATCAGACTTTCGTTGCACTTCATTGTCCTGATGATCTGACGAAGACGTCCAAAATACACACACACATACACATACACATACATCCACACGTACGCATAATATATATATATATATATATATATTTATACAGATGTATTTGCAAAATTTTGAAGATCGAAGTTTGATGGTGTTTTATACAAAATATTTATAAGAAGTAAAAGAAAATAAGAAAGAAATAAAACTCTACCTCACTCCTCCAAAAAAAAAAAAAGAAACAGAAAAATCGACGTGAATGTTGTACATAGAGTTGTCGCGCGTCGGTCATTGAAGAAACTGAAAGACATTTTGAAAAGATGCTTTCAATCTAACGTTCGCCATCATAAGAGTGTATGTTGTAGAGTTTTGCATCGAAAACGAGAGCCGTCCTACGAGAAAGAGATATACAGGATAGAGATAGAAAGAGAAATAAGAGAGAGAGGGAAAAAGAGAGTAAAACGTTCTCGTACATGGTTGATCCGAGAAGGCTTGTGGCATTCGTCGAGAGGCATTCAGCGTCCGTTCGCATTCATCCGGATTTAACCGCGCCCTCCTGGTCGGGCCGGTGCACGACATAATAATGGGGCCAGCGGAACCTACCCCAATGAAACGCTCAGTGTCGAGAACGTAGGGTGAGGAGGAGGATGTGGGGAAGGGTGAAGAGGATGAAAAGGGTGAGGGTGACGGAGGGGTTCTCTCGCGGCGCTCCGCATCGTTCGGAGGGGAGCTTCCATCCACGAGGGTCGTAAAACTCTCTTTCTCTCTCTCTCTCTCACTCACTCCCTTCTCTTACGCCGCCCTTTCCAGACAACCCTAACCTACCTCACGTCTCAGCAACGTGGGCAGGTCTGAGTGACTGGTAGAGGGATAGGAGGTCGCGAGAAACCCTGACGCACCCCTTGTGCCACAGAGACACACTTTTCTCTCTCTCCAAGTCCAACCCTCTTCCTCGTACCCTTTTTCCTCCACCTTCCTTCTCCTCCTCCTCCTCCTTCTTCCTACGACACGTCGTCGTTCCTTCCACAACACCAACCTTACTCGCCTTCTCTTTCTAGATTTCTTTCTTTATATACATATAGATAAATCTTTTCCTCTCTCTCTCTCTTTCTCTTCTGGTCTGTCTGTCTAACTGTCTGTCTGTCTGTCTGTCTTCTCCTTTTTATTCCTGCCAGTCCTTCTACCTCCCCAAGTCTTTTCTACATCCCTTTTCTTTTGCTTCACCCACACAACCCATTCAACCCTTTCCACTTCTCTCCTGTCCTCCATCTTTCTTTTAGACTCAACCCTCAATGGAGATTGAAGATTTTCCCTCGAAGTGTTTACTCTCAAATTTTCTCTCCCTCTCGATAAAATGTATCCTGTTTTTTTTTTTATTTTCTTCTACTATTTTTTGTTTCCATTCGTCATAAGTACATTAGTTCGAAATTCATAAAATTTTCATGTGCAACAACCATTTCGAAACTTTTCTCCTTATGTTTCTTTCTTTTTTATTTTGTTTTTTATGATCGAAGTAAAATTATCGATAAATGTTTCCATTTTCTTTTTTTTTTTTAAACGTTTGATCGTTCGAATTATTATCCATCGACAAAAATTTTGTTCCGCTTATTTGTAATTTCTTATCATACTTTATTGTCTATCGAAAATTCGTTAAAAACAATCATGAAATTGTGAGTTTCGAAAAGTAACATCGACGTTCTTCGATAAATTCCAATCGATTCCCTTTTTTTCTTTTTTCTCTCTCTCTCGTTTTTCTTTTTTTATCTTCGCGAGAATATTCAACGGTCGACCTAAATTCGAGAGGGGTTTGATCCACGCGTTCGAGCATGTGCCATCATCCGACTTAACCATCAGCGAGAAAACCCTGTCATTAATGAAAACGTTTCGAAGCTCCTCTACGTCTTGTTAGAAGACGAGCGACGTTAATCAAGTATTCCAAAGTCCGTTGTAAAAGTGTCGGAGAAAAGTGGAACCTCACTATCTCTCTCTCTCTCTTTCTCTCTCTCTTTCCTTCCTTCTTTCTTGCTCCTATCCTTTAATATAACCCAACCCTCTTTCCCTCTCTTTTTCTTCAAACTAGATGAAAGTGGTAGCGACAGGGCTTTAATCCTTTCGAAATCATCCGAAGCGATAGGAACGTCTTGACCCATCCTATTTCTACTTTACCCTGTCTTCTAACATGACGTAATTCCATCTATGAATAAAAAAGACAGATAGAGAAAGAGAGAAAAAGAGAAATAGGTATATGTATATGTGTACACTAGTTCACACACACATATATATATATAAACCAATACGATACGATTCAGGTAGCGTTTCGAGATTTGAACTCACCCAAACATATTTACATAGACTAGCGACCAACCCACACGTACATATACACACATACTTACATATATACATACATACATTTATACGTAAATATCCGGGCAAGATCCGTTTTCTCCGATATGAGAAATCTAGGAAGAGACAGTGTGTATGTATAGGACACAAATATCTATATATGTGCATGTACGTGTGTGTGTGTATGCATTGGAACGTCGTTCTCCGCTCGTCAATACGCTTTACGGATGGCGGACATGTTCCATCGAGACGATCCTATGGGTGACTTCAGCAAGAGAATCCTGCGGCCAGGAGAGTCTCATATCCTTGAAGCCTCTGGGCATTGAGTCGAGAGAGTACCAAGCTTCGAGATCGTCTCTCTGGATGTTCGCTCATCCAGTGAACGTCGCTAACGACGACGGACATACATATTGGTATCGCTAGTAGTCGGCTTCTCTTAAGAGACCTTGCTTGCCTCTTCTCTCTATCCATCTAGCTAGATATCTATTCATCTCCTTCTCTTTCTCTCATACACACACACATACATTCTCTATCTTTCTCTCTTTCTATCTTTCCCTATGTCTACATGTCTCTGTCTACCCACCCATCTACGTACCTTCCTACCTTACTACCTCTACCCTTCGTCTATTACCTCAAATCCGAAGGATTCGCTTCAGGCGCAAAATCCTTTCCGTGCACGTATTCAAAGGCATCCACGCGACATTGGCAACCTTCTACCTTTACGGTTACTATGCTCCTACGGGTTTCCTGAATTTTCAAAGCTTACCCGCACCAAAGAGGACCGGTCAACGTTTAAAGGGCAACGAGATTTTTAATTCTATACTTTTATTCAATAATATTCTGCAAGTATGTTTTCAAATATTTCAAATGTTTATCGGTACACTCGATATTTATACAATGTAATTTTCATAGAATTATATTTTTTACTCAATTACACGTCTTGCATAAATGAATTTCTATTTATACAATGATATATCGATTTCTTAAAATATATTTAGTTATATATGAATTATTTAATATTCAAACAATGGGGTTCGATTATCGTTCAAGAATATTATGATGATATCTGCAAAGAAGGATAAATGTCTCGACAGTATAAATCAATAGGAAAATATTTGAAATATCTTTCACATTATTATCCGTTAAACAAGTATTTGAAAATGAATCTAAAGCCACGCGTATTAAAGTCGTCAATTTGATAAACTCGCGTGTGGATATTCGATTGAAACTTTCTCGTCTCTCCTCGTCTCATATGTGTAAACGTATCATCTGCCTACCACTACCTGTTTATTCATATACGTGTCTAGTGATAGGATACATCGTTTCAATGAGATGAAGTCGAGGATACGCGCGAGCCCATGGGGTAATAGTCACACATATATAAACATATACACATAAAGATATATATATATGTATATATGGGTGTGTGTATACGTACATGCACACAACATCGGCCGTCGTTTCAGTTACCACAGCAGCAGCAGTAGCAGCAGCAGCAACCTCGCGCGAAACTTTCCACCGTAGCTCTGCATAAACATTACGAGCAAAAGTGAAAGTAGCGCGCGCCGTCACCAAAGTAAAGTTTCCTCGTAAGGTGGAGAGCAGTACCGGGTACTTGCACCCTCGATGCCATTGTAAGCACGTTTTATGCTTTCCATTTCTCTTTACATTACTCTTTTACTCTCTCTCTCTCTCTCTCTCACACACACACACACACACACACACACACACTATTTCATTCTCAATTTTTCTTTCAATATTTATATTTTAAGTCAATTAACGTGTTATATCTTACTTCCAATTTTATGTATTTTATACAACGATATTTGATTTATATTTACAAAAAAAGTGATTTTTTTTTTAAAGAATATATTATATATTGGTATACACCTATATATGTTAGTATATATGTATACTTATGTATAAAAAAGAGTAGGATTTTCTTCGGATTGATTTGGAAAGATTTGAAAGAGGACTAAGAAAGTGAAGTCCAATCAGCATCGAGAATTACTCGTCCGAGTAGAGCATCCCACCGGTAGTTTGGAGAGAAAAAGATTCACGTTTTTCACGGAGCTCATCTTCCTAATCCTGGCCGTTAGAGAAAGATGGATAAGAAGGAAAAGAGATAGTTAAAAAGAAAGAGAAGAAGAGTTGCTCTCGAAAGCCTGCGATGCCCGGCCGTCCTGAAAGTCGTAACTTGCCTTCGGTTTTGGTAAGGGTGTGATGGTATTGGTATGTGCGTGTGCACATGTATGAGTAAGAGTGAACGAACGACTGCGAGAAAGAGAGAAAGAGAGAGAGTGTGTGTGAGAGAGAGAAGGACGTTGCAACGGAGCTGACTGCAGTTTTTCCACGGTGAGAAATAGGGTCTTGGGGTGTGTAAACCCGGTTACTTATGGAGGCCATTCCGGTCTGCGGGCTGGGCGGCCTCCGGCTGAGGGGTTTTAAGGACTTAGCTCGACATTAGCGTCCCTGGAGGGTGGGCGCGGAGGGTTTGAGCAGGGAGTCGAAGGGTGGCTGTTGGAAGAGGAAGAGGAAGAGGAAGAGAAGGAAGAAGAGGAGGAGGAGAAGGAGGATGAAGAGGAGGTACTGGTGGCCAGAGGGGGAAGAAGTTTATTCGGTGTGCGCGAAGAAGAGAGAGAGAGAATTGCAAGCTCTCTCTGGATAGGGTTGAGAGACGGCCGTAAGGGTGGAGGATTCGTAGGCAAGAGAAGCAAGGGAAGAGAACGCGAGGACTGAGGGGCCAAGGGGGAGGGAAGAGAGCTTGAGGTAGGAGGAAGGGGATGGATGTGCGGCGATTTGGTTTCCAATCATGGGACGACGGGACGCGCCTCTATCGAGCGAGCAGAGGCCCGGCCATCCTACCCCATCCTCCACTTCCTCCACCTCCTTCTCTTTCCATTCTCCTCTCCTTCTCTTGGAGCCATGTCGGTGCTGGCGCAAAGCAAGCCAACCCAATGGTCCTTTTCTCTCTCTCTCTCTCTCTCTCTCTCTCTTTCTATTTCGGTCTCTCTCATTCCGTCTGTCTATCTCTCTTTCTCTATCCTTTGGCTGCACCTCCGCTTGCGTCTCAACCAACCACCCTCCTCCTTCTCCTACTTCTACTTCTCAACCTCTTCCTCCTTCGCCACCCTCAAAGCCTCGCTCAGCCACCCACTGCTACCTACCGTCGCTCTCCTTCTCTTCTTCTCTCTTTCTCTCCCTCTCTCTCTCTTTCTTCTTCCACCCACTCCTGCTTTCCGTCCTCCTGCCAACCAACCAGCCTGCCTGCCTGCCTGATATCATGCTTGCCTGCCTGCCTGCCTGCCTGNCGTCCTCCTGCTAACCTGCTTGCCTGCCTGCTTGCCTGCTTGCCTGCCTGCCTGCCTGCCTGCTAGCCTGCCTGCTAACCTGCCTGCCTGCCTGCCTGCCTGCCTGACTGCCTGCTAGCCTGCCTCCTTCCTTGCTTCCATCCTTCGACTCACCAAACCACCCCAAGCTCTCCTTCTCTTCCTTCTCAACCAGTGCTCGCCAACACCGACGCTCCCACACTTTCAACCCCTCTCACGCACGGCTTCTTTACCCCCTTGTCTTTCTCTCTCGATGTCATCCGCACTTCTCACAGCAGTCCCCAACCTAGGGCAATTTCGAAAAATCTTTACGTCTGCTACCACCAAGACTTCTCCTTTGTGCTTAGAATTCCTTGATTATCTCTCTCTCTCTCTCTCTCTCTCTCTCTCTCTCTTTCCCTTTCTCTATCTATCTATTTCTCTTTCTATCTTTCTCTCTATTTAGTTCGCGTTGGGATTCAACATGAAGCATCCCTTCGATAGTGGTTCATATACTATGTCGAGCATGCACGTAGTTTCGTGTACTTCGGACCTCGTTATGCCCGAATAAAGGAACGCCGGGAGTTCGAGGATTCTCATAGCGTTCGACGAGTTCCTCTCTCCTATCTACTATTATTCTCTCTCTCTCTTTCTTTTTATATMTCTCTCTCTTTGACGTCATTTTCATCACTATCCCATGTCCAGCCTTTTTGTCTCACTCTCCTTATTCGCTAATCGTTCATATTCCATTTCCCGTCACCACCATCGAATCGCGGATTGGTATTCCTAAATATTATTTTTCTCGATGATCAATTCTAAACATTAAATCTGACTATTTGTTTCAGTTTAACTCGATAATTATTTTCTTTAACATCACGAATAGCGAATGAGTCACATTCTGACAATAACACGAATACCCTAATGCGAATTTCCTACTATCTTTCCGCAATGGATTGGTTAAAATCTTCGATTTTAGCTGTCAGTAAGCCAAGCCTGCTCGTTGGCTCAACGTCAGGAATCTTTAATTAACATACTTCGGAATTGAGCCTTTTTCTTGCCATTCGATTAACGAAATTTTTCTAACGGGTGAATGGAGTAAGGGAAAGGGGGATTCGGTGATCTTGTCTTGGACGATCCAACTTCCTTAATCACCATGCTCGCGCTTCAATGTTACCAACACTACCACCACCACTATCAATCCTCTAATTCCCTCCTACTCCTTTTCACCCTTTTGACCTAGCCATTATCGGTCGGCAGAAGTAACTTTCGTGACGAATGGCTAGCACGCGAGAAAACGAACTGGGAATACTCGAAATGGGGAAGAAGTCGCGAAAGAATAATCGATTACCCTTTCTCCTATCTCATATAAGTCCAAAGAGTCGTAATTATCAAGAGATTGAAATAAAAAAAAAAAGAAAGAAAAGATGTTACTTTCTCTCTCTCTCTCTCTCTCTCTCTCTTACTTTGGCATTGCTAAAGTCGAAGTAGTCGCATGACTACTTCTGGAAAATCGAAGTCAAGCATCCGGCAAATATTCCGCACGAGTGTCCTCGAGCTCTTTTCTAGAACGCCAACGCAACGAGAGTATCCGATTTGGTCGAACTTCCACGCGATGTATGTATATAGGTACAGAATATATATATATACCTATACACATATATTATATATACATATACATATATACATGATATATATATATATATATATATATATATATATAAGTACCAATGCGCCAATATACATAAACACATATATAGAAATATATATACCTATACACGTAGAAAACTCTTCCTAACCAGGAGAGGGAATATAAAAGAAGAGAAAATCAAGGTCAAGTGTATGAAATCATCGAAGTATAGAGGGATGATAAAAAGAAAGAATGAAAGAAAGAAAGAAGGTGTGAAAAAAGAAAGTGAAAGAAAGAGAGAAAAAATGGAGATGATAGAGATAGAAGAGAAAGAGACGCGTAAAAGTGCGTAGGGGTTGAGCACCCTTTTGATGGCCTACATAACGAAGAGTCTCGGGGTTCCGGGCAGGGACGAAAGTGGTGTAAGGGCGGGCGGTCGGTCGGTCGACGTAGAAGGAGGTGGTAGGAGTGGGTTGGAAGATGGGTGGGTGGTAGTGATGGTGGTGGTGCGGAGGAGGTAGTAGTGGGTGGTAGTAGTAGAAGAAGGAAGACGAGGATCGAGGTTGGAGGTGGAGAGAACGGCAGAGCTCTTTGGGGCTCTGAAAATGCAGCGTAATTTGTCTTTGTCTGGCGGGGGCGAGTGCGGGACGGCGCGCAGTAACGGGGGTTGCAACGAGAGGGAGGAAAAGGAGGAGGAAGAGGATGAGATGGGTAGGATGGATGAAGGGTAGGTGGAAGTGGGCTTGGAGGTGGCGGCGGCGTCGACGGCGACGCCGCCGCCRGAGGTTGAGGCGGAGGTGGTGGCGTAGGAAGAGGAGAATGACGAGGAGTAGGAGGGAAGGGGGTAGCAGCGCCGGTGGGCGGAAGAAGCGAGAAGGGTGACGGAGCTTCGAGTTTGCTGGCGAGAAGAGCGGGAGAAAGAGAGAGAGAGAAAGAGAGTGATGGGTAGGGCTCGAAAGGGGCAGAGAAAGAGAGAAAGAGAGTGAGAGAGAGAGAGAGAAGGGAGAGGGAATCGAAAGATAGAGGTAGGAAGGGAAGCAGGGAAAGAGAGGGAGACAGATTCCGTGCTTGACCCGCCTGGGATCGATGCGTTCGTCTGCCAGAACGCCGAGACGCCCGCGTCCTTCCTTCTCTCTCACTCTCTCTCTTTCTCTCTCTTCCCTTTTCAACCCATCTTATTCTCTCTTTCCCCTTCCCATCTTCATCCGTCCATCCATCCACTCTCTCTTTCTCATTCTAGTTCTTTCTTTCCATCTCTCTCGTTCTTTGGAGCTTTCCCACTCTTCCATCTTCATAGTTTGCGCTTTCACTCGTGCTACCGTCGTCGCCACGCTGATGCTGCCGCTTCTACTAGCTCTTCCTCCATCTCTTCTCTTCTCTTCTCTCTTCTCTCTTCTCTCGTCCCTTTTCAAAAAGCAACGTCGTTGGCCGTCGGCGCAACGCACACGCCGTTAACCGCACTGCACAACGCATGCAATCCGCCTCCCAACCACCGCCCAACTCCGACTACGTCTCCGGTCCTACCCCATTCCCTCCCTTTCTCTCTCTCTTTCTCTCTTTCTCTTTCTCCTTCTCTCTCCTTCGTTCGTTCGTTCGTACTCTCTTTACTACCCCTTTATCCTCACCGACCCCTTTCCACCCGTTACGACATAGGGAGAAGGAAGTAAAGAGAGAAAGAGAAAGAAAGAGAGAGAGAGAGAGGGAAAACGTCCGCACGCACGTACGAACACAAGAACGCCACGTTACACGCAGACACGTCCTCTTTCTAACCGTCGACCCACCCCTTCTCTCTCTCTCTCTCTCTCTCTCTCTTTCTCTAACTTCTCTCTTCCTTTCTCCTCTTCCTCTTTCTCAACCCTACCTCTCCCTCACCCCCCATCGTTCCTCCTTCTCTTTCCATTCCTTGCTCGTCCGCTCACGCAAACCCAGGACCTACGGACCTAGGAACCGCACCCCGAATATCGAGCCACTCTCTCTCTCTCTCTCTCTCTCTCTCTTCTCTTTCTATCTTCCTCAACGTCGCCAAATGCTTTTCAGAGAAAGAGAGATAAAGAAAGAGAGAAAGATAGAAAATCTCTTCCTTTTTTCTGCCTCTTTCTACTCTTCTTTCTTTCTTGTTTTTTCTATCTTGGTAGCATGAGACACAAGCATCATTACTAGTAGTCCCGAAGGAAAGATTCTTTGGATACTTAGAATAATTGCTAAGATATTCCAAGCTTGTAATACGTAACTTTACTTTTGAATAAAACTCTATTCTTGTAAATTTTTATTCGCTCACATTATATACAGTATAGAGATGACACGTAAATACGCGTACTTATTACGTACATTATACAGTGGCATCATATAGTTAAGTTCATGTTAAAAAAATAATTCAATCTTTCAAGTTTTACTCGCGACAATTATAAATACTCTACTCACTGTAAAAAAAAAAAAAAAGAAACAATACATTTGTATCATAAATCTCTACTACCACTTTTAAACTCAACTTTTCAATCTTTTTACGTATACAGTTATATTATATAGATTTTATATCTTATGATCCGAAGAAAAAAGTTCGAGCTTTAACGCAGACACACAGTTTCCGATACTTTTCTCAAACTCTTATCGTTTTCTTCGAGACAAGAAAAACAGTGAAAGAAGATGGGAGGTGGGGTGTGAGGGAGAGAAGGAGGAGGAAATATAATAAGAAAGAAAAAGAGAACATGCAGTAAACGCCCTTCGATTTGGTCGACAGATGGCATTAACTCGTGTAACGTATCATGGCAGGATGTAAATATACAGTAAATTGCCTTTACGAGCGTTCTCCACGAGTTCGCTCTTATCCAGGCGATAAAATTTACAGCGTCTAGTCTGGCAGCAGGCTCGTGCTCTGTGAACGCGACTCCACGTTACCTCTACCTCTTTACTTCTCTTCTCTATACACACACATTTATATATATATACTTAAACACATTGTATGTACTCATGCAAGAACCTAGCCATTCTCTTACTATAGTTTTCCTTTTCTCTCTATTTCTCTCTTGCAAACATCTGAACGAACGTCGTCCGTTTCTAACACGTGTAAATACATGCACATATACATACCCTTGCATATATACACAAATATATACACCTATATAAACATACATGGATTTTAGTATACGCGTTTGGTACTATATGCGAGGTGCGTCTGATAAATTCTAGGACTACCGGAATAAAAGCAAGAGAATCACCATACCTGTGTATAATACATGTGTGTGAGTGTATACACGTATGTGTATTGGTTGAACAAAACGATGTTGCACGCGTATCTAGTAACTATACAGTAGAATTTCTTTTCCTTTTCAAAGAAACCGCTCGAAAGTCTTACGTCGTCGAGCGTAATGCCGAGTTCTGCTGTATCTTTTTCTCTCTTTCTCTCTGTCTCTTTCTCTCTCATTCTTTTTCTATGACTTAATTAAATAATCTTGTATAATTAAAACGGTTATTAAGAACGTACCCGCCCGCACTCGCGCCTGCCCAGTGATTCTACGCACGTGTAACTAAATTAGACATCGCGTCTACCACTCACCAATGTTGCTACCAACTACTCTAATTTCTCACGTTCCTGTAATTAAGTCAAAAGTCATAATCCGAACGAAAATTCTTCTTCCGGCTTTTATTCGAACTAATGTAAGAGAAAGAGAGAGAAAGAGAGAGAGAGAGAGAGAGAAAGAGAGATTTATACTACTTTCAATTCATTCGGTTTCATATGCATTGTGTTCCATTATATTTCGTACATGTATCATCTTATGTATTATGTGTATATGTATATTAGATTCTTTTTAGTATAATAACTATGCGTATGAACATGACACAGTATATTGATAAATTTAAATACGCATATAATATATATTTTTCACTTAATATTATTGTATTTATTTGTATGTAAGAATATTTTTATAATAGTATTGCATATAATCTTTATAATACTTATTGCATATTATTAATGGTAAGTATAATAATTATGTTTACAGTATAAGATACTATAATTATACGATATTGTATTAAATATTTATGTCAACTATATTTTTTTTTAATTATTTATTCTATTATTTTATTTATATATTATTATTAAATATTATATTATAATTATATAATTATTATA
>NW_015148990.1:583252-608205 GCF_001465965.1 Polistes dominula | reverse complement strand
TATATATATATATATATATATTATTATATTTATTCTATTATATTTATATTATTTAAATATTATTTTTAAATATTGTATAAATATTATTTTTAAATATTGTATGAATATTATTTTTAAATATTATATAAATATTATAAAATTGTTAAATATTTTATTAAACGATAATGTAAAATTTGTAAAATTAGAATTTAAAATATTTCTATTTTATTATTTAAAATTTATATCTCTGAATATATTTTTTGATACAAACAAATAATGTAATATAAAACAAAGTAAAGATAATATTTATCTAATACTTGTTTAAATACGTTTTTAGGAGTCAAGTGAGATTTGAAAAAGAAAGCGTCGTATTTATCGAATTCGAGAACAACAAAGAGAAAAATTGATAAACGAAGACATAAGAGAATAAAAGTAAGAAGAAAAGGAAGAATAAGAAGGCAAGCGTCGCGTTATTAGATACCCGATCTCTTCTCGAGCGTGCTCCCAAGCAAAACGCGCCGCACCAGCAGAAAATGGCGTCAGTTAAAGTTCCGGGAAGAGTCGCGAAGAAGTTCCGGCTACGTACGTCGCCGTTGCTAGTACGCCACGAAAAAATAACAGAGATACGTGCCTGACCAGGTCCCATACTATACACTTATATATTCACCTATACAATCACTCTAACATTTCTATTTATACTCACACATATGTCCTACGTTATTTCTATATACTCTTTGGTATGTATATTCATACACAGTATATATCAGTATATAATATCAACAGTGTACCCCCATTTTCATTCATATACACGTATACATATATTCATATGTTTGTATTTACTATATACACCATACACATTATACCATTTTTATGCATATCTATTTTTGTTTATACATTTTCGTTCAAAATTAATTGATTACATATATATTTATTTACCATATACACCATAAACATTATACATATACTATAATACCATCTAATAAAAGCTAAGAAAGACACTAAGAGAAACAATAGAGGGGGGATGATTATCATATATAAGCAACGAAAGGATAAACCAGGTTGCATTTGTATGATCTTAATTTGGAAGTATGTTTTGTGCAAAAGATTGTGACAAAGAGGATGAAAGACGATAATTAACCAAAAGATAATTACAACGATATCTTTGTTAAGAATTACATTGTTTAAAGTAATATGAAATAGGATGAGTATTAATTATTAATTTACAAAATTATAGATATTATTTTATTCTATTTCAATATAATTTATCAAACCTCTAATAAATATTATTAAACAATATTAAATAAATTAATTAATTAAAAAATATCTAATAAATTTTGCATACATTTTCTTGACATTCCAAATAACTTTTACAATTCTCCAAAGATTATTTGTTTCAAGAAATAACTAATACTAAATTATAGATACTATTGACAAAACTATATAATCGATGCATCGAAAATAAAATTTGAACAAATAAAAATGTTTTTAAAAATGTATAATAATTATAACAAATGATTGAATTTCTATACGAAGATTAAGAAAAATTGAATATGAGACAAATTCGCGAGCAAACTTTTTATCATTTTGTAAAATGATAAAATAATTTTTTTTCTAATAGTATGCATGTGTAAATGTTACATACGTGTAGATAGATTTGAGCATCAGTTATGTTTTTTTAGACAATACTAATACACCATACATATATATATATATGTGTGTGTGTGTGTACGTACGCGTTGGAAGGTTCTCGCATCGTACATAGTATGTATTATATAATATTTACAGACGTGGGCATGTATATAAAAAGTTTCGAACTCTAAACTCGCAAACGAAAGAGACGCCTGTCTGTTCAAAGAGTTCGTTGGTCCATGCAACTTCCGCGAATTCGTTTTTGACCTTTATACACAGAGCTACTGAATTTGAATGATTTTTTTTATCTTATTTTTATGCTATTCCGTTCTCGTAGATTCGTTAAATTTCTCCGAGGCAAAATTTCTTTTTTAGTTGATAGGAGTAAATGTGTATATCACGTATGTACACGTATATTGGTTCGTGAAAAAAAAAAGAAAAAAAGTTTCTTTATATTTTCTCTATATAGAAGAGAAAGGGGAATCATAGCATTACTTTGAATAATATTAATACGAATTCTGATAATATTTTGCGATACGTTATCAAGTTTACATATAATAAAGTAATTATATCAAAAATATTGGTCTTAATTTGTTTATTTCATCGAAAATAATTGCAACTTGAATATGAGATAAACAATTCAAACAAAGTTCTTTTCTTCGCAATGCGTTCGAAAATTTAATTACGAACATTGGAAAAAAATGCGATTCAGGCTGATACAAAAATTTTGTTATTTCTTGTATCTCTTTTCTTTTTTGATTTATTTCCTTCAAATTTGAATTACGTGACGATGATTGAAAGAAATATATTTCACGTAGAATAAAACTGTTCATTTTACTTTTCTCTAACTCGAATTGTTCGATGAATCATGAAAACGAATTTCTTTTATCTCAACATTCGATTATCACCCAACGAAAGGCTAGTTCTATCTTACACGTTTTCAGATTCTTTTCAATTCGTCCACTTTCAACTTCTGTTTTCTTTCCTATTTTTTTTTTTTTTTTTTTTTTTTACAAGTCAAATTTCAAAACTCTATTTCTTATATTTAAAATATTACTTAAATAAAATTCAAAAACTTCGTCACGATCGATTAATTCGTTTTCAAAGTATACTTTCAATACAATCAGTCTGTCTAATCTCGAACGTGAATTATACTTGACATACATTTTNCTCAACATTCGATTATCACCCAACGAAAGGCTAGTTCTATCTTACACGTTTTCAGATTCTTTTCAATTCGTCCACTTTCAACTTCTGTTTTCTTTTTTTTTTTTTTTTTTTTTTTTTTGATATACAAGTCAAATTCAAAAACGCAATTTCTTATATTTCCAATATTACTTGAATAAAATTCTAATACTTCGTCACGATCGATTAATTCGTTTTCAAAGTATACTTTCAATACAATCAGTCTGTCTAATCTCGAACGTGAATTATACTTGACATACATTTTCCTTTTTTTTTTTTTTTTACTTTTTTGTTTAAATTTTATTTCACTTTATATAAAATGCGTATAAATGATAAAAGTGTGTCAAGTATAATATAATTATTACAATCTATAGTTATACATGTTGATCGATGATAAAAAAATGATTAAAAATTATTTCTTAATAATAACGAACAAACAAAACATAAAAAAAAAATATATAAAAAAAAGAACATAAAGAATTCTTACATTACAAGATTAATTTACATTAGCTTATGATGTTTATCTTTACCGATTAATATAATAAAGTATAGATAATACGAAAGATTAGTATAAACCTATAAGAAATATTTATAATCGTTAATTCGAAAAAAGAAAACAAAAATCCATGAAAAAAAAAAAATACAATAAAATCAGAAAAAATATTAATACTTTGGGGATATGGAAACTGGCTTCCATTTTCTTATCTTTTATTTTTATTTTCATTCTTTCTCTCTCTCTCTCTCTCTCTATCTCTCGCTATTTCTTACACATTTGTACATATACGCACAAACAACACACACAGATAAATACGAGTTTCTATCCTCTTCCAATTTTGATCGTATGGGAATAGTAAAGTAGGTAGCAAGAAGGTTATAGGAGCAACGTCGTTTGAGTTCACGCAAAACAGCTGCATTTTCAAGAAGATACTCTCGTTCCATCCTACCTATACGAGCCAAAATGTCTCCCTCTCTTTTTCTATTTTTCTTTCTTTTTCCCTCTTTCTCAATCGTGTTATCTCATCTTCTTTTTATTCTTTCTATTTCTTCTTCTTTAAGTAAATCGTCGTATTGCAGTAAGGGAGAGTTCTCAAGCAGAGACGCAACGGCGCGTCTGCGGCGCCAGAAAGACGCACACCTTACACATAAGTCCTTTTTTAAATCTCTTATTCGAATTCTACGCTCGGATTACTTTTGGCTGTAAACTCGATGATTCCATGTTCCAAATTTTTTAGAAAAGAGGGCGAGAAAAAAAGAGAGAGAGAGAGAGAAAAGAGAATCCTTGTTTTACAAATTAATCTTAAAATTAAGGTTAACTCGAAATTTATGACTCCATTATGAATTAATAAGATTTTGTCTTAAAACATAAAACCCCCAAAAAGAACACAAAGATACACGAATATAAAATTAATATTTAATTATTTGATTTCCTCGTTGTATTTTAAATTATTTAAACATGTGACACGTAACATGTAACATCGATGGTTTTCGCGTTAAACTATCTATTAAGGTCGTGTTTACAATCTGTGGTACAAATCAATAAATTGTTTGAATCAATAATAATATTACGTATAATGATTAATTTTATTAAACCAAAAGGAAATACACATGGTCCGAATAAAAAGACAACTAAAAACGTCTAGGCACAGAACCATTAAAATTTTATCTAATTAACAAAAAAGTAATAACACACCGACGAATCAAATAACGTAAACAAATTCTTTCAGATAAAGATCGCTTTATATGAGACTGTAACATTTAAGACACCTTTTATATCCTTGAATAATTTAAAAAATTTAATTTCTACACACACACATACGTACAGTGTTATATCTATTACCAATCCAATCAAGTATCCGATTCTTATTAACAAAAATAAAAAATAAAGAGGTGTATCGATTCGGTCGATGTGTTCTCATCAATGAAACTAGTAGAAAAAAATAAGATAAAGAAAAAAAATACAGAAATATGGCGGAACGATTCGTGCCAAAGTATACTATATCTCTCTCTCTCTTTCTATTTCTATCTTTTTCAAGGATATGATGACGGTAGCAGCAGCAATAGCAGTAGCAGCAGCAGTAGCAGTAGCAGTAATAGCAGCAGTAGCAGCAGGAGCGGCAATAAGGGGAGCAGCCAAAGGAATAATTCTTCGTGTTTCCGAAGAACGCGTTTCGAATTACCGAACGGATTGCGTTGCATTCTGTCCGTCGCGCTTGGCTAGCACCGAGCAAATCTAATTCCTTTCGGACTCTACTCTGCCGATCTCTTCCGATCCTTAGCTTTTTCTTTTTATTCTCTTTCTTTCTTTATTTCTTTCTATCTATCTATCTATCTATCTATCTATCTATCTATCTATCTATCTATCTATTTATCTATCTATCTATCTATCTATCTATCTATCTATCTATCTATCTATCTATCTATTTATCTATCTATCTATCTATCTATCTATCTATCTCTTTCTTTCTTTCTTTTTATCAGCACCTCGAGTTCCACCATTTTTCCTCCCTTTCCTCAAGTTGCCTGAAAGTCTTCTGCTACTACTACTACACCCACCCAATGTTCTTCCATTCTCTTTCTCTTTTTTTTTCTCTTTTATGCTTCAATTCCCGAGGGTGAAGACGTCGAATCCGCGGACCGATCGGTCCCTCCCAACCCCACCCCCACTTTTCACCCTCTTCTTTCTCTCTTACCGTTTTAACGCTGCAACGTGCTTCTTTCTTCTCCCGGGAAATCCACCTCAACTCGAATGCACGATATTATCTCGATCTCATAGAATCTCTTACGAGATCGGTAGGTCCAAAGTCTACAGCTAGAGTCTTCGTCTCGGTACTCCCTATCGTCACGGGAGTCATTAAAAAGGATGCGAATCTTTCTCTTCTTGTCTCTATCTATCTATCTATCTTTCTTTCTTTCTTTCTTTCTTTTTTTCTTTTACCAATGAGAGAACGGTAATAAAATTCGATCGAACACGAGGATTCGTAAAATTGCCGTAGTTCTCTTTCCAATCGTGATTTACGTTCTTACCATTTTTCCAACTTCAAATTAAATCCTTGTTCCTATGATATATTTTTATATGATTTATTCACCAATCGTATGATTATTATAGATCATATAAAACCTTACTCCAACGACAAAATTTTATTTAATTATTTATCGGTTAATGAAAAAAATATTATTTTACAAAAAAAAACGTGAAAATTGGTGATAAGCAAATTTGATTAAGTAATAAGAGTCATTATTTTTATGAACAAATATCGTATAAGTTCTAATATAATACTAAATTATACCACACATTATTAATCATGCCAGTATAACATTATCAAAGTATCATTAATAAAAACTCAACAACAACGTATTATTCATCACAATATATAAATAAACGATACTATAATAGAAAATTTTAAAAAACATGGTAACATTATTACACGAACTGAAAAAGCACACATACATACATRCATATATATGTATAAAATGAACGCTCGAACGCACTTTAGCAATTCTATTTGATTATAATTTGCTACGCGACGTTCGGTAAGGTCGAGTAGAATTTCTCTCGATAGACTCATCGTTACTACTACTACTACTACTACTACTACTACTACTACTACTACTACTACTATTAAGTGCTTGATAGTATTAGTAGTATAAGGTATGGTATGTAGGTATGTGGTAAAGGTAGGTACACATATACACATAGTAAATAGTAGTAGGTAGGATATTAACGAGAGAAGGGGTCAGGTTGGCCTGGGCCTTTGCAGTCCTTCGAGCCACTTCGTTAGATCCAAGATCGCCTTTGAACCGGAGAGTTCGTGTGCGTTAAGCTTCGTGAGAGATCGGTAGGAACGCTAAGATCGGAACCGGTACGCTTCTAAAGGGTCCGTAGTCCGTACCTTCAGGTTAGCTTCCACTGAAGTACCTTCTACCTACAATCTACGAGCTTTCCTTCTCCAACCTCTTTCCCTTACCCGTCTCTCTCCACCCACCTCAACACTCTCCTCCTATCCTCCTTTTACCCTCTTTCCTTTTTCCTCTACATTCCCATTTATAAGAGGAAACTTGTCGATAACAGTCGAAGCATTTTTTATACCAAATGAAAGAGAACTTTTTCCTAAAGTTGGCGTCTTCCTTTTTTCTTTAACTTCTTCGTTTTTTCGAATCGTTAATGCATGCATCATAATTTTATTTATTCACCCTTTAGTACTGCATTATTATTCATAGAACATATTTATTCAATATGGAACCATACGAGAATATTTTATATTTTCAATCAAAATTTATATTAACTTCCACATTCACTCGTTAATATAATATATTATATTGAAATTCAATATTATTTCTGTGTTCATCATAGTTAATATAATATTCTCTATAATAAAATGTGGTGATTACAAAACGAAATATTTTTGTTGACTCGTTTCTTTATTTTAATCTTGTCTAATCTAAATCTTTACGAAGGTTGTTTCAATGAAACTCGTTAATGCATTTACCTTGATCTTGTGGATACTTATAGATAGGAAAGGAAACCCTTTAATACATTACCAAAGTTCATAGGAATATACCGTTGAGAAAATATGGCGATTACGTAACGAAACACACGAAGATACCGGTGGCAAGCAGTTAGATCGTCTATCGAATTAGCCGAAAGAAGGAGTTTACCCTAGACTTTATTACCTTCGTGAACCTTCGGAGATATCTACTTGCTGTGTACTATAGTAAAGTGATCACTACTACTACTACTACTACTATCTTTTTCTCTTTCCTTCTCTTTTTCATTTTCAATGTATACATATGAACATATATATATGTATGCATATGTACTTACTTAGGGAGAAGTCTTGCGGATCGCATCGAAAAACAGGTTTCGAGTACCGATCGGGAAACGTCCGAAGTGATCACCGTTTAAAAACACCCTAACGCGCGTACTCGCCGATTAAGAGATTGCCTCGAATTAGCTTGAACGTCAGAGCATCGGGTTTAATATTAATTAAAGTCTAATTAATTGCATCTAATCGATTCGTCCTTAGTAATTCTTCCATTACGCACTTTAAATTGTGTAAGCATTATTCTTACTATACTTGCATGTGTATTTCTTATTTTCTTTCTATATCGTATAAAGTTCTGTTAATCAAACAAATCATATCTAAATCAAACTTATAGAATATATAATAAGGTTTAATAAAACATATACTGATAAAATTCTAATAGAAATATATTAATTAATATATGAACAAAATATATTACTAATAAATGGTATCATGATAACTGTTAAAAATTATTTTGCATATTTTAAATATTAAATCTTTGTACGAAAATAATATTTAATGAAAATTATTAAATTATATTTAATATAATAATTATAATTGTTTGTATATATAAATATAAATAAATATATATATATATATAAATATAAATAAATATATATATATATATATATNATATATAAATATATTTTTATTGCAACGTAGAATAGAAAGCTATTAATAAAAAATTAAAATAATACAAAGCATATAAAATATTTGTATCTTAATTAAGATAATACACCGAATTCAAAAATCACAACAAAAAAAACGATTATAATTACAATTATGTAATTACAAATATGTTATTACAATAATAAAATAATCAATTAGAAAATAAATAAATACAATACATAATTATTATCAATCATAATTATCATTCAAATAAATTTTTTTTTAACTTAACAAATGACAGCTCGTTTTTTTTTTTTCTTTCTTTCTCAATACTTACAATACTTACATAATAAATATTAATACACTCACATGTACAATACATAGAAACAAATGTTTATCAAAAAGAAAGAATGAAAGAAAGTTCTAGAATTGTCAGGAAAAAAATGTTAAACGTATGTTTATCAACTCTTATCAACTAAAATAAGTTCTCTAAGGACAGATAAAAAAAAAGGAAAAGAGAGAAAAAGATAAATATATATAAATGAACAAAGAGAGTAGATAGTAGACAGAATATAACAGGGATAACTAAGCACGAAGGAAAAGAGAGATAGAAAGGAAGGAAGGAAGGAAGGAAGGTTGGTAGGAAGGAAGGAATGAAGGAAAGGGAAGAGGAAGAGAAGCTGAATTTAACCATCGTTCCGTAATATTCTGCGACACCGAGCGGGGATAGATGAGAAAGGGTGTGGACCATGGCGGCGTTGACAAAAAAATTGAAACTATTTGATCGTGAACCACCTCCTACTATCACTCCCTCTCTCTCTCTCTCTCATACAAACACACACACACACACATATAATCACACATATGTAGGAAGATAGAGAGTGACGAAGAGGTGACTGTTGCAATCGTGATAGGAAGAGGAGAGTTAGTTGAAAGAGGAAAAAGGGGTTGAATGAGTGAGTTAGAGAGAGAGAGAGAGAGAGAGAGAGATAAATGGATAGAGACTGTTAAAGTTAGAAAGAGAGAGAGAGGGCTATGGGCCAGGCTATTCTACCGGTGGTCGAGCGACTGTGCACACGCCTAAAAGGGTTTTCGTTAGATTTCATTTCACACCCAATTACCTGGTATACACAGAGAAAGCAGTGAAAGAGTGAGAGTGAAAGAGATAGAAAGAGAGAGAGAGAGAGAGAGAAGTACGGACCAGTGGCAACGAAAGGTGTAGGAGCCCAACGCTCTGTAAAAATACACAAAATGTAAGAGCGAACACGTAGGACATCGTTAACGAACTTTACTTTTAGAACAACGAGCAACGTTAAAATTTCTTTTAATTTTTTTTTTCTCCTCCCCCTTTTTGTTTTTTTTTTATTTCTTTCATTCATTCAATCATACATACATACATACATATTATACATTCATTCAGTCATTCATTATTTCTTTATTTCTTTCTTTCTTTCTTCATTTAATCTCGATCTATGTTTAATAACGAAAGCTAAACCACGCGAGTTCTTGTCTCATTCGTTGTCGTTAATTTTCTTTATTCTCCCTATACCTTCGTACGTTTTCTTTGCGTTAATTAAGCTGTGTAAATTGGAGGAAGAAGAAGAAGAAGAAGAAGAAGAAGAAGAAGTAGTAGTAGTAGTAGTAGTAGTAGTAGTAGTAATAGTAGTAACGCGTTGAAATTAAACGAAAAGAGAAGAAATGGGTAAGTGAGAGAGAAGAAAGATCGTTTTTAGAATAGTAGAGACCACGTATAAGGGACGTATTTTAGGTTTTATGATCATTCCTACTTTTCGAACGAGTTACGATTTATTTATTCTTTTGAGAAGACAAATTTGGACGAACAGATGAATTAAATGTAACAAAAATGAAATGAAATAAGATGGTAAATAAGAATAAAAAAAAAAAAAAAGAAAACAATAGAAAAGAAAATATTTGATCAATTAATAATCACGTAATTAATGAATATATTTTTGTTAACGATTATTTTGAATAATACTTCTAAGTCTTTGTATAGAGTAAGTAATTAAACAAAATGACAATTTGAAGTAATATTTAAAATTGTAATCTTTGTATATAATATATAATATAAATTTGTTATATTAATTGTGTCATTAATTATTATTAATTGGTATTAGGAACTTGAGAGTTCATTGCGTATTAATTTTGTATAATTTATAATTTTTTTCATTTATCTTTATCTATCTTTATGTATCTATCGTATAAAAAACAAAATTAGGTATACTTTGTTGAATACAATTTTTAAATATTTTTTAAAAAAATTATTCTATTAAATATTAAGAGAAACACTTTGAATAATATTTTCTGAAATTTTGTGTCAAAACTCGAGCTACAATTTGATGACAATGAAACGATAAATAAATAAATAATAAAAAAAGAAAAAATAAACAAAAGTGTAAGGAAACAGACAAGTAAGTTCGTTCGAAGGATCAGCGAAGCGAATACGGATGAGTTGAAATAAGAAAAAAGAAAAACAAAAAAAAATAAAAAAGGATAAGACGATGACGCACGAGATCTATGTCATTGGCCGTGCTGTTGCCATGAAATTTCTTTTCGTTCGTTATCGCAAGAAATTCTCGTAACCAATCGGTGTCGGTCCGGGGTTTATACGTCCATGAAGCCGAAACCTTTTTATCCAACCATCTCGACAACGCTGAGACATCATCGGCTAAGCAAAGATTTCGAGGCCAACCTTCTCCTTGTCGTCTTCCTCTTTTCATACTTTTTCCTTTTTTTATTCTTTATTTTTCTCTTAGTTTCTTCCTGAGATCATTGACCGGAAATTTGTACAAGTGAACGGGTTGAAAAGTTCTGAGACCAATTAAAACAATCATTCATCAAACAAATTCATTTTTATTCGTGCAAATTTTGGTTTACAATTTTGGTATTGTACTGTATTGTATTGTATATTATAATTTTGTATTGTAATTTATATTGTATTGTATATATGTATTATATTTATATTCTATTCATATATATATAATTATTATTATACAATTTTAATATTATGTTATTTTATTATTATATTATTTTAATTATATTATTATTATATAATTGTATACATATTACATTATTTTAATTATTATTATTATTATTATTGTTATTATATTATTATAGATATATTTTATTATTTATCGCGAAATAATTTAACATAATTTTCTATACCTTGATCTTATATTAAATGGAATTATTTTTATTTACGAAAAAATAAATATGTTATATATATAAAAGTGTAATAAATATTTGTAAATGATTACAAAGAGATAATGATTGTTTAATGAGAATATCATAAATAAATACCTTGTGGTCGACTCACTATGAAAATCCGGAGAATCGATATAGACTATAAATATACTAGTAATCTCATTCCCTCTCTCTATCTCTCTCTCTCTCTCTCTCTCTCTCTCTCTTTTAAATTCGATAGAATAGATATATATATACAGCTATCCACTCATTGTGATTCTGGACATATTAATTGATTTAAGTATACTATATATATATATATATATATACAAATGTATATGAACCATGCTAGCTAGTTTTATCCACTGGAAAATGTCGAATTAACGTTTAAAAATCGTTTCATTATTACTAACCAAGCCATATTAACACCGATTGATTACTATTATTATAATTATTATTATTATTATCATCATTATGATTATTACGACGATTATTATTATTAATATTATTATTATTATTATTATTATTATTATCGTCATCATAATCATTATCGGTGGAAATCGAACGGAGATAGACCGATGATATCAAATTTCGGATCGATTAAATTTTCCATTGAAAGGACGACGATTATAATTATTGTCGTTTATTAGCTAATATTCGGTATAATGGAATATACGAATTACATTTATACGTACTTACTATAGATATTGTGAACACACGCATATGATGTTTCGTATCGGTAAACAATTTACACGTGTAAGCACCGAAAAAAATTGTTATTAAAATATCTGTGAACTGATATATAAAAAACAAAAAACAAAAAATGTTTCGTAAAAAGCACACTTTTAACGTCAGTATATAAATTAGTTATTTTTTTTTTTTAATAATGTCAATAATTTTAACTACCTCGAAGTTTCTTTAAAATTAAATATTACACAATATTTATGATTAATTTTTGTAAACATATTAATTTACGTAGTAACAATATTAAGTTGTTAACCGGGGAATTTCCTTTTTAATTACGTAGATTTTTTTATTATTTATTTATTATTTTTTATATATTTATTTATTTATTATTAATTATGAATGAAAATAAATGAAAAGACTATGAAATATATATTTTTACGTTTATTTATATATATATATATGAAGTACAAAGGTTTGTACCTTTAGCTTTAACCCTTTGTGTGCTATGGACGCATATATGCGTTTGGTAAAAATTACTAGCTTAGTCGTTCGACGCATATACTTATTTGTTAATATTAATGTAAAATAATGTAATATTTATATTAATTAAATTAAATTGAATTTTGAAAGAAAAACTTTTATTATTAAATATAATTTATTATTCAAATCTGATTAATAGTTAATTATTCCGTTTCTAGCAAACATTTTAAATAAAAGTATTCAGCATTCAAAAGTAACAATACGTTTGACGTATTTATACGTCCAACCCAGTTAACAGGTTAAATTATATATCGGTATAATTAATTACATATATTTAATCACTGTGATTGATTGTTAAATGATACAAATAATATTATAAGAATATGAACAAATATCAATTTACTTGTATGATACACACGTACACGGATCGAATTTAAGAAAAAAAAAAAAAGTAAAAGAATGATTTCAATTACTCAAAGAAAATAAAAAAAAATAAAAAAGAATAGATTTATTTCTCAGTATGTACGTGGAACGTAAGATAGGAGATTAAACGAATAAAAGAGAAAAATAGGGAAATAAAAAGAAAAGAAAAAAAAAGAAAAAGAGTTAGGTAGACTAGGATAGGTAGATAGATAGATAGACTTTGCTTTGAAGTTTTCAACGTGAATTCGATCGTCGAAAGAACGAGAGATCTTGTGTTCTTTATCGTTTTCCATCGCTATTACCTTATTGCCGTAGTTGGTAATAAACTTGAAACTCGAATCGATCAGCAAACGAAACAAAGAAAGAGAAAGAGAAGAGAAATAGAGAATTAGAAAGAGACAAGAGGGATGATAAAAAAGAGATAAAAAAAAAACAAAAACAAAAAAAAAGAGAGAGAAAAAGAAAGAAAATAAATAAAATAAAAAAGAACAAAATAGAGATAGAAATAATAATATTGTCTCTATCTGTTGTTCGTTTTATCTGGTTTCTCGGTTAGCAGCATCTTTCGGTGGCACGAAGAACAACTGTGCACCTGTGCCTTTAGTCCTTTACCTTTACCGCGAAGGGAGTAAATCGGCCGATGAGTCCACTCTATTTCTCTATCTCTTTCTCTCTTCTCTCATTCTCCTTCTTTTTATCTATCTTTCTTTGTCACACTTTTTCTTTTTCTCTCTGTTGAGAGTGATTGCACTCGTCGTAACAACGGAAATAAAACCACCACCTTCATCACCAACAGCAGAAGTAGCAGAAGCAGTAGCAACAGTAGCAGCAGAAGCAAAAGCAGAAACAAAAGTAACATTTTCTCTTCTTGAGGGGATGTAAGATGAACGATGAGGAGGAGGAGGAGGAGGAGGAGGAGGAAGAGGAGAAGGGGGAGGAATATTACGATATCTGCGTTAGGCGTGGAAGCGTGCGACGACGAGGTCTAGCATGCGATTCGATAATATCCACGCTCGATTCAATTCGATTCTCTTCTACCGTGAAGGATTATTAGAAGTGAAATAGAAAAAGAGTGAGAAAGAGAGAGAGAGAGAGAGAGAGTGAAAGATAAAGAAGAAAAAGTGATTCTGTTGAGAAAACTACTAACGTTGGAAGATCAGACATTGGCGTCTTCAAATGGTCAATAATGTTAAACTTGAAAATTAATTATTTTTTTGTTTCTTTTTTCATATATTATTATTATTGATTTTATATATTATAAATGATACGTTTATTGTGTTATATCTATTTAAAAAAAAATCGAAAATAGGTGTCCTCAAACGATTAACCTATTAACTGGGAAATTCCCTTTTTAATTATGCAGATCTTTTTAGTATTTATTTTTTATTTTTGATATATTACTTTATTATTTTTTATATATCTATTTATTTATTATTTTTTATATATCTATTTATTATTATTTATGTTTAAAATAAATGAAAAGGCTATGAAAAATATCCCTAGTAGCACAAAATATACAAAGACATTTAATCTCTTTTTAATATTAAATACACATGTATTTAATATTTTTCAATATTTTATGTATTTTATGCTACTAGGAATATATTTTTATATAAATTAAAGATATAAAAACATTATTTAATATAAATATTTTTTCGTTTATTTATATATAAAGTACAAAGGTTTGTACCTTTAGCTAATGCAATATGTTATTGTAATACATTATAAATTATAAATTATATATTTAGATAGATCTACCAACTATCGAAAATTGTAACAATTTATAATTTATATCAAAAATATAGTTAATAACAAATCATATTAAAACAATAATCATTACCCTATTTATTATATTCATAACACATTCGTATTATTTCTAAGTTTTCTTTTATTCAATCAAATAAAATATTTCATACAATTCGAAAAAAAAAAAAAAACATTGTACTTACGTTTACACGTAAAAACTGTTCTATACGACATTTTAGAATAAATATAAACACCATAGAGAGAGAGAGAGAGAGAGAGAGAGAGAAAGAAAAAAAAAGTTGACCAAACGCGTAGAAACAAAACGATTAAAGGTAGAAAATCCTTTCGAAATGGTGGATGGGATTGTTGTACATACAAAGGTACGTGTACTCTACGTACCTATTCCAATGTAAACCCCAAGAGAAATTTACGAAAGTGCTCTCTCCTCTACTCGACTTGTAGAAATGCTGCCTGTTGTAACCTGGCGGGAACGAACGAATGTGTTGCGCGCACGAGCTTGGGCGCATCTTGTTCGACGCCTATGTGCGCGCGAGTCCTTACACCCTCGGGGGAAATGACAAAAGAGAAGTCGAAGACAAGAAGACGGTGATTGCCAAAGTACATTTCTACGTAGCGTAGACGACGCTTGACAAAGGTCAGCCGCTCTACCATACGACGACCACCTTCATCGAGACTACTTTGCAGTTTGCGCATCGTGTGTGTCCGTACAAAGTACGTAACTACTACTCTCCCTCCCCCCTCACCCTCTACTCTTCCCCAACCCCTCATATTTTTTCTCTCTCTTTATTCATCTCACATATATTTAAAGAAATCAATCGTATTCCTTTAACCTTTTCCATTTCTTTTCACTCTGACATTATTCATTTTATTTTCTACATTGATTTGTACTTTATCATCATTATCATCATCTTCATCGTTGTGTTATTATTATTATTATTTATATTTATATTTCAATTTATTACATTTTATTTTTATTTGATATAATTGCAAAATTTATATGCAATAAGAACCGTTTATGTTGAAAGTGTTGTAAGACCATTTACAACACGTACATATATATATATATATATATATATATATAATTAAATTATATATTTATAAGTTAATAAAAATATTGCTAGAATTAACATAATTTATATTCTTTAATCAACTAATATGTAAACCTTAAATTTTTTCAAAGCACCGAAAAAATGGATCTATACATGTATGTAAAAATATTGTTAATACGAATTTGTGTATATTTTTATTATATTTATATTATCATTTTAAAAATGATTACTTTCTCAAAAATATTAGTACATTTTTATGTACATATTTTTTTTTGTAAATGTGTGTAGTATAAGTTGGTGGATGGTATGTACATATTGGAGATAAGTATAAGACACGTTGGTAGAAGTATCACTCGACTTAACCCAAGAGAGAAGCATATGTGGCCCAGTGGATCGTATTACTACTATTCTATGGGATCGTAACGTCGTAACGTTACGCCGCGAACGTCCGTCTTGTAGCAACAGATGCTGCGAGCATGCATAAGCGCGAGTTCTCTCACCTATACACTTACATCGAGCTTATATCACCTTTACATCTATCTATATGTATGAATATAGACATACACACATACACACATATAGTATATATATAATATAATATATAAATATCTATATATGTGTTGGTTTACATACGCTGGTGAGTCCTTTCCTATTGCCTGAGGAAAGGAAGAACCGATCGTATATGTGTGTGTAAATGTCTATGTGTATATGAATGTGTGTACGCCCTTCCTACGATGGGCTTGTACCTTCGGCTACCGGTGTTGTTAGCAGGGCCGGATAGCCGGTCGTTATCGAGAACACAGCTGTTGGATTTCTCCCTACGAACTTGCTTCTGTCTTACTATCTTTGTTACTTTCCATTTATGTATTTATATATGTATAACATAATATATATTTATGTAATATTATATATATATATTTAATGTTATAATTTTACTATATATATAGTAATAAGAACATATGTACATGTAGGTATTGAAATTTTTACTTATGTATGTGCGCATATGTAAGAACATGTTAGGTGTTTATATATAAATATATGTAGGTACGTATTTACATAGTTTTAAAATTGTAGGAAATGTGTATACATTATTTGTGTAGGTGGTTATCTAGAATTAAATTTATATATCTATTAGTAATAATACGTATATATTTATGTAAGTTAATATATTTAAAAAAAACAATTATTATAAATGTTATTATTAATTTGTATTACGATCGAATATAAATTAACTTAACGATAATTATAATTATATTGTAAGCATCAGATATATATATATATATATATATATATATATATATATATACATGTTCTAATTAAAAAATTTATAATCCATATGTGTGTGTTCGATTATATTTTTTAAATATTTAAATTATATAATATATATTATATATAATAATAATATAAAATTTTATTAAAATATATATTTCTTGTAGATAACAATTATTATATTATTATTATTATTATTATATTATTAGGTGGTTCGGAAAGTTGTTTCGTTTATCTTTTGTAAAAATGAAGATAATTTTTGCTTCGAGGTTAAACCTAAACCTTTCAAGTGGTCATAAATAGTTGAATTTGATAAATTTAACTTCGCATCGATCTCATGTGTTACTATTTGTCGGTTTGCATCAACTAATGCCATTATTGCGTCAGCAAAAAACGAAACGACTTTCCGAACCACCTAATAATATTATCCTTATATTTTTATTTTTAAAAGTTTCCAAATACAGATATACAAATATGGTATTCGAATATTTTTCGTTTTGGCACCAAAAAAAAAAGGGAAATTGATTGAAAGTAGATAATATTATCTTGTTTTGATTTTTCAAAGATCTTTTCATCTTACTTTCTCTCTCTCTTTCGTGCAACTTCTTTTTTTTTTTTGTTGAAAAAGTTCGTTTTCTTAGAAAAAGAAAAAGAATTCGAGATAAAGGAAATCCAGTATAAACGGTCTCTTATATACGATACTAAATCACAATGGAATCTCTCTCTCTCTCTCTCTCTCTCTCTCTTTCTCTCTTTCTCTCTTTCTCTACCGTTGCACATAATATATCAACTTTATTACCCTCTCGCTCTCTATTACACCCACGATTAATACTTTTATCACACTTTCCCTGACTCTTAACACTTTCACGGTCGAGTGTATTTAATATAATAAAAAGAAAAAAAAGAAATAAATAGGAAAAAAAAATAAATACGAAAGAAAATTACTTTCGTTATCCGTTAACACGTTTTATATTTAATAACACGGATCATTCTTAAAATAAATGATTTGTAAAATAAATTAAAATATATAACAAAATTATTTGATGTATTCCATGTGACAAATATTATTATTTTAATATTTATATTTAGAAAATTTCATTACTTGTTCGTTACCAAAATCAAGTAAATTTTTATCGAAATAACTTTAATCACTTTTTCATGATTAAAAATGTTTTATTTCTCCTTCTTTCGAAGAACTTCTACTCAAAGAACAATATTAAACAGTTTTATAATCATTCTTACGAATAATAAATAATAATTGAAAAATATTATTCATTTTTCTTTTTCAAAGATTAAAAATCTCTATTTTGTTTCTAATATAAATTGATAGAGAGAGAATCAAAAAAAAAAAAAAAACAAACAAACAAAACAAAAAATCAATTTTACAAAAGCGTAAAAGTTAAAATTGATAAAAAAAAAACAAAAATTCACGGGTCAATAGAAGTTTTCTAACGGGTCGTAGAATAAAACTGTAGAATATAAGGTTCGGGCATCATTGAACTAGACAACAATCTTTTCCAATCGTTTCATATGAGTTTTTACGTTTTCGCAAACGTGTCAAAGCAACGGAATAAGAACGAAGTGAATGAAAGATGATCGTTGTTCGTTCCTCGAAACGTTCCAATTTCGCGAGCTTTTTATTCTTCGTACTGCAACCCAGCTCCCCCTCTCCCTCTCCTTCCACATTGCAAACTTTCTCTCTCTTTTTTCTGCTACTTTTTCGATTTATCTATCTTTTTTCTCTTTTCCTACCATCGTTCTAGTGGCATCGATTTTATCGTTCATTTCGGTTCTGTTTGTATGCACATCAATTATGGAAACTTCAGTCAACCAACTGCCGATCGCAAAGGACCTATTCCTGAACGTTTGCACTAACAGGAGTACGAATGTAAATGTAAATGTATATCTGTGCGTGTACCTGCGTGTATATGTAAGAGAGAGAGAGAGAGAGAGAGAGAAAGAGGAAAACGGATTTTACGATAGACATCTTCGCGAAATAGAAGATCCGATCGAGATATTAACTTAGAAGGATTAATTTGACAGTACGATTCAATAAATAGGAACGATAATGTAGTTATAAAGCAACGTTCAGATCAGCTTTCTACCAATTATCTCAATGAACCTCTTTAAAACCTATTTACATTGATCTAATCTAATATTTGTAGAAAAATATTTATAAATTTATCATTAATTTTAATAATATCAAAATGTTTATTTTATTTCATATATATATATGACTTACGATTAGATTGATATAGACAAAAATTAAAGGATTTTTAATATTACTATGTTGAAATATTTTTTATTGATTTATTTGTGCACATATTTTTAATTTTTTTATAATATACATATAGAATAATTTTTAAATAGTATCAGACACGAATATTATTCAACATTCGTGTTAGATTTAGAAGAAAAAATAATAATATTCGAATTTTTGTTTCTTACGAGAAAGCTAATAATTAATTATTTAAAAGCTAATTATTTAAAAATAATAATTATTTAAATTTATTTAAATTAAATTAATTAAATTATTATATTAAATTTATTTATATTAATTTACACTTATGTACATATATATTTTTGAATTTAAAAAATTTCGTTATTTCTTTTATGTGGTAAATTAAAATGAAGATATATACGATGAACATATACACGTACATATATACATCTATATATGTATATATAAACGTGGTAAAGAGTATTGTATATGTGACGAACATATACACGTGTATATGTAAATATATAAATATAATATTAGTATCCGTTGTTTAATACATGTTATTTCTTTTTTCTTCTCTATATAATAATAATTGAATAATTTTATCGTAATATTTTATATATAATAAATAAGAAAGTTAAAATAAATAATAATAACTTTAAAATACACATTTCTTCGGTTAAACTGAAAATTTATAAACATAAACAAAAAAACAAATCTCAACATAATTTTCATAGAACAATTTTGTAAGAGTAAATAATAAGAGTAATAAGAATGGATAGTAAGAGAGAGAGAGAGAGAGAGAGAGAGAGAGATAATATAACGAACGGTGAAGGTTTCTGGGAAAATCGGAGGAACCCTTTTACTATAGTTGGCATTATTTCTGAAAACGTCGTGCCTATGTAATGAGCATGTACGAAAAGAACAAGTGAGAGAGAAAGAGAGAGAGAGAGAGAGAGAGAAATAGAACAATAAAAAGAACACTTGAACGTAAGCATGCCATGGCACGTAAAGTTAATGCAGCCGCGTTATCCTTCCGTTGGTTGGTTGGTTGGTTGGTTGGTTCGTCCAGCTCTCCTCTTCCACGTCCTCGGGTTCCACAATAAGGAAGCAGTGGCGCGGGTCGACCTTCGAAGATTGCTCGAGCTCGCCTACCGGCGTGCATGATAATTATTATCGCGCGAGCGCCAAGAGATTGCACCGTCGATGCAACTTTTCTTACCTAGAACGATACACCGGTGTCTTTATGGATATACTAATATTATATTTATATATTTACATATACACGTGTTTATGTTCGTTACACATACAATACTCTTTTTAGAGTTACCACACTTACATATGCATATATGTGTATACATACATATTATGTGTTCATCGTATATACATACCTATTTTTTAATTTGCCACATTTGTATGTATAAATATGAGAATGATTTTTTTTTTGTACGCATCGAATTATTTACATATATACATATATATTTTTTTTCTACTTATCTAACATATATTTATATATGTAAATGTACATGTGTGTGAGTATGTTGATTTTCTTTTCTTAATATGCATATACATTATGTGTTAAGATATAAGGTTATGTATATGAATATATGTGTTTATATATATACGGAATAATTTACATATATACATGTATGTGTTCATCGTATATACTTTTTATTTTTTTAGCCTACCACGTTTATATATGCAGATATGTTTGGGTATGCTGATTTTCTTTCCTTGAGAGGCATATAAAAATTATATGATTAAAAGATTTATGGAAGTGTATTTTTATGAATGTTTGTCTATATGCGTTTGTATGTATGGAATAATTTACATATATACTTGTATATGTTCATCGTGTATACCTTTTTTTTAATCTGCCACATTTGTATCTATTAATATGTGTGTTTATATGTATGGAATAAAATTCAAAAGTAAAATGACAATCATTGATGTAATGATTGAAAACAGGTCACGTGAATTATTATAACAATGAATCATTATTTACGTATGAATTACGTCATTTTTGTCATATATATTATCATATTTCATAGAATTGTATTAAATCTTTTTTCTTTTTTTAAATTCAATAAAAAATATCATAGAAATATTTTTAAATAATTATCATCGAATTAAAATTAACGAAGGAGTAAACTGTGCCTCTAAAATATTTGTTTATTAATAAATTTAAAAACACGCATATTTTTGTCAATTTATTTAATCTCTTTGGAAAATATTTAGAAATACGCATTACATGTACACAGATACATAGAAATTGAAGAGAATTAGGACAGTTGAAAAGTTTCGAATCCCTTGATAGAAAATCCTTTTGCAGGGATTTAGCAAAATTGAATTCGGTTTTGTCGGAACAATGCAGTCAGCGGCCCTGCTGCAACGGACCAAGAGGGAGAGATGATGAAGAAAAAGGAGAAGTAGGAGGTGAAGGAGGATGGGATGATGAAGGAGGAGGAGGAGGTGGAAGAGGAGGAGGAGGGGATAGAAGAAGTGTCCGAGGAGGGACGGTCACGGCTGGAGGCACATCCGTCCTCGCAAATGCACGCACGCGTGCACACTAGCCAAAGAGATTCGTCCGCGTAGTAGAATTGTTGGGCTCCTCTGTTATTACATTGCGTTAATTTCCGCGAGAAATTAGAATCCTTACGACCAAAGGAGAATAATATTCTTTCGACCTTGACTCGACCTCCATTTAAACGCCATCTCCATTTAAACATATGATTTTGTTTTTTTTTGTTGTTGTTGATGTTATTTTCATCTAAATATATGTATTATTAATATTTCATTTCAATGTAACAATTACAGTTTTATTTTTATATTATTTTTATCTAAATGCATTGCATTTAATTGCATTACGTTTGTATTATTACATGGAATGATTTAGAAAATCCTCATAGAATAATTCAAATACGCATTTTTTCAAATTTTTCTTATTATTTCTTTATCATCTTTTTTTTTTTTTAATTTGTAAGAATGTTTGTAATATTAGTGTGTTTATATATTCACAACAGTATCTATATTATTTGCAATTAATATTATTATAATGTACGATTAATATTCTATTATGAAAGATTTTCTTTCATATAATCTTTTTACATTTATCTTTTCAATTCTAAATTCATAATTTAATAATATGTATGTCGATTTATGAATATTCGTTACTTCCACATATTCATTTTAATTACGTACGATTATTCTACTTAGGTTATAGATCAATTCATTAATTAATATTTTAATAGTTTTTTTGTTCTTCTTTTGTCTCCATAGATATCGTTTATCTAACGATTTCCATCGGTCGAAATCATTTCCAATAATAAATTGATACACTCTCAAGAGGATGGAAGATTACCGATCGATCTATACCAATCGATATTCAATTTATCGAACGATACGATATGATCCGAAACGATACGAAAAGATACGAAACGATACGATACGATACGATACGATAGGATACGATACGATACGATACGATACGATACGATACGATACGATACGGTGCGATACGTTATCGTCGCGTGCATATTAAAGGCAAGAACAGAAGAGTCGAAATAATAGAACGGGGGATAATTCGATGGGTTATTTTGATACGAACCCGGCCCGAATCCAAACTCATTATGATAAAATAAACGCCTGGGATATATATCGTTGTTTCAACTCATACTCCCAACAAAATCTAAACCGATATTTATAGGCATTAAATAAATTTCACGATCGATAAACAATTTTTCTTATCTCCTAATATGCATTTTTCAATTCCTATATATTGTTTTCTTTTTTAATTAAATAACTGCTTATATAATAGATATTACAAATTCTCAAACTATTTGTTAATGACTTTTAATCAAAAATTCATTTAAAAATATTCTACATAAAGGATAATTAATTTAGAAATTTTTGGTCCATCCTTTTGATATCCTCGTACTCAAACCTCTTATAACAGGGTTTTTATATAAATAAATGTTTATACAACTTTGCATTTTTTTTTATACAATTTGTCTAACGCCAGAACAAAGGACAAGCCTCTTCTGTATAGATTTGATTAATTATAAAATTACGTTTATACAAAAATATGCCAATTTGACGAACAAAAATCCAACAACTCGTACTCAAACTTCTTGTAACACGATTTTTATACAAATAAATATTTATACAACTTTGCATTGTTCTATATTATTCGTTAAGATTTTGATAAAACACTAAAACGAAGAACAAGTCTTTATATAAATCTAATTAATTATAAAATTACAATTATACAAAAATCCATCAACTTGACGAACAAAAATCAAACACTTTGTCAAACGTTAAGTAGTACTTTAAAAATCACTGTTAAGTTAGTAAAGAAAGATCTTTCATCTACTTCATAAAAAAAAAGAGATGTGATAGAAAGAATAAGAACGATGACGGATAGAAATAGAGGTGGTATAGTTTTGATAAAGTCAATGGAAAAAGAAAAAAAGTTGGACTATCTATTTCAAGTTTGTAGAATCGATTCATAGTGTAGACTTAAAGCGACGGATTCTTTGCGTTTAAGAAGTTTCCGAGAGAGAGTCTAAAAGACAGACAGTGTGAAAGATAAAGAAAGAGAGAGAGAGAGAAAGAGAGAAGGATAGAAAGAGATGTTCAGTTGCGCAGCATCCGAAGTGGTGGTTGGCAATTTCGCGTTGGATTTACTGGCCCCAACCGAGGTATTACTTTTCGCGGAGGAAATTCCAGAGGCTAACGCCGCTCCTAACGCGCATACCATAATGATCGGCTTCGACGTTTTTGCTTGGAACTCTTACGAGATGAGAAAGAGTGAGAAAGAGAGATAGAAAGAGAGAGAGAGAGAGAGAGAGATAGAGAGAAGACTAGTGGATGGATGATCTTCTAAGAGACTTGGTGCCGCAACCGATGTCAGCTTCTCTTTCCTCTTCTTCTTCTTCTTCTTCTTCGATTTTACACTATTTTCATCTCACTCTTTCTCACTTTTCGAAGATGAGGAAAGGATTCGAAGAGAGTCCCACTCTTTGACTATCCTTTTCTCCTTAGGACAACGATCAGTCGAAGGCTCTGGCTAAGTCTTTACCAACCGTTAAATCGTTTACAACCTCGTACCTTGTAAACTAAGGGAACACCCGAGTTGAAAGAGAATAAGAGAGAGAGAGAGAAAGAAAGAGAAGATGTTATTGGTGCTGTTAGGAAGACGAGCTAGCTAAACCTTATCTCTCTCTCTCTCTCTCTCCCTCTCTATCTCTCTCTTTCACTTTTATTCTATCTCTTTGCTCGTCTTTACTCGTTGTTAATGACGGCCAAAGAGAACCCAGAACTACGACTATGATAATACTACCTGCAAAATTCTGACATAGAAAATCGAAGAAAATTAAGATAAGGATGAAGAAAGATAAAAGGAGAGAAAGATAAAGAGAGAAAGAGGAAAATAGGATAAATATATAATCGGTTGATTTTTTACATATTTTTTTTCTTTTAATTTTTTTATTCGTATGATTTATATTTTTCCTTATCCTTGTTTAATCTTTAATTAATGTAAACCTTAAAATTAAAACGTAATACGTATAATTACTCTAGCAACATTATTGCAACGCATTAGAAATACATTTTTAAATCGTGAACATGATTAATGTTTATTATATATATATA